>VDFB02075321.1:213043992-213229183 GCA_007258455.2 Sequoia sempervirens | reverse complement strand
AGTTTTAAACTACATTAGAGTAAAAACAAACAGCTCCAAATAAATTGAACTTGCATCATTTCACTTGTAAAGGGGAAATGAACTCAGCTGCATTCACTCATTGAAAAAGAACCAACTGAGATCAAACGAGGGTAAGAATTAGGTTTATATGCAGAGCACACTTCAAAATTTTCTACAAATTTATCCGAAGTACAGGAAAGATCCTTCACTTCCATGGGACCAATTCAGAGATAGTGCCTTGTATTTGGGTCAGCATGTTAAATGTTGATTAAATGGCTTTATTTATATACTATAGTTACACAATTAACAGATGAAACAGTGCATTAAGGTTGAGAGGGATAAATTGACTGACATTATTCAAATCTAGAATTTACAGTAATGGAATTGATAAGGATGCATGAATTATCAGCAATAGTGCTATAAATTAGGTTTGTTGTTGATTCTTGAATCTTAATGTAATATTTTATTTCAAGTACACAAAGACATATACACATGCATACCCTTATACTAACAAGAAATAGTGTAACAGTTCCTGCACTCATACATATGCATTTGGATCCTGGTAATAATTAGTCATGGTTATTTTCTAGTTTACCAGTTACCAATTAGGGTTATGTGGCCTTTTCTGTCTAGTTCAATGAGTTCTGTCTAGTTTGAATACTTTTCAGCTACAGATTAAACATTACAAGACAAAAGAGTGAAAATTACTTGGTGTTCTTCCTTATGTGCATGTGCATGCCCATGACTGTGATCATGTCCATGAGACTCCCATGGATGTCGCATTCCCTACAGTGAATCAATTTCAAACTTTATCAATAGAAGCCGAACTTTGAAAATCAAGAAAGCTTATAGCTGATGTAAATTGCCTGCCACAATGCATACCAAGAGGACCGGACCATCCTCCTTTGCTCTGTATAAAACCCAAAACCTACAAAACAAAGATTAAACAACAAGAAAAATAGATTATGAACTCTCTAGTTGGTACACAAATGACAAATCTACATATCTACAAAGTACCTTTCAAAAATTGTAACTGATAAGATCAAGTCTAGCAGAAGTGTAATACCGTAACACGCACAGGTTTAACATGGTCTCATAAAGAGGGCTTTATTTGTTTTTTTATTCTTTCATGTCAAAAACTAGCCAAGAAGCCATCAGGGTTTCATATTCATCGTTATTTTAAGTTAATACCGAGAATGCCAATAAAGAAAATATGAATGTAAGCTAAACTCTGACATCACCCATTTCCGTTCAAAAGCTCCTGAAGCATACTCCCACCAAGAAACTCATCCCATTTCCCTTTGGCTAAGAGATATAACGTGAATACAAAGGTTTCTGTCTTCTTCTATGAACAAGTTCAATTAACCTCTGACCCTGCCATTTGTTTGTGTGCAAGGCCCGATTTATTCTTGAGCGCCTTCGGGATGTCCAACCCCAAGGGTTACAAAATTCAACCAATATACATACTGTGTAAAGTGGAAAAAACTTCCCCCTTTAACCACAATCCATGTCTGATATACCAGGTTTATTGTGCTGGCTACGCCAGAACTTTCCCCAACCCTCCCTTTCGATTGAGGGAAAACCTCAAATTCTTCTTACCGACAGTAGAGAACAGCATTGGGAAGTTAGAAGGCTCAGCTACACCTATTCCCGAAATTCACCTTTCATTTTTACTCTTTAAAGATTGGAACTTTCGCAAATCTCTTTAAAAATAATAGCAATGACCTGTTTGCAGATATAAATACAATTGCACTTAAAACGAACGAAAATCTTAATGTAATTCCAACACGGCAATAATCTACCCATTCTATAAGATGAGAAATATCCATCTTGATGACGAATGCAGACAGAAAATGGCATGGATTTATAGTTGTACTCCACCTTTCAAAGATCTTGGAAAGCAGAGGATGTTATAAATCATTTGAAAAAGACATATATTGGATCTTAAAAAGAAGTCGGTTCCTTCCAAAACCTTCCTTTCAACACAATGGACTGTAGAAGTATCAAAGAACTGGGGGAGAGAGAGAGAGAATTAGAAAAAGAAAAAAAGCATCAATTTTCCGTGTCCTGTCACGAGGATGAATGATATTCGTGATTTGGTGATTTAACATTTGAAAAATTGTTAAGATGTACACATTGCTGCAAATCCCCTTCTCAATTTCCAAAAGAGAAAAGAATGGAGAAGACGAAAGGAAGTGAGAGAATAAGCAAGCTTACCACATGGTGGCACACATGAACTTGCCAGTTCTCGCATGCCATTTTTTGGGAGGGTGCATTGTGAAGCCATTGTAAGTTATTCCATGCCCTTCGTGCCCGTGCCCTGCCATTTTCTCTCTGCTCTTCGAATGTCCCCCAATAAACACAGGCAAATGCTTGCGGTGTTTATTATTATCCTAATTCTTTTTCGCTCTCGTTAAACCATTGGACTTTCCTCGTGCCCGGGGCAACCTATCTTAAAACAATTATGAATCACTATTGAAAAGGAAAATAAACAACCCTTCTATTTTACATAAATTTATGTTAAATAAATAGATTAATATTCAAAATTTATTATAGAAATGAAATGTTAGGAATGATAAATAAATATTTTGGAAATAGATAAATAGTAAAAATATTTAGTTAAAAAATTGTGATAGATCTCAAATGTTGATTTGTCAATAATGTGGGAATATTAATGATGCTAATTCTTTTGTTCTTGAAATTTGAGAAAATGGAATACTTTCATGAGTGCAAGTTAAATCCTGAAAGTGTAGATTTGATTTGATGCATGGATATAATATTCACCTATAGATTCAACCTCTTCCAATTTTCACCCTAATGTTTTTGAGCTATTCTCACATAAAAATTGGCTCTTGTGCTTGCTAGCTTGCACATAGTAGGGATAATTGCGTCCCTTGTGTCAAACCATGTAAGGATATATACTCAATGACTGGATAAAAGATCAACAACACTGTCAAACATGTAAAATACCTTAGATGCTTGTGCAATACATATATTCTAATAAATTATTCCTAGTGATGTTTAAATGTGGTGAATGATACATCTAGGATGTACAAAATTTAGATATGGAATGTTAATATAAAATGAACTAGGGGTGCACCTTTATATACAACATCAAGAGTCAAAAATGAAAAAAAAATCATATCCTAAGTCAACACACAAGGGTCATATGGATAGATCAAGTCCACCCCAGAACTAGAACCTGAATTTTAAAAGCAAAGGGGTCATTTCCATGAGTGTAGAATGGATTAAGATTATTTTGTGACTATGAATCTAACCTAGGTTAGGAAAGAAGTAAAACTAGGGATTATAACTAGTCCTTGGGAAAGGTCACATGTAATAATAAACAAGGCTCAAATTGTGTCTCCACACTTAACTAGAAACGAGTTGTTTATACACTTGTTATTGCATTAAGGTCATCCCAATCAAAGTGGGACCAAAATATAAGGGAAAGGGACATGGGTATGTGTAAGCATGCAAATATGAATAAAATAAAGTATTGAAAAAAAAATTAAAATCTTATTATTCTAACACATGTAAACATCTAATAGAGCATCAAATGGATATTCTCTTGATAATGCTTATATGTTTGTTGCTCAGTTAGACAACACTTATTTTCTCATTTTAGGATGCTTGACAAATGGAAGACTAAGCTCCAATTTAGAGATTTTGATAGGAAATTAAACTATGGAGATCAAATCTTCGATCATGAGTTTGATCCATGATTAGTGGATGTGATAGGGAGAGGTGGCAATCAATTTTCCAATTAGGTGGAGATGTCTAGGTAGTCAACTCATTTGATAGGCAAGTTGATAATTATTTAATTTATGATTTTGAGTAACTAACTTAATTAGCTTGTAAACCATTTGATTGATGATTTAACTATCCTATTGGTTGGTGGATTGAATTGATCAGTGAGTTATCTATTTTGATTGAATAGTTAGCTCATGAGGTGGAATTTATAATTTTATTAACTTATTTTATAAATAATGTAGGAAATGGTTTATTGTAAATTAATTAAATAAATATTATTATTTAATTAATTTGATTGTGATAAAGTAATAGAATTAGGATATATAAATTATTTTAATGGATTAAGGTGGTAAGTGTGAAATTTAATGTATATGTGATTTTATTGTTTATGTTTTCCCCCTCTTTGAAATAGAATTGCAACTAAAAGAAGCAATATCATTTCAAATAAAGTAGATATGGACACATAGTGTGTCAACATTGATAAGAGATAATGCCCAAAGCATCAAAGATTAAGCGTTGATTTATTGGATTG
This sequence comes from Sequoia sempervirens, assembly GCA_007258455.2. Lineage (NCBI taxonomy): Eukaryota > Viridiplantae > Streptophyta > Pinopsida > Cupressales > Cupressaceae > Sequoia > Sequoia sempervirens. The sequence goes on along the minus strand of VDFB02075321.1, from coordinate 213,224,898 downwards.
ATCAAAACAAGTAAATAATTATATTCAAATGATGTTTTGACACTTGAATAGATTTGGGGTTTACAAAAATTTTGATATTTAGGATTGAATCGGATGATGAGATGATGATGACCCCTTGAGAGGATGATCAAGTTGGAATAATATGAATGTGCTCTCAAAATATTAAATGATACTAGCAAACATGGGAGGAATAAATGAGGTTAATAGACATGATGTGAATGATGGAACAAAATATTGAGTAGGACGGGTAGAGATATTATGAGGGTTGGAAGAAGAGAGAGAAGTAAGAGAATATAGTGACGTAGGCAAGGAGGAGATTAGTAAGAATGATGAAAATAAGTTAGGACATTAGATATAGGGGACATGATAAGAATGGGGTGAGAGGGAAATAAAGACATGATAATGAGTGGTGTATGATGGTTGAATTGGAGATTGGGATGATTATGATATCTTCTCTAAGTATTCAAGCTTAGGTAGATGTTGGGAATCTCAAGGAGCTTCTTATGTGTTTGAGCAAAAGTCTTTATTTTGCATAGGCATTATGTAGCATGATATAAGGGATCGTGATGATGGTATGCCATATGTATAAAGGACTAACTAGAAATAGTAACTTGAAAAGATAAAAGAAATCAAAGCAATGATAAAACAAAGATAGAAGATAGTGTTCAGACATGAAGATCAAAACAACAATAAAGCAAAGATAAAAGACATGACTCAAATGCCTCAATGAGCATAACTTCAAGAGATAGTCACAATATAAACAACTATGATTTCTTTGTGGAAGTATGTCATGGAAATCAAACTAAGCATGAGAAAATAAAAATAGACAAGTTTTATCTCCTCCTCAAGTTACTATGATATTGATAATGATAGTTGGCTCATCCAAATAAGAGGAGTATAATGGCACCAATATGCAAGTGTTGTTCTATGATTGAATATCAAAAGTGTGGCATGTTATGGTTCATAATTGGAAAACAAGCGATGTATCATCGTACGTGAAAGCCCAAAGTAAATTGGTGTCAAATGGTATTAGATCATAACACCATAGCAATGATTGGTATCATTTTAAAAATTGTTGAAAGCACTAATCAAGGTATGGTCTGTCATAGTTGTGTAAGGGTTCATGTTTAAGATGTGGTAAGTGTATGGATAGCTAAACTCAATGCCCCTAAGTGTGTAGATTACTTATAGATAAGAGGGCTATGGACTATCATACATGACACCTATGAACATGTTTTCATCATGATGCTTGCCCAAGGACACAATAAAAATGGCTTTCACTAGAGGATAATTTTTTCTCATTACTATTTTTTTTGCCATCTTTTGTTTGATTTTCTTTAGAATTTTTTGTATTTTTTATTTTTTATTTTTATATGTTTGTATATTTTTTATAATTTTTTTTAATTTTTATTTTTTCTTTTTTTCACATGTTTGTATGTTTTCATGGAAGAAGATGACAACTAAAGCATGGAATCATTGAAGATGAAGATAAACCATTGTTACATCCAACTCTTGACCGTGTAGTGTAGATAACTTGTAGGCACCTAAGCTAAACTTTGTTGTAATGATGTAATGGCCTAGCCATTTGGGCTTAAATTTACCTTTATTTTCTTTATTCTAGTTGGGGTTTGACTAATTTTCCTTTACAGACTAGGAAATTAATTTCAAACTTTGTATTGCAAAGACATTTATTGCAGCTATGTGAAAGACAATTTTGGTAGACCTTTAGGTGATTTAGAGCTATGAGTTGGTATTTATCCAAGGGTTCTTATTCATGTAGGCATGCAGTTTGATAGTCATATTCATCAATGAGAAGTTGTAATAATACACACATGAAGGGAAGTTTAATGTTGATTGAAAAGATGGTCTCATTACCAAAGACTAATGAATAGGAAGTAGCTCTCATTAGTGTACAAATTTCGATACAATATGTCCAAAGGGTGGGGTGGATTTGCAAGTGTTAATCACAGCTAACGTCATTGACGATTTTCTTGAGAATCTTTATGTAGTGTAGAAAATGTATTCCTTTACATTTTCACACTTTGTTTGGGCCCCTCATTTAAATTGGACTTAATTATGCCTTAATAAGCCATGTTTTACATCTACAAGCCTAATCAATTACATTTTCTAAAAGGGAAACCTAACAATAATTAATGCCAACACATAACACTTTACCTTGAGCAATTTGTGTTCCAGGAATAAGTGCCTGGGACCCATTCACCCATGGGCGAATGGGTCCTCCCTAGGCCTTTGAACCTAAATTTAAATTATTTTTTTGGTTGTATTTTAACATCCTTGAATTCAAATTTTAATGTCAGCTTCTAATATTTATTTTTTGGGAAATTAAGGATACATACCTATAAATACTAGGTTATTTTATCAATTCAACATCTAGATTTTCAAGAGAGCATTCATCCAAGTTTCACAAGAGTTATTACTATGATCAAGGGCATTCAAGATCAAATTTATCAATGATTTATTGTAGAAATCAAAATCTCAAGCATCATGTCAAAGTATTTTACAAGCATACATGTTTTTGGAGCTAACATTGTGATGTAGATTTCAAAGATTCCACTCAAGCATTTTGTAAGGAAGCTAAGGTAGCAGAACAAATTCCTACACTAATCTTGAGAGGAGAATAATGCAAAAAATTTATAGATCTTTAACAGTTATAGAAACTTAAACAGAAATAAACATGTAAATATCATGCATACCACAACCCAGTGATTTACATGGGGAAAACCCTTTCGAAAGAAAAACCCCACACTCCAAAAGTTGCCCAATATATTATTCAAAAATCTCAAAGATTACAATATACTTGCAAAGCAAGCTTTTCACAAGAGTATCACCAACCAAAGATCTAGAGGCAACACGACCATTATCAGACTCTCAAAATACATCACAATACGCAATCATAATACAATGCCCTCATAAAGTAGGGTTGCCTTCTAGGGAAAGTCAAGCTAATAAAATATTGATTGTCAAATATGAGACATAATGATGAACGATCCAAATTTAAAATAATAAAATATAAATAAAATTTTCCTTTGGGGGAAACACTAGGGTGCACTACCCTGGACTCTAGCTAAGGGGATGATCCCCCAGACCCCCTCACACCCCCCCATCGTCATCAGATGAACAAAACCTTATATATCAAAAATAACATATGTAATTGCAAGTTTGAGATACATTTTCTCAACAAATCTCCCTCTTGTCGAACACCTTGCAGATGCAACTGGAGGGTGTAAACATCATCTCTTAATTGCTAGGGGCCGAAAGGATCATAGTCACTAAACACCATCTTAACTTCTTTGTGCTCACAAGTTTAGTTAAAGAATCAACAACATTCATCAAATTCTCTAACTTAACCAACTTTACCCTTCCATCTTTGACCATATCTCTAACAAAATGATACTGTACATCAATATGCTTGGTCCTGGCATGAAATGGCAAGTTCTTGGCTAGACATATCGCACTTTGAATATCACAATAAATTGTCGCTACACTTTGTTTTATTCCAATATCTAAACATAGTCTCTTAAGCCAAATGGCTTCTTTACAAGCATGAGTAGATGTCATATACTCTGCTTCAATAGTGGACAAAGCAACCACAACATGTTGCTTACTCATCCAACTAATTGCACCACCAAATAAAGTAAACACATAAGCATTGGTGGATCTTCTACCATCAACATCACTTGCCCAGTCTGAATCCACTATGAACCATGAATATCAAGGGAAATCTCATCTTCAGTCATATTACTATGATAACACAAGGAATAATCTAAGGTGTCACATAAATATCTGAAGACTCTTTTAATTGCATCCCAATGAACTCTACCAGGATTAGACATATATCTAGAAAGAACTCCCACTGCTTAGGTAATGTCTAGTCTAGTACAAACCATAACATACATCAAACTTCCAACTGCACTCTTGTAAGACAATTTGCTCATGTCTTCCATCTATGATGGGGATGTTGGATGATCTGAAATAGATAACTTTGTTCCAGCTGAAATAGGAACATACAATGGTCTACAATTTTGCATATCAAACCTCTGTAAAATTGAATTGACATACTTACTTTGGCCAAGCCATAGCTTTCTATTCACTCTCTTTTAATTTCCATCCCATGAATGTGTTTAGCTACACCAATATATTTCATTTCAAATTTAGCAACAAGTTGAGATTTCAATTCTGAAATCATACCTTTCCCTCTATTAATAAATAACATATCATCAACATATAATATAATAAACAGGAAATGATCACCATCAATTTTATAATAAACACAATGATCTTATTTAGAACGCTCAAAACCCAAACTCAACACATATGTATCAAATTTCTCGTACCACATCCTAGGACTCTGTTTTAAGCCATACAAATATTTCTTCAATTTGCAAACCAATTTACTTTTACCTTTCACCACATAGTGTTTTGGCTATCTCATATAAATATCCTCCTTCAACTCACCATGAAGGAAAGCAATTTTCACATCCATTTGCTCAACCTCTAAATCATAAGCAACAACAATAGAAAGCAAAAATCTAATGTATGTCATTTTTGTAACAAGAGAAAATATATCACCATAATCAACACCCTCAACTTGAGAGTAACCTTTTGCAACCAACCATGCTTTATACTTCTCAATACTTCCATCTAAACCAATCTTTTTCTTGAACACCCATTTGCAACCAGTAGGTTTTCTTCCTTTAGGCAATGGTACAAGATCCCACGTATCATTCTTTTTCAAACCTGTCATTTCTTCATCCATAGCAATCTTTTAGGATTTTGCATCATTCATACCTAATGCCTCTTCTACCAATCTGGGTTCATCCATGTTAGTATTCAAAGAAAAAATACATCTCCAATCATTAGGTGAATACCTTTTAGGTGGTTATCTATGCCTTGTATACCTATGAACAAGCTAATTTGGAGTTTTCCCTCCTCTTCTGAAGATTCAGAGCTAGATGAGCTCTCCTCAACTTCTTGTCTATCCATGGGCCTCGATTCAACTTTCTCAGGCGTAGAAAGAAAATGAATCACATCCTCATGTTTACTTTGTTCTAGTTGCAATGTAACAAAAGAAGGCTTAGTTTCTCTAAAAATAACACTTCTACTATGTATTACCTTATGTGTAATAGGATCCCGAAGCTTGTATTCTTTCACACCATAACTGTATCTGATGAAGATACACTTCACAACCTTATTCTCCAACTTTGTTCCCTTCTCCTTTGGCACATTTGCATATGCCACGCAACCAAAAAATCTAAGATGTCTTAATGAAGGCTTGTGACTTGACCATGCCTTTATAGGTGTCTTATCAACAAGAGCTTATGTAGGAGACATGTTAATCAAGTAACAAGTAGTGGCAATAGCTTCAGCCCAAAACCTTTGTTCTAGACCAACACCACTCAACATACACCTAGCCTTCTCCATCAGCGTCCTATTCATTCATTCTACAAATCCATTTTGTTGTGGAGAATACAAAGTTGTCTTTTGTTTGTGAATACCACAATCTTTACAAAATATGTCAAAATCATTAGAGCAAAATTCACTGCAATTATCAATCTTCAAGCATTTTATTTTCTTTCCAATCTACAACTCAACCATTGCTTTAAATTCTTTAAATCAACTGAAAAATTCAAATTTAATCTTTAGAAATTATACCCATGTCCTTATACTATAATCATCAATAAATAAAATATAATATGTGGATTTACCAATTGAAGGAACATCTACAAGACCAAACACATTAGAATGAATAAGATCTAATACACCACAAGATTTATGAGAACTCAAGTAAAACTTAACACAATTTTGTTTTCCATAAATGCAATCTCATAGAAATCAAATTCAAGATTACAATCAGATAATCCTTCAAGAAGTTTTTTATTTTTAAAGGTCTTTAGACCCTTTTCTCCAATGTGGCCAAGACTTTAGTGCCATAACATAGTTTTCTCTGTAGTTAACTTTGATTTAGAAGAAGAGCACCTTTGGGTACCCAAAAGCTATAACCATCTGTTGAAGGTGAAACCCTCACTTCTTCCACAAAATTGCTTTTCACAAAAGTGTTATTGCACTCAACAGTGCATGCATCAAGCTTATACAATGTGTCATATCTGACATCTCTAGAAATCACCATAACACCTTTGACCATCTTGCATCCTGCATTAGAAAACATTCCCTGCACACCTGCATCTATTAGTTTTCTCATAAATAATAAGTTTGTGCTAAACCAGGGATATGCAACACACCATTAATCATTTTTATTCTACCATCAGGAAATCTGATTTTAACTTTACCACAACCAACAATGTATAAATGAGAATCATCACCCAAGTACACCTTACCTCCATTAAATTCTTCATATTTAGAAAACCAATCTCTATTAAAGCTCATATGGAAAGATGCACCTGAGTTAATTAGCCATGCATCATTATCTGCACAAGTTGCCAAAGCTACAATGAATGTGTCACCATCTTCCTTATTGGAATTAGAATTAAAATCAAATTTCTTCTTCTTCTTCTTCTTCTTTTCTTTGTAGTCCTTATGAACGTGTACAGGCTTACTGCAGTTCAAGCAAATAACTTTGGACTTTCTAGGAGACTTATATCTCCCCTTGGACTTGGATTTTCCATGCTTCTCATTCTTCTTTCATTTTTCCTTAACTCTTCCACAAATATTTAAGGCTTCCTTGGCACTAATGGATACCTCCCTCCTCATCTCTTCAGAAAGAAAAGAACCCACCACATCTTCAGTCTTCAATATAACAGAAGTACTCCCAATATCCAAAACAAGAGAATCCGACGAATCAGGCAAAGAACAAAGCAGGATCTGACATTTCTCTTCCTCGTCCATTTTGATTCCAATTGATGCCAATTGAGCCACTAGCATATTGAATGCTTCCAAGTGGTCTATAATTCATCCACCCTCGTCCATTGTCAAGGAATATAATTTCTTCCTCAAGAAAATCTTGTTCACTAAAGATTTGGCTTGATACATCTCACCAAGCTTCTTCCATAGTTTTAGTGTAGAGGTCTCTTCATGGACATTGATTAAAATAGAGTCTTCCAAGCATAATTTGATTATACCCTTTGCTTTACGGTCCATAACATCATATTGAGCAGCTTGATTAGGATTTGTAGGCCTTGAAACATTCTCGTCAATAGCATCCCACAAATCACAATCTATCAACAAATCCTCCATCTTCAGCTTCCACATTTCAAAATTATTTATAGAAAATTTATCCACCTCTATTCTCTTCGATGAACTTGCCATCTAAAAATTCCTGCAACAAGATCACGAAGTGTCTTCTACACAAATAACCACTCAAATCTAGATTAATCAGAAAACCCAACAACCCACAACTAAAACCAAAGGTGATCAGCCTCTGATACCACTTGTATGGAAGCTAAGGTAGTGGAACAACTTCCTACACTAATCTTGAGAGGAGAATAATGCAAAACTTTTACATATCTTTTACAATTATAGAAACTTAAATAGAAATAAACACAAATATCATACATACCAAAACATAGTGATTTACATGAGGAAAACCCTTTTGGGGGAAAAAAAAACCCACGCTCCAAAAGTTGCCCAATATACTATCCATAAATCACAAATATTACAATATACTTGCAAAGAAAGCTTCTCACAAGAGTATCACCAATTAGAGATCTAGAGGAAACACAACCGCTATCAAACTCTCATAATACATCACAATACATATCTGTAATATAATTCCCTTGCAAGATAGTGTTGTCTTCTAGGGCAAGTCAAGCTAATAAAATATCGGTCGTCGGATTTGAGACATAATGACAAACAATCCAAATTTATAATAATAAACTATAAATAATATTTTCCTTTCGGGTGCATTGCCCTCAAGCCCCCACTAGGGCATGCTACCCCTGGACCCTAGTCGAGGGGATGATCCCCTTGGATCCCTCGCGGGGGGAGACCCCCTCACACCCCCCATCATCGTTGGATGGACAGTACCTTATGTAACAACAATAACTTATATAATTGCAAGGTTGAGACACATTTTCTCAATGCATACAAATCAAGATTCAAGCATTAAGATCCACATCCATTGAAGCCATTTCATGCAAGATCAACAGCAAGATTTTATACTTCCACAGGTTTATTCAAGGGTTTGGTGAGTTGCAACATAACATTGTTCATTCATCATTCCTTTCGCATTTCATCATTTCAATTCAAGGTTTAATTACCCAAATAGGGTTTGACCAAGGAAAACCCCCATTCACCAAAAACAAACAATTTTTCCCTCTTGTGTATGTATTGTAGATCAAGTTGAAGAAGGATTGAAGATCTCTTGAAGATCAAGATTGTAAAAGTTGTCAAATTTGTCATCAATCCAAGAAAACTCACCTATAGATTTGATTTCTGAATTTTTGACATCGAAACCTGGATCAAACAGAAGCTACAAATTGACACCAGAGGCTCCCAAAAGTTGTTTGAAATCCTTGAGCAAAGATCCATTCGCCCATGGGCAAATGAGTCCCAATCTGCCTCCTGAAATTGCCTTTTGGTGACTGGTACAGTGTTTTACGCTTCTCAAATCTACAAAAAGTTTGTTGTTTCTATTTATATTGAGATTTAAATTGATGTTTCAAGTTTGAATTGGTATGATTGAGTTGATTTACTATTTTTTGTTTTTCTCGCAAACGTATTGTTAAGGTTGATACCCCCGTCTTCAATCATAAGGAAATCGGTAGATTCCCTCATTGAGTTGACTCACCTAAGGGTTGTAATTCAATTCTCTGTGTGGATCTTGTTTCCTAATGAAAATAGGAAGATAGGTTCATTATACCCCTATTTTACCCATTCCATATTTGATTCACCAATTTTTCTATGTTTCATTTTGGTGAATCTGACTTTGTACAACAAAATTTTGAAATTTTGGAGTCCATTCAAACCCTAGATCTAGGATTTGCATTACTTTGCATTGATTTGCATCTTATTTACTGTTTTTAACTTGCTTTAGTTTGCATCTCATTTAGGGTTTTAGGTTTGCATTTTGCATTCTTTAAAATTTGAAAAATTGAAAAATTTCATCAATTTTGCATAGTTCTTACATAACATTGCATAATCAATCACTTGAATAAGAAATTGTATCAAAATTGCATCTTAAATTAGGTTTGTTTGCTTGTTATTTAACATCATTTCACACTTGCATTTAGATCTGATTTGCCAAAAATTTGAAACTATAACTACTTGTTTGCAACCATAATCTAAAAACATAAATATCAACTCAAAAATCTATAATTTAATTTTTCAAAACCATGACACAAGACCCATTCACCCATGGGTGAATGAGTCCTTGATTAGGCTTGTTTCTGAATTTTTGGGCATTAAAAACCCTATGTTTGCATTCTTTGTTTATGTATTCAAGTTCCTATTTTGGTTTCAAAAAATTTATGATTTTTGTAACTATTCACATTAAGGTTAATTGATCAATTCAAGTGCATTTCAAAATCAAAATTGGAATTACAAAACATTGTTTTTAGGTTTTTGCATTGTATAATTAGAGAATTATCTTGTTTAAAATTTTAAAATTGCCATCTCTTTTTACATAATTACATTGTAATTCCTATTTTTGATTGTTTCTTCCCTATTATCCATTTTGGGTGCACCTTAGGTTTGGTGAAACTTCTATGAGCTTCACAACCTAGTGTCCTATTTCCAATATTTTCATGAGACATATTTTGAGACTCATATCATCCTATGATACATCACTCGTCGTGGATCTTGGGTTTTCCAACTCTTTCACTTGTAGTTTTGACACTAGTTGACCCACTATGGACCATACACTTGACACTTCATTTTCTATGACCTCCTTACCAACAAATAATATTATTAATGTTGAATCAATGGTTGTTAATGTCCCTCAAGAGAACCTAAGAAAAATGGACGAAGAACTAGACAAAATTGTAAAACTGTGTGTTCTTAATACATTGTTGGTACTGTGATTCCTATCATAGATAACATGAGGAGAATGATTGATAATAAACAAGGAATAGAAGTTATGTGTATCCTATCCCACATCATTGATAAGCATGTCCCTACAATGGCTAGTTATGCTCAAAATTTGGGGTATACCCAAAGTCAAGGTTGAAATCCAATTCCTCCTTACATGACCATGACCTCTATTCTGACATACACTAATCCAACTATTACTACAACCATACAAACTACTAGTAATGTCAATACTGTTGGAATTTGTGCCTCAAATCTTACTGACAAGAAACTCCTTGAAGACAAAGTTGGTGTGACATCATGGATGTCTGGCCGACTAACTATTCTGAAGTTCTAAAATGATCATATCTGCATGATAGGGTTGATGTCTTGCCGACAAGACTATCACTATGACTTTTGGCATTCGGCATGACCTTTTGGCGAATGGATTTCTTCAGGCGACAATGTGATCTTTTCAGGTTAACTCACGGATGTCAGGGAGAAGTCCCAGTGAATGGTGAAAGTCTCACCGATGACATTTGGTCATCGGCGAAACACAAGGCTCTCGAGATAAAGTCTTAGCGATCTATAGAATATCTCGCCGATGTCAGGTTAATATAAAGGTCATGGGGAGATGTCTTAGCGATTGGAGGTTGTCTTGTTGATAGCCTAAGGTTATTGGGGTAACTCAATAGCTTCGATAAGATGTCCTAGCGACATTAAAATGTCTTGCCAATGATGAGATGTTTTCGGTATAGGTCTTGCCGAATGGTAGTCATCAATGTGACTTAGGACTTCGGTATGAAGTCCTGGTGAAGGCGATTAGTCTTACTGAATGGTAGTCATCGGTGTGACTTAGGACTTCGGTATGAATTCCTGGCGAAGGCGATTAGTCTCGCCGACTACTGGGCATTTCAGTATGACTTCGCGGTAACAAAAGGACTTCACTAAGAAGTCCTGGTGACTTAGATAAGTCTCGCCGACTTGGGATAACAAGGTGTGCTCGGAGTAACCTCTTAGTGAAGATGATAAGTCTCGCTGACTCGTCAATGCTCATCGATGTAACATGAAGGTTTGGTGAGAGGTCTTGGCGAGGATTGATGTGTGTTCATTGTGACTGAAGACTTTGATATGAGTCTCGCCGATAAAGGAAACTCTTGCCGATAGGGACGAAATGGAATTCAATGGTTTTGTTATGACATGTAATAGTTGTTATAGCATCTTGCTAACTCATGGAAGCTATAGCGATACCGATAGAGAAACTTTGTGGCATCGGGGAGACACTATGAGTGTCTCACCGATATGCCAACAAAGTTGAACACTCTTGACTAGTCTGACCATCCTATGTGGAGCATCGTGGACCAATCACAGGAAGCAGTTTTCAAACATGATGACGGTTGATTTTATGCATCAATTGCAATGCTAGAAAACCTGTATGCAAGGAAAAATCATCTACTCGAAAGGAAACTGTCCATGATTAGCAATGGCGGATAAGGATGCACAGAAGACAAAATCAGAAAGTGAATAAGATTTAAAGCAAATCGATTCTAATTTGGATAAGGATGAACAGAGTGTGTGAATCGAGTTGAAAAGTGAGAACATTTTTGTAACCATTTGAACAGTGAGAATAAGCTACTGAGAACTGAACACCAAAAAGTTGTCTTTTTGATTGTATGTAATTTTGGTTACTGTAATACAAAGAGATACAACTTGGTGTGGTGGGTTTTTTCCTGAAAGGGTTTCCCACGTAAAATCTGTTGTTTCAATTGTCTTTGTGTATTTGCTTTATTTCTATTATTCCTTCATGTGTGTCTTAATTGGACTATAGTTAGAAAATTAAAAGTACTGTCTACTTTCTCTCCTATGGTTTTGACGTTAGGAAAGTTGTTTCCGCACCTTTGCTTTCGTTACAAGTGGTATTAGAGCCTGGCTAGTTGTGTTGTCCTTGTGAGTGGGTTGGGTTTTTTGTGCTAAATCCTTTTCAGTGGGAGTCTGGTAGAGGTCTATTAATTTAATTACAGATTGAGATGGTGAGCACATCTAGTAGGATGGAAATAGAGAAATTCAATGGTAGCAATTTTGAAATGTGAAAACTCAAAATGGAAGATATGTTAGTTGATTGAGATCTTTGGACTACTATGTTTGGAACAATGCCTCAAGGCATGAAGCAAGAGGATTGGGACTTGGCAAATAGAAAGTCTAAGGGGCTGATAAGGCTCTGTTTGGCAGCCTCTGTTCTTCTGAACGTGCATGAAGAAAAGACTGCCTCTTCCTTGTGAAAAAGACTGGCATCCATTTATTAGGGCAAGTCCTTGGTGAACAAATTGTTCTTGAAGAAGAGGCTGTACTTCTTGAGGATGCAGGAAGGAGGAACTGTTGTTGATCACTTAAATGCTTTCAACATGTTGATTGCTCAGTTGACATCTGTTGGTGTAAAGATTGAAGATGAAGATCGTTGCATGCTGTTGTTGTGTTCTCTGCTTGATTCTTGGGATCATTTGGTGATGGCTATAGGGAGTACAACATCCACATTCAAAATGGAAGATGTTGTTGCTTCTCTGTTATCAAAAAAAATGTGAAGAAAATCTTATGAAATGGCAAAGGAGGCTCTGGCTGTCAGAGGTAGACCAAAGGAGAAAGGCAAGAAGAAGGACAAGAAGTCCAAATCGAAATTAGAAGGGAGATCAAAGTCTCCTAACAAGAAGTCAAAGGTGAAGTGCTAGAATTGTGGGTAACTTGGTCATGTCTGAAAGGATTGCAAGGAGGAGAAAAAGAAGAACTCTTCTAGAAATGATTCTTCTCATAGTGATGTAGACGCCTTCATTGCAGCTTTGGCTACACGGGCACCAGATGATGTCTAGCTGATTGATTCTGGAGCATCTTTCCACATGACATCTCTTAGAGAATGGTTCATGAAGTATGAAGAATACAATGGTGGAAAGGTGTACCTAGGAAGTGATTCATCGTTGGAAATTGTTGGTCATGGAAGAGTCAAAATTCAATTCCCCGATGGAAGAGTGAAGGGAATCAATGACGTGATGCATATACCAGGTCTGGCTTGAAATCTACTTTCTGTAAGTAAGCTAAATGATATCGGAGTGCAGGTCACGTTCTCTAGAAATGGCTGCAAGATGACTAGAGGCTCTATGGTGTTGGCTAGGGGTGCTTGAATTGGTACTCTGTACAAGTTGGATGCACAAGCTATTCAATGCAATAGTGTCTCTGCAAAGTCACTTAAAACTACTCATTAAGAAAAGAAGGAAAACGTTCCCGATGGTGTAAACTCCATGGAGATTAAACTTCCAGCAGAGAAGACTATGCTCTGGCATCATAGGCTTGGCCACATTGGTGAGAAAGGTTTAAAAACCTTGAAAAATAAAAACCTGGTAGAAGGGCTTGAAGATTGTAACCTTGAATTTGATTTCTGTGAACATTGCATATATGGAAAGTAGCACCGTGTTTCATTTTATTCTAGTCCTCACAAAACTTCTAGTTTGCTTGATTACATACATTCTGATGTGTTTGGTCCAGTGAATGTTCCTTCTTTGTCTAAATCAAGATACTATGTGTTGTTTATTGATGATTATTCAAGAAGAACATTTGTATATTTTTTTAAAAGTAAATCAGAAGTGTTCAGTCAGTTTAAGAAATTTAAAAACCTTGCAGAAAATTAGACTGGTAGAAAAATAAAATGTTTAAGGACTGACAATGGTGGTGAGTTCTGTTTAGATGAATTTGAAAGGTACTGTAAAGATCATGGGATCAAAAGACACAAGACTACACCTTACACTCCACAACAAAATGGAGTTGCTAAAAGGTTCAACAGGACAATAATGGAAAGAGCACGAAGTATGCTGAGCAGTGCTGGCTTGGAGGAGAAGTTCTGGGCTGAAGCAGTCTCTACAGCATGTTACTTGGTAAATCACTCTTCTAACTCTCTTCTTGTTGAGAAGACACCTTTGGAAGCATGGTCTGGAAAGAAGCCCTCTCTTAGACATATTTGTGTCTTTAGCTGTGAGGCATATGCATATGTGCCATTTGAAAAAATATCCAAGTTGGAAAACAAAGTTGTAAAGTGTATATTTATTGGCTATAGTGCTGGTATAAAAGGATACAAGCTTTGGAATCCTGAGACTGAGAAGGTTTTGCACAGCAGAAGCATTATCTTTCGTGAGTTGAACCTTTCTACTTTGGATCTACAATCAGAGAAGAAATCAGAAAATGAAAAGGATGTAGCAACAATTCCTTAGACACCAGATAAAGAGGAATTGAAAAAATCAAAATATACTTGATACTGAGGAGAGCTCAAGTAGTTCTGAAAGTTCTGATGAAGATGAAGAACCACCTCAGCCTCATCTTGTGAGGAGGTCAACTCATGAAAGAAAGCAACCTGATAGGTATGGGTTTTTTTTAATTGAGTTTACTTATGCCTATGCTTTAATTTCTAGCATTGATGAACCTAGGACTGTGAAAGAAGCATTTAAAATGTCTGATTCAAACTCTTGGTTGGAAGCCATGAACAAAGATATGGCATCGTTAGACAAGAATGATACCTAGAGTTTGGTGCCATTGCCTAAAGGCAAAAAAGCTGTGGACTGCAAATAGTTTTTTTAAAAAGAATATAGGTTTGGACGATAGTGTGGAAAAACATAAAGCAAGGCTGGTTGTGAAAGGGTATTCCCAGGTAGAGGGAATTGATTATGGAGAAATCTTTTCTCTAGTAGCTAAGCTGACATCTATTAGATTTCTTTTGTCACTTGTAGTAGTGTATGACTTAGAAATTGAGCAGATGGATGTGAAGACAAGATTTCTTCATGGTGATCTTGAAGAAGAAATTTATATGTCCCAGTCGGAGCACTTTGTGGAAAAAGGTAAAGAAATACTAGTTTGCAAATTAAAGAAATCTTTGTATGGTTTAAACAGTCTCCTAGAATGTGGTAACAAAAGTTTGACACGTTTGTTTTGTCATTGGGATTTGTAAGATCAAAATGTGATCATTGTGTTTATTACAAAGCCGAAAGTGATCAAATTCTTATTATTGCACTATATGTTGATGATATGTTGTTTATAGGCAATAATAAGCTAATGATTTATGATCTTAAGTCTCAATTGTTTGCAAAGTTTGAAATGAAAGATCTTGGTGCTATAGGGTATATTTTGGGAATGGAAATAACCAGGGATAGGAAGAATAGAAAACTTTGGCTCAGTCAGAGTAAGTATATCATGACTGTTCTAGAGAGATTTTGTATGACTGAGTGTAAGCAGCTAGTTGTTCTAGTTACACAAGGAACAAAGCTATCTGTTGAGGATTGTGCAAAATCTCCTACTAAGATGGAGGACATGACCAGTGTGCCTTATGCAAGTGTAGTTGGCAGTCTTATGTATGCAATGGTCTCTACAAGGCCAGACATTGCCCAAGCAATGGGAGTTCTTAGTCGTTTTATGGAAAATCTTGGAAGAACACATTGGGATGTTGTGAAGAGAGTGTTTAGATATCTGAAGGGCACTTCAGACTATGCTTCGTGTTACCATGGTGACTTGTTTGAATCATAGAAGACTCTCAGCATTCAAGTTTATGTGGATTCTGATTGGGCAAGGGACATTGACAGCAGAAGATCCACCAGTGGATATATTTTCATGATGAATGGTGGTGTAGTGAGTTGGATGAGCGAGCGACAGGCTGTAGTCACTTTTTCTACTACAAAGGCATAATACATGGTAGCCACACATGCCTGTAAAGAAGCAATCTAGTTAAAACATTTATATTCTAACATTGGCTTTGATGCAGAAAAGATTACTATCTACTGTGACAACCAATGTGCTATATGTTTGGCAAAGAATCCTACTTTCCATGCCAGGACGAAACATATAGATGTACAGTATCATTTTGTATGAGATATGGTGGAGGATGGGAAAGTCTCTTCGGAGAAAGTGGATACTCTGGAGAATGTTGCAGATGCATTGACGAAGCCTGTGAGCACAAACAAGTTTAGTTGGTGTGCCATTTTGATGGGCCTCTTGGCCCATGAATTTTAGTAGTTCTATGTTGCTCTGGAGGTGTCAATAAGATCTTCGTCAAGTGGGAGCTTGTTGGAATATGTGCCTCAATTCTTACTGACAAGAAACTCCTTGAAGACAAAGTCGGTGTGACATCACAGATTTCTGGCCAACTAACTGTTCTGAAGTTCTAAAATGATCATATCCGTGTGATAGGGTTGATGTCTTGCCGACAAGACTATTGCTATGACTTTTGACATTCAACATGACCTTTTGGCGAATGGATTCCTTCGGGCGACAGTGTGATCTTTTTGGGTTAACTCACGGATGTCGGGGAGAAGTCCTAGCGAATGGTGAAAGTCTCACCGACAGTATTTGGTCATCAGCAAAACACAAGGCTCTCAGGATAAAGTCTTGGCGATCTATAGAATGTCTCGCTGATGTCGGGTTAACATAAAGGTCGCAGGGAGATGTCTTAGTGGTTTGAGGTTGTCTTGCCGATAGCCTAAGGTTATCGGGGTAACTCAATAGCTTCAATAAGATGTCCTAGCGACATTAAAATGTCTTATCGATGATGAGATGTGTTTGGTATAGGTCTTGCTGAATGGTAGTTGTCAGTGTGACTTAGGACTTCGGTATGAAGTCTTGGCGAAGGTGATTAGTCTTGTCGAATGGTAGTCATCGGTGTGACTTAGGACTTCAGTATGAAGTCTTGGCAAAGGCGATTAGTCTTGCCGACTACTAGGCATTTTGGTATGAGTTCGCGGTAACAAAAGGACTTTGCTAAGAAGTCCTAGCGACTTGGATAAGTCTTGCCGACTCAGGATAACAAGGTGTGCTCGGAGTAACCTCTTGGCAAAGATGATAAGTATTTCCGACTCGTCAATGCTCATTGATGTAACATGAAGGTTCGGTGAGAGGTCTTGGCGAGGATTGGTGTGTGTTCGCTGTGATTGAAGACTTCGATATGAGTCTCGCCAATAAAGGAAACTCTTGTCGATAAGGACAAAATGGAATTTGATGGTTTCGTTATGACATGTAACAGTCGTTATAGCATCTTGCCAACTCATGGAAGCTATAGCGATACTGATAGAGAAAATTTGTGGCACTGGGGAGACACTGTGAGTGTCTCACTGATATGCCAACAAAGTTGAATGCTCTTGACTAGTTTGACCATCCTATGTGGAGCATCGTGGACCAACCACAAGAAGCAGTTTTCAAACATGATGACGGTTGATTTTATACATTAGTTGCAATGCTAGAAAAACTGCATGCAAGGAAAAATCATCTGCTCAAAAGGAAACTATCCATGATTGGCAATGGTGGATAAGGATGCATAGAAGACAAAATCATAAAGTGAATAAGATTTAAAGCAGATCGATTATGATTTGGATAAGGATGAAAAAAGTGTGTGAATCGAGTTGAAAAGTGAGAACATTTATGTAACTGTTTGAACAGTGAGAATAAGCTATTGAGAACTGAACACCAGAAAGTTGTCTTTCTGATTGTATGTAATTTTGGTTACTATAATACAAAGAGATACAGCTTGGTGTGGTGGGTTTTTTCCCGAAACGGTTTCCAACGTAAAATCTGTTGTTTCAGTTGTCTTTGTGTATTTGCTTTATTTATGTTATTCCTTCATGTGTGTCTTAATTGGACTATAGTTAGAAAATTAAAAGTACTGCCTACTTTCTCCCCTATGGTTTTGACATTAGGAAAGTTGTTTCTGCACCTCTGCTTTCCTTACAAATACTACCTTAGGTATTTCCACTGGGAATCACTTTAGATTTATGCATTCAAATCTCATATCTCCTAACCCATCTCCCCTCACAAATTTACAATTCACTTGTCCTCATAATATATATACACTTCCATCTTACAAAACAAACAATGATCTCATCCTTAACCAACTCTTACAAAGTGTTTCATCCCTCCAACAACAAATTGCTACATTGAATCAAAATCAAAATGACCAACCTTCACAATATGTCAAAATAAACCCATTATCTTTGGAGATATTAAGAACACAAATGCCACAAGGCATAGATATTCCTATATTTGAGAAATATGGTGGGAAAGGAGTTCCTATTAGCCATGTTTCCACACTCATAGCCTTATGTAGTGACTTCATGTTTTAGGATAAACTCTTGGCTAAACTCTTCCCTAGATCCTTGAAAGACACTGCCTTGGAATGGTTTTGTTCCTTACCGAATAACTCAATACATTCATTCAATGAACTTGTTGATGCCTTTCTTAATAATTTCCAAGTGCACATGGGTCCTAAGATGACCTTGGAATATTTAATGAAATGTAAGCAAAAGGTTGATGAAAAGGTCACTAACTTTGTCACTCGTTATCAATTGCTTTACTCACAAATCAACATTAGGATTCTCAATCCTGATCTTCAATGAATGTTCATTGATAATTTGCAAAATAAGCTTCAAGGTAAGATTGGGATGATAAAATTTCCCTCCTTCACAAATTGTGTATAGCCCTTTGTGATTATCAAAATTTGGTTAGTAGTCATGAAGTGAAAACTCTCTCTAACCATCTTGAAAAATCCAAATTCATGCCTCAAACCAACTACCAATCATTCAAGAAACCAAATAAGGGATTTATACAACTCAATTATCCTCAACCAACTCAGTATTTTGACACTCAAGTGGCTACTATATAGACAACAAATCCATATACATTTGGGGAGAGGAATAGACAATTTACCCCTCTACCTGATACCCTTTATTCCATCATGTTGTAACTCTTAAACAATAACTTAATTTCATTACCTCATGTTAGAGCTCTTGATCCTACTAAGCCTTTACCTCCAAACTATAGACAAAATTTCTTTTGCCATTATCAGCGATAAAAATGGACATGATACAAAACATTGTAAGTGTCTTAAACATATCAAGCAAGACCTTATTGATTCTAATCACATTCAAATTGGTGGTGTTAATGATCAAGGTAGTAAGTCTGTTGACCCTCCTAAATAAAATTTACAAATCTTCACCAATTCTATGCCAAATCATAACATCTCCTTTTTCAAAGCTAGTGAAAACAAGAATGATATGATTAATGTTGACATGAATAATGACAACTTGAATAATAATGAGGAAGATCTTATGGATCGTATGATTGGAATCATTGAAGTTCAATCTCGTAAGGGCCTAACCAATATGTCCCTTGAAAATGATTTCTCACAAAATGACATACTTAAACATGCACCTGATGGTCCTCTTTACATTGTTGGAAGAATCAATGACAAGCCTACTAATGGGATATTAATTTATCTCGTATGTGTAAAGAATGTAATAATCGAAGAATTATTATTTGTGTGTGAACTTTATCAAGATACTTATGAACAACCAAAAGCATGGATCAAAACACAATGGTTTTTCTTTCCCTACGATAGGTTCGATAACTCTTCCTCTAAAAGTTGTACTGAAAAAATTGAATGTCTCATTCTCTATCATCCCAACATTGGATAAATTTCATGTGAAGTTAGGCTACCCATGGCTTTGCATTGTGAATTTTTGCAAGTGTTGAATTATCTTCATCTAAGTTAAGGAATCATAACAACATTCCATCTTAACCCTATAAAAATAGGTGCCACTAAGAAGGGTGAAATGGGTAGCACATTGAATGAATGTACATTTTTTGTTATAGGATAAGTTAAGTGAAATAGTTTGGATAGTGCGATAAGTATGGATATTGTGACACCATGGGGAAGTGAGACCAACCACACCACATACCATATCTATATCAAGAACTTCATATGTAGGTATCAATAAATGCTCAACCAAAAATTGTCCCTTTTTTGTACCAAGAATTATGTCAAGTAGAGAAATGATAGTAGTCATGACATCAATAGACATATTATTTATACAAGGGACATGGTTAAATTAGATTTGGGTGAAATATTGCTTAAACTTATCCACTATATTCTTGTAGGAGAGTAACTTCTCATCCTTGGTGAGATAGTCATCTATGACTTATTTAAGGACTAATTATGAATCCATGAAAACTAAAAGATGCTAAATGTTTTTATTGAATAACTGATATCAAACATACCAATAGGGCCTCATATTCTACTATATTGTTGGTCAATGAAAATTTGATTTTTTTAAATATTAAAGGATAATATCCCCCTAAGGTGTCACCAGCAATATCTCCACTCCTAAGCCATGGTTGGTACAAGAGTCATCAAAATATGGGGTCCATACCTATGGTTCATCAACATGGAGAAGGAAATCATAAAAAAAATTAGCAAGTAGAGGTTGTGCTTCCTCAAGAGGTGTTGTTGCTAATTAATCAACAATGACTTACCCTTTTATTTCTTTTTGGTTAACATGCTAAATTTCAAATTCACTAAGGAGCATCTATAGATTTTTAGGTGACTTGTTAAAGTCATTTTAGAGAGAAGGAATTTTAGAGGACCAATATTTGCAATGACCTTTGTGGTATGTGCAATCCTCTAATGTCCAACTTTATATGAAGTAAATATCACAATTATAAAATCCCTTTCAATGGGTTATTACTAATATTTATGGTTGACCAAAGTTTGGCTAAGATAGTATATGGATCACTCCTTTCCCTACTCATCATGATGTGCAAAAAGTGGCCTCGAGGTATGTTTCGTGGTAGAGATATACAAGAGTAACAGTTGATCAAGTTTAGGTGGCATAAGCACTAGAGGATTAACAAGAACTTATTTAATTTTATGAAAATATTATTCACAAAAATCATCCTAAATTAAGGTTGTATATTTTTCAAGCAGATGAGTGAATGGTTGACACTTGTCTACAAGCTGAGCAATGAACCATCTAATAAACTACAATTTACCCTACAAGCTATAATTTTGTGAGAGGTTATGTGGTGAATCCATATCTAGTATAAAATTTGAATTTGTAGGGACTAATCTCAATCCCACATCAAGAAATAATGTAACCCAAAAAAAAATATCAATGATGTAAAAGACACTCTTTCTTAGGTTCAAGTGAACTTTGTCTTCTCAAAGTTGTTGCAAGATATGATGCAAGACTATGGCTGATTTACTCTAGCTTTTACCTTACCTAAAACCCCATCAACATAATAATTGACTTCATGATGAAACATTCCATGTAATAGTATTGTTATAGCCATTTGATAAGTTTGTCTTGCATTCTTCAAGACAAAAGACGTGACTCAATAAAAGAAGGTTCTCAATGGTGTAATAAAGTAAGTCTTATGTTGATCCTTTGGTGCGATATGCATCTAATTATAACCTAAGAATCCCTTCACAAGGGAGAGAATCTCATAACCTAATGTAAGATCAATGATTGTGCCACTAATGGGTAGAGGGAAATCATCTTTAGGGCAAGATTTGTTAATATCACAAAAGTTGAAGCAAACATGTATGTATTTTTTCTTATTTCAAACTAAAAGAATATTGGATATCCATTGTAAGTAATCAATAGGCCTAATGCCATCAAAATACAATAGTTTTTTAAGTTATTTAAAAACCAATATAGAAATCTTAGGGTGCATTCTATGGAGCTTTTACTTGATAGATTCAACATTGGTCTAACTACCAAGTGATGAATGACGAGACAAGGATTTCAGCCTAGCATGTTTGTGTAGGACTAGGTGAACACATTGAAAATTTCTAAGAGGATATCATTATGAACCTGTCATTCTTTTAAGTTCATGCTAGTAGCAATTTTTGTTAACTTTTGATCTTGGTTAGTGCTTAGGTTTATGTCAATGCCCTCTTTTTCTAAGAGAGTTGATCCATCATATAACCTCTATGAAGCAAGAGGAAGGTAGAGTTCATCATCAAATGATGCATTTTGTAAGTGTTGAGTGGGTACTTTAGCTTTTGATTTATTTATTTTCTTAGATGTTGATTGGTTATATGGAGAAAAAAGCTTTGTTTGTTTCCTTAAATATATTGAATTATGTAGATTAATATCAAATTCCTTTTGTGTTCTCTCAGAGGAAGATGGTCTCTAACATCAAGTAGTTCAAGGAGAGACTTATCACTTTAGACTTAATATAATGGTACAAGGTTGTTTTGGTCCTATTAAATAAGGTCAAGGTGGTGCAATTCAAGGTATATGGTGAAAAAAAAAAATTGGAAAGAGGTTGGTATTGGAAAGCTCTTCATAAAATTCATGATGAGTAATATTTTTAACACAATTAACATCAAATGAAACATCATCAATAATTTTTGAAGAGTCGCTAAGGTTAATGAGAGATTCATCCCAAAGTACATACCCTAATACCTATTTGGTGGTGAGAAGAGGGGGTCTAGACTAAATGAATTAATCTAAATCAATCTTTTCACATCAAATCAACCAAGGGGTTGTTCTTCATTGTTGTCCCAAGGGAGAGCCAAGCAAGTTTTTGGTTGAGGGTTTTTGTTTCATTGTTGTAAAGTATAAAGATTGATGTGATGATGTAATAAACTAGGTGATTCAATATCAAATTGACTAAATGTGATAGAATGCAAATACTACATAGTGAAATGAAAGAAATAAAAAGTAGTTCTAAGTAGAAGATACAAAGAGGAACTTGGTATAAAATTGGAGTTGAGTGCACGCAAGACACTAAAGTATCATGCAAACTCCAACATGTCACACAAGTATTTGTGTAGACATGTAAAATTGACTTAACACTTATCACAAATTTAGAATGTCTCAAAACGACCCCGAAACAACTTAGAACAACTCTGAATCAACTCGAAATGTCTCAAAATGACCCTAAAACAACTCGAAACAACTCTGAATCAACTTGAAATGTCTCAGAACGACCCCAAAATGACTCAAAACAACTCTGAATCAACTCAGAATGTCTGAGAATGACCTTGAAATGACTCAAAACAACTCTGAATCAACTTAGAACGTCTCGAAACGACCTTGAAATGACTCAGAACAACTCTAAATCAACTTGGAAAGTCTCAAAATGACCCCAAAATGATTCAAAACAACTCTAAATCAACTTGGAATATCTCAGATTAACCCCGAAATGACCCAGAATGACTCAAAATGTCTCTGAATTAACTCATAACATCTCTGAAACATCTCGAATCATCTTGAAATCATCCCACGACATCTCACAATGCATCAAACGACATCAAACAACATTCAAAACCTTATTTCCTCTATTAATCAAATAATACAACGTTATTTGCTAAATTCATGTTTCATCATTTCAACCAATTAAATAAATTACATTTATTTAATAAAGTCCTAATCTTATCTTAGTTCGTCCTGATTAGTCAAACAACACTAATTATTTGATTACATCACTAATTCACCTTATTCCTCAAAATTAATTGAATTTTTTTTTAGACTACAGGAATTAGGTAGCACGATCCCATATAAACTGCAGTGTGCTTGGTAAACTTTTTAACGTGACTGGCGGCATTGGCACGACACACCCTTCGATACCACGGGGGTGGGGAGACTAGACCTCGTGACCAACCTCCTGCAACAAGAAAGATTTAGCCAACTGAGCTAGGGCCCCAACCCTCTCAAAATTAATTGAATTATTAAATCATAATAATTTAATTATCGAAATAGGGTTTTGGAGGAATGGCTGCGGCGCTGCTCTTTGTCTGCAGAGCTAGGGCACCCGCGCCCTAGCTCTTTTCCTGCTTTTTTTGTCTCTACGCTGAGTGGGTGGGGTGTTGCATGCGTGCTGGGGGCGTTTCTTCTGGTGTTTTAGTGGGTGGGTTTGGGGGGCGTTCGGTGGCTGGGGGTCTCTTCTGCCCGTGGCCATTCTCCTTCCCTTTTATCTGGTGTTTGGTGCATGTGGCCAGGCTTTTGGCCGTGGTTGGGGAGTGTAGGGTGTCGGATTTGCTTGCTTGGTGGAAGGTGGGGTGTGGAGCTTTTTCTGGGGTTTGGAGCTGGCTTGGTGTGGGGTTTTGCCAAGTGGTCAGTGGTGTGCTTTTAGCTGAAGGGTGTGGGTCTGGGTAGTGCCTCTTCCTTTCCCCAATGGAGCTTGGGGAACCTTCGGGGGAGGGAACTAAGATGGATTTTCGTGCCGCTCTTGGCACGAATCCCTTTCCTTCGGGGGCTCGTCTTCATGATAATAGTTTATTTTCTCAGAATTTGGAGAAGAATGAGGTTGGCTCATCAGGAGGGTTTCGTGTACCCAAGATTAACGGATGCCTCGAAAGGTGTAAAGAGAGGCCGAATGTGGTGATCCCGATGGAGATGCTCGCTGAAGATATTGAGTACTACTCACGCCATTCATTGTACTGCAAATTTTTGGGTTTGAAAATTTCGTTGCAATTTTTGGAGTCCTGGGCCAGGAGGACTTGGATGCCAGTAGGAGAGATGGAGATTCGAATCCTAGCCAATAACTATTTCATGGTCACGTTTGATTGCATGGTAAATAGGATCAAGGTTTTTGAAGGAGGCCCTTATTTTTACAATCAGGTGGGCTTGTTTATCAAGCCATGGCATGCGGGATTCAATCCGGCCGAGGAGATTCCTAGTCGAGTTCCAGTCTGGGTCAGATTGCCAAGGCTACCAGTCGAGTGCTGGCGTGAAGATGTTCTGCATCTTCTTGCCTCAATGCTTGGTAAACCCGTTGGTTCATCACAGCAGACACAGTTCAAAAAGGTAATGACATTTGCTCGATTCTGTGTGGAAATTGATTTAAGTAAACCTTTGCCAGATTCTCTTGAAGTGAGTGCAGGCTCTCACTCATGGGTTCAACAACTTGATTATGAGACCTTACCCTTTAGATGTCGGTTGTGTCATGAATATGGCCACTTACTGCGTAGATGTCCAAGGGCCAAGCCTTTGGAGACTAATGCTTCACAACCTCCTAAGAATCCTTCTGGGTTGGATAAGGGTAAGGGTCCTATTATGGAAGGTGGTGCTGGGGAGGGTGGTTTTATTCCGGTCAGGAATCGAAATAGAAATAAGGGGCAGAAGAGGACACTTTTAATAGATTCAAGGTATTGGATGATTTTAGTCAGCAAGAAGTGAATCCGGGTTTGGTGGACTTGGATCAAGGGACTATGGAAGTTGAACAGCATGGGTCTCTTGTTCGGATAGTGCAAGTTTCTCAGCAGGAGGTGCATACGGGTTTACCAAATGTAGTGCAGGATGGGAAAGATCTAGGGCTTGAAGGGCTCTATTCAGAGGTTCTTTGTGCTCCACAAGTTGAGGAGACTGGGATTTTGGAATCAAACCATCAGTTGAGGGCTCCGGAGGAACCAAGTTGTGTTGTTGTTCCAGAAAAAAGCAAAGACACTTCGGCCCACCACTCTCGGGGTTCGGGCTCGGAGTTAGGTAAGAGTAATAAGTTGTCTTCTCATTTGGGAATTCTTCAGAAGGATCTAAAAAAAGGTGGGACGGAAAAGGTCTCTAAGCTTGGCAGGAAGAAGGATGTGGAAAATATCAAAATGATAGGGGAGAACTTGGTGGAGTTAGGGTCGGTTAAGACCTTGGATTCTCTTTTTTCAAGCCCCTTGAAATGATTGTTTTATCTTGGAATGTAAGGGGCTTGAACAGTGGCCCTCGACAAAAAGTTGTTCGTGATTTGGTTAGAAGTCAATCTCCTGATGTGCTCTTTCTCCAGGAGACTAAGCTGTCAGTTGAAAGTATGTTTGGTTTGATGCCTAAGCTGTGGGGGAATGGTGAGTGCCAATGTATTGGCGTGCAGGGGGCTTCTGGGGGAGTGGCTTGTTTATGGAATCCTCAGAAGATTTCTCCTCTGTGATGGATGTCCTCCAAGTCATCTCTCTCCATGATTGCTTCCTGTTTTGAGTTAGGGGAGGCTATATTTTTCTCCAATATTTATGCGCCTCCTGAGCTTCTTGGTAAGCAATTATTGTGGACCCATATCAGGTTTGTTAGAAGTATGGCTCCTTACCATCCATGGATAATGGCGGGGGATTTTAATGCTATCTCTAAGTTGGATGAGAAACAGGGTGGTATTGCGAGGCTGGAGCCTTCTGTTCTTCTCCTTCAGGATAACATTTCAGCTCTAAATCTAGTTGATATCAAGCCTAGTAATGGCCAGTTCACTTGGACTAATCGGAGGATGGGGGAGGCTTGCATTGCTGAGCGTCTTAATCATTTTCTGGTTTCTTGTTACTCGGTTGGTGGTTTGTGGTCCTCTATGTCTGAAATTTTGGACTGGAGGGGTTCAGATCATTGGCCTATCAAGATCGCGATCTCTTCGGCTCGTGTGCCTCGGTCTCCTCCTTTTAAATTCCAGCTTATGTGGCTTAGGGATCCCTCTCTTCATGACTACGTGGCTGAATGGTGGAGGTATGGTAGACCTTCCTATGGTACTAAAATGTATACTTTTGCTAAGTTACTTCAATTTGTCAAGTATCAACTCAAACGATGGAATCGACATTGCTTTGGAAACATTTTCCATGCTAAGGCTGCTGCTCAGGTAGAGTTGGCTAGTATTACGAGGATGATTAGGGAGGATGGGATGACTGAAGTGCTGCTTTTGGAAGAAGCCAAGGCTCTGAAGCTGTTGGAGGAGTGTGAGCTAAGGGAAGAAATTTTTTGGAAACAAAAGGCCCGGGTTGATTGGTTACTGGAAGGAGATAAGAATACTGCCTTCTTCTTCAATTCGGTGAAAGCCAGGAGACATGGCAACTCTATATCTGTTTTAGTGAATGACAGGGGTGAGCAGCTTTCCTCCTCTCAGGAGATCTCTAATGAAGCAGTTCAATACTTTGCTTCCTTATTCAAGGAGGAGGAGCGAAGGAGTTTCGATGAGGAAATTCAAGTCCTTTCGTGTATCCCTTCTCTTGTTTCTAGATAAATGAATGAGCATCTTATGAGTGACATCTCGCTTGAAGAACTAGAGGGTATAGTGTTTCAGATGAAGAAGGGCAAAGCCCCTGGCCCGGATGGCTTTCTGATTGAGTTCTTCCAAGAGTTCTGGGATATTATCAAATTGGACTTGTTAGCAGTTGTGCAGGAGTCTCAATCAAATAAGCAAATGCTACGGGCTCTCAATTCCACCTTCCTAGCTCTCATTCCCAAGTGTGAGGGTGCTGATAAGTTAACGCAATTTCGGCCTATCTCTCTGTGCAATGTGATTTATAAAATTATCTCTAAATTGATGGCTGACAGGTTGAAAAAGTGGCTTTCAGTGTTGATTTATGAGGAACAGGGCGGTTTTGTGGAGGGTCGGCAAATTTTGGATGGGGTGGTGATTGCTACTGAAACTATCCATTCTATGGCCACTTCCAAGGTTAAGGCAATGTTTATCAAATTGGATATGGCTAAGGCTTATGACAGAGTTCAGTGGTCCTTCCTTCAGAAGATTCTTGGCGCTTTTGGTTTTGGAGAGGATTGGATTAGATGGGTAATGAGCTGTGTTACTACAACTTCCTTTTCTGTGTTAATCAATGGTGAGCACTCAGAGCTTTTTGGTGCATCTCGGGGTCTATGCCAGGGAGACCCCCTCTCTCCCTATTTGTTTATCCTTCTTCTGAGGGTCTGGGATGCTTGATGAGAAGGCATGTGGAGCTGGGGCTTATTTGGGATGGAGATGGAATGGTGGCTTACCTTCGCAGTCTCATTTGCAGTTTGTGGATGACACAGCTTTGATGGGTCTGGCGTCTATCAGGGAAGCTACTAATATGCGTAAAGTGTTGGATATTTATCTTAATGCCTCGGGCCAATTGATCAATGAGGAAAAGTCCTCCATCTTTTTCTTTAACACTCCTGAGCCCATTCAGAGGAGGATTGCTCACATTTTGAGATTTCAGATTGGGTCTCTCCCCTTGACCTACCTTGGTATTCCGATCTCTGTTGGAAGACCTCATAGGGATTCTTGGCAAAATATATTGGATAAATTTCATGTGAAGGTTAATCATTGGACCCACAGATGGCTGTCCTTTGCTGGGCGTGTTCAGTTGCTCAAGTCTGTGGTGCAGGCTCTCCCCATCTACAGGTGCATGATCCAGGTTGCCTCGGTGAGTTTCATTAAGGAGTTGGATTCTCTTGCTAGGCAGTTTTTATGGGCAGGTAGCCTACAGTCTTCCAAATGGAGTCTTGTCAAGTGGGATACTGTTTGTAGCCCGAAGCAGTTCGGAGGGCTTGGTTTAAGGCAGTCTTTGTTGTCCAGCGTGGCTCAAGCTACTAAGTTGTATTGGCGCTGGTGTGTGGAGCAGGATCATCTCTGGGCTAGAATTTTATCTCATAAGTATTTTCCAGGGATCCCTCAGTGTGATATTCTTCGGTACTCCTTGAGGGGGAAAGGTTCGGTGATTTGGGGTACTCTCAAAAAGGGGATGACCTCATAAAGGATGGCCTTTTTTGGATTTGCAAAAGGGGGACGGAAGCTCTCTTCTGGTTTGATTCTTGGGATGGTTTTCCCCCCATTCTTTCCCAGTTTCCGAACTTGGTAATTTTATGCCAGCGGTTCCTCGAAGCTGGTTTGTCAAGGGTGAGTGATTTTAAGTCCTCTACCCGAGATCAGCTGAGAATGGTGAGATGGAAGAGCCCTGGCGAGTGGCCTATTGTTGGTATGGAGGAGGACTGTGCTGAGTTGCACAAAATCCTCTCCAACAGGAAATGTAGTTCCCTGCAGGAGAAGGATGTTCTTTCATGGTCTCCTAATCCTAAGGGTGTCTTTACTATTGCTTCTGGATATCAGAGATTGTTATCTCACAGGCTTGAGGGGGGGAGATTCACTGGTGGCAGAGAGTGTGGAATAACTTCTCCTGGCCAAAGTGTAATTGCTTTCTTTGGACCCTGGCCTGGAACAGGTGCTTGACGTGGGACAATATTCAGAAGAGGGGGTTTCAAGGCCCTTCTATTTGTGTTTTGTGCGGGGCAGCGGAGGAGGATTCTTCCCACTTGTTTTTTCGGTGCCCCTTTGTTTTGCATCTTTGGCATACCTGGTGGGAGGCTTGGAGAATCCTGTGTGTTCATGCCTCTTCACTGGTGGAGTTTTGGAACAGTGTTGGTAGACCTCCTTCTGGGACCTCTTTCCTACAGGAGGTGTGGTATGTAGGTCCTACATTCATATTGTGGCAGATCTGGCTAGAACGAAATCGTAGAATTTTTCGGGGTGAAAGGTTGATATTCCAACAAGTTTGGCAAAGAGTAAGGGCTATGATTCAGGAGACGGTGGAAGCTAAGTGTGAGGTGGTTTTCCCTTTAGACAAAGGGGACGCTGAGAAGGTGGAGAGACTTGGAATCCAGGGGTTGTCTTCAGCTTCGGCTTGCATCAAGAGGGGAAGGAGGGGGAAACAAAAATTCCATAGATTGGGCAGGTGGTTGCCCCCTCCGGATGGAATCTTGAAGATCAATACTGATGGTTCTTCAAGAGGCAATCCAGGTCCTGCTGGAATTGGTGGAGTTGGTCGGGATTCTTCGGGCTCTGTGGTTTTCTTCTTCTCTACTCATGAAGGGGAGCAATCTATCAACCTTATGGAAGGTTTGGCGATTCTCTATGCTCTTGAGAGGGCTTATGATTTGGGTTGGTGCAGGGTTATTTGTGAATCTGATTCTCAGGTTCTGATTGGTTTGATAAATAATCGAACGGTGTCTGATGTTAGCTGGTAGCTGGCTGGAATGGTGCAATAGATTTTACAAATTAGTTCTTTGATGGAGTCTATATCCTTTGTCCATATTCCTCGGGAGTGGAATAGGGCTACTGATTGTTTGGCTAAGTGGGCTTCTGAGAATCTTCTCGGTTGGAAGATTGATGGGTGGGAGCAAGTTCCCCAGGAGCTCCACCAGGATTTAGAAGGGATTCTGGTTAAAGATGGGGATGGTCACAATGAGGAAGCCTGATATGTGTTGTTATGTTGCTGTTGGCGGGTCTTTGTGGCCTGGTTTTTTTGTAATCTTCTTTTCTGATTTTCAATAAAGTTTTTACCCTCTTTTTATAAAATTTAATTATCACACTTCCCTCCAAAATTTAAATAATTGAATCAAATCAAATCAAATTATTCAAATTAGAAAAAATCAAAATCAAAATCAAAATTGGAATTAATTAATTAATATTCCTCACCCACTTTTTGATTGAGGAAATCATGGATTGCTAACTAAGCAATCTATTTTGCTAACAATGCAATCTAATTTTGCTAACTCAACCATATAATTCCTAACTCAACCCTAACTGATCAATCAAAATCTTAACTAGCCAATCTATTCTTCAATCACCCTAATTGTCCAATCAACTTTTCACAATTTACTCATGTCTAAATCCTCTCAACTCATTTTGACTATTGATCTGGATATTCTCCAACGCGATCTTGACCATCGATTCAAAATTGCTTTTTCTATATAACAAGCCTTTCTCGTCACAAATAAGGATGATAATTTCAACTTACCTTATACAATGAAGTGTTGTCAAGATCACCATTGAGAGAGCTTCATCATTTCTTCAAGAACAAGCATCGATCATCAAGCTTTTGCGTACAAGCAACAAAGGCTTTGTAGTGATACGCACAACCCAACATCATGCAAATACACTCCAACATGGGATGATAATCTTGTATTTTGTTATTTGAATTGATTTTAATATATTAGGATCTTACTTTCATTCAAATAGCTTAGATTTGCACATTTCATGAGTGATGGAATATGATAGATTAAGTGTTTTGAATCAGATTAGTTTTTGATTTCAATCTTGCATTTGATCTTGTTTTTCGCATATTTCCTAATGGATTCCTTCCCCCTCACACATTCTAGCACACACAGTGGGACCTTGGTCCTCCTCACTAACACTTTTATGAGCTAAGTTGCAAGTTACAGGGTTTTGCGAGCTTTTAGAGACATTTCACGGACTGCCCAGCAAAAGCTCGCTTTTGACTGGAAAAATTTATGAGCTTTTTCCAGACGATCAGTGCCTTTTCCATGGGAATGGCACTTTTGCTCTAAAACTAGCGCTTTTGTTAACAAAAGCATGATTTTGCTTTTTTTTGAGTTTGCACCTATACAGAAAATCTGAGCTTTTGCAAATTTGTTTTTTTAGAGCTTTTGATTTTTTTCTGAGCATTTGCTCTGAAATACAAGTGCATGGGTCCTGCACTATTGTAATGAACCTCCTTGCTAATTTTTGCTTGTTTTGCAGGAACTAATGGGTTTTATGCAGGATTTGAAACACATTAACTTATTTTATGTAGGGAAGATGATCGATCCAAGTTGTTTTTAGATCAACAAACATTTTTTTTATTAACTTAGGAACTTTCTTTTGGTGTATTAAAATTAACAACTCTCACATTTGATTTGGTGTTGCTAAAATGAGCCATTCTTAAGCTTTCTAAGTTAGGAATTTCCTTTTTGGTGCATTAAAATTAACAAACAACTCTCACATTTTGATTTTGGTGCTATCTAAAATGAACAAATTTGAAGCTTTCTAAAGTAGGAACTTCCTTTTGGTGCTCTAAAATGAACAACAACAACTCTCACATTTGATTTGGTGTTGCTAAAATGAACCATTCTTAAGCTTTCTAAGTTAGGAATTTCCTTTTTGGTGCATTAAAATTAACAAACAACTCTCACATTTTGATTTTGGTGCTATCTAGAATGAACAAATTTGAAGCTTTCTAAAGTAGGAATTCTCTTTTGGTGCTCATAAAAAGAACATAAAACACTTCGATTTTGGGCTCTAAAAATGAACACATTTCATGTTTTCATAAATAGGAACCTTTAAATTTGGTGCATAAAAAAAGCGCAAAACATTTTTTCACTTTGTTGGCGCACGAACGATTTATATTTGTTGACCATTAATGACTAGGCCTGATTTTCTTAGAAACATTTCAACTTTGGGGCTTAAAATGAACAAAATGTTTTTGTTATTTTCACACCATTGCTATCTTAATTTCTTGATGTCCTGAACATTTCAATTGGTGCAAAGATAAAAAGAACATTTCATTTTTACTCACATATTCTTGGGGATAACACCACTTGAGGTGTTTAAAATGAATCAATTTGCAATGAGTTGTCTTATGTGCATGCATTGATTGGCAATTTGAATTGTTTTGTCTTCTCCCCTCACACCATATTGGCGATCTTGGGTGAGCGAATAACATTTTTAAGATTTGCATTTATTTTAAAGTTTTACCTTCTTAGAGGGCCTTCCTATTGAGACACATCCTGCGTTGGAGAACTCATAGGTGACCCAAGCAATACTTTCTTTCGTTCTGGACCACTATATAAATCTTTTATGAGTGTGAGGGAAGTTCATCACTTGTCGAGTGTGGATGTCTTATACCAAGGTATTCTTCCTCAATATCCTTGTGATGCGTAAAAACCCAAAAGGGCTGGAAGGTTCTTAATTGAACAAAACACCGCATGTGTAGGTTCCCAAAAATAATATCCCCAAAACATGATTAAGAGCCAATTGTTTTATAAGCCACCCTATTATCCAAAACATTCTCTAAAAGTGGTGCATCAAAATTTACTTATGAGAAGTTACTTGCCAAGTCTGACTACAGGCTCTTGCCATAAGTCACATGTAAAATCATCTCTTCAGAGCATGAGGCAGGCCCACCTAAGAGGATGGTTTCTCTCCACTAGGGCTATAATTGTTTGTTAATGTTAAACTTACCCAATTACATTCCAAAAACAATTATGACATAAAATTTTGTTTTTGACTTAAAGAAAAAGAACACATCAAAACAAACATTGAGCAAGATGGTCAAAACCAAAAATCCTTCGAGTTAGTGTATACTTGTGAAAGAATCCTTATGTTTGCACTCCTTGAAAGGATTTATCCCTAAAGGTTTTTGAACATTTCATTTTTTATTTCCAGGTTGCATTGATCAAAGTAAACACTTTGGTAACTATGGCTTGGGTGTTGTGATTTCACAACTTGAGCTATAGACATTCAGGTCACATAAAGTTCATTCTTGTGAGTTAGTTCAGTGCTATTATATCATTTTTAATACTCAAGAACAAAAAGGAAACAAACACAAAGAGGTTACAAATTTCCATTCCAACTCACAATATTTTTTTCTAAAACACTTAGATTGCTTATAAGGTCATTACTTGAACAAGATACTCAGAAAACCAAATTGGTCACAAATTCTATCACTCATTATTCCCATACTACTTATCTGAAATCAAAATCCAACAAAACATTAGGATCATTCCTCCACTCAAAAAAATATATGATTTCAACGGTTACTTGGAACTCACAGATAGTTCAAGTATCTTTCCCATAACATATCCTCTAGACCAGGAAATGGAATATCAACCCTAGTTCTTCAACATTTTGATTTCCAAAAAGTAGCTATATTCCAAAATAGGACTCAAGCCTTAGGGTTCTTGAGTTTCATAGCAAACCACCTCACAACACCACTTACACCTTATGATCATCTGGTGACCAACAGCTCTGGTTCAATAACCAGGCCTTGTAGTACCGATTATTCAACCTAGTCTCACGCACATTGAGGTTGCACAAATTGACATCATAAGCAATTTGAGAAACTTTATATTTGAGAAAAATGAAACACCCCATTAGTTTCTCACCACATCAATCATCTTAAACGAAGAGGAAGAAAAAGCTCACATAGCAGCCGAAAGACTTGTATTACTACCTCTCACATGGCAATAGGTATGATCCTCTTGGAAATATAAACAAAGTGACCTTATGATAGGGTATTGAGCACCATAACATCCCTGAAACATGTCGATCTATTACCCAAATTACTCTTATCAAGGGCCACAACATCAAATAGGGCAACAACATTAGGGATTTCAAAATCATGATCAGGGAATAAATCAAAAATATCAAATTTCCCTAGATAAAATTGAGAGAGATCTTGAGGAAATTAAATGAAAAAGAAATACAACATATCATCAACACCTTATTCAAGGTTGGAACATTACATATCCATAACAAATAGACATTATTCGACAAACACCTCAATATACACAACAATAAAACTTCCAATATCTACAACATCAAGAAGTTCTACAACACCAAGGTGTACATCAAATGCAATATCAAAATGTACCTCGATTGCAGTATCAAGGAGTTCAACAAAATCAAGAGAAAAAAATCAAGAAAAGCCACAGAGCAAAGATTACCAACCAGAAATAAAATTCACCCCTTTGGGAGCGACTTTAGAGGTAATCATGCATGAACTGGTACAATAGGAACTCATCAAAATCAATGACAGTCATATTATGGTGAACCAAGCTTTAAGCTCCCTTGGTATAACAAGAACAAAAAATGTGAGTTCCACAAAATCAAGGGTCATCTAACAAACAGATGTGCTACACTCAAAAACCTCATCCAATACCTTGTTGATCAAGGAGAAATAGCTATTAACATTCAAGGTCCATCTACCAATGACAAAAATGAAAATGTCTCAACCTCAAAAGTTGAAAGCAATGATCAAGACCTATCTATCACTGATCACATTGACAATGTCTCGACATCATCTAGTGAGAAAGAGGACATACATCAAGAATTTATTCCTAAGCATGGTCAAAATTAATCACCTGAGGCTAGCAATGATTCAGTCCAAGATATATTGACATCATCCAACCTCATGATAGTACATATTGATGATCAAGAGACTCCTAAGCCAACAATTATACCCAATGTAGAAAATCTAAGCCAAGAGCTATAACCCATATTCCCACAATTTGAGGAAATCCAAGGATCCTTTATAGGCAATCCTTTCTTTGAAATTGATCCATGTCATGAATGTGAACCAAAGAATGTCAAAGATGATACTACACAGAGTCAAGATCAGGAATCCCTATCATCAAAATACTACAATGACTTGGTAGATATCTTCCAAGACATCCAAGGCTTTCTAATAGAACACATCCATATGCAAAGCACACATACATCTACCCATGAGATGCTTACTCCTAATGGACATGTAGATGATCTTCATCCAAAACAAGAGTCTCATACTCTTAATATCAGTACCATGGAACAAGAGTCACCTACTCTTCGCATTTGTACACATGATCAAGATATAGAAGAATCTATAGACCTATCAAAAAGTGATCAAGAAGAAGAATTGAAATTAGAAACATCCTCCAGGAAGGTTGAAAACATTGAGCATGAAAATATGGAGCACAATATCTTAAAATCAACAAAGATAACTGACAATCCTGAGTAGCAAAGCATTAGGTATACAATAGTCAAAGAAGCAGTAATATATTTTGAAGGGCCATTAGAATCTAATATTTGACAAGATCAAGTTGAAAATATCAATCAAGAAGTTATCCCACATATGGAGGATTCTACAAATGAAAAATCTATCACATTTGAAGATCCACAACAAATTAGAGAAGGATTAGCACCTTGTTTCCAAGTTAATACATATCCTATTTTTGAACAGATGAATTATCAAGATAAATGAGTAGGCCTACATGAACAGGGTATCTTAGCACTAGTGCAAATTATTGGTAATTCTAAGCATCAAGGTCTTGTTTATTTAGCAAGTGAAGGATCTAAACATATCAGGGATACCTCTATAATACTGGGGGAAGGAAACTCTATCTAATTCAAGCATCAACATAGAGAGCACGAAGAGTCCTTATGATGAAATTGCTACCAACACTACAACGAGCCATGTCATGAATCGTCATCCACACATATTTGCACCCTCTCATTAGGACCAACAACAATAAATAAAGCTATACCTAAGAAAGGAACAAGTAATTGAAGCAAAAGAATCAACAAAACAAAGTGGACAAGAAAAATTTGGATGGATACAAAAGAATAAGAAAGAAAATCATCCCTATCAAAATCCATTAGTCAAAGAAACTATGGAACAAAATCAAAAGGGGAATTTCATCCATCAAAAAAGTCTAGTAATACAAAAGAAAGCTTCAAGAGCAACCTATAAGGTATATCAAGATGTTGGTCCCAATCAAATCTCTATATCCACCCATCATTGCTCATCATCCCAATTTTGGAGAGTCAAAGGTTCCAAATTGTCAACCAATCCATTTAAAAATCATATCCCTCAACGCATTTCACCATCCATGATATCCAAATCTCACATTGACCATGTGTTGGAAACAACTCTTTATCATAAGGACTCTAAGGGCACTCTATCGCGATGTGCACATCAAGGTAAGGTTAACTCCGGTATCAACAAGGAAGATGAGAATTATCAAGGGTTACATTTAAGCGCCCATATCCTAGCAAAAAAACTCCTCTAAGCAGGATATCGTTGGCACATCATGACAATGACAAAAACCATATTAACACCAATAGTATCTACAACAACATCACCAAGTGGTTTAACATGAGCAAAAAATTGTTAGCACGATGAAAACTTGGTAAATAGGCATCTTGTGTGACATAAAAATTTAATAAAAAACAAAAAAATCAAGAAAATACTCAAGAAAAAAACCGTCCTCTAGTGAAAACCACTATGGTGGAACTTTGGACAAGTACCATGATGAAAACCTGGAAAACAAGTGTCATGTGTAGAATCGAGCATCTACATGCACCATTTCAGGTGGAAGCATCTCAATCGATCCATAATAAAATCCCATCCATTTTTATCCTAATCCAACGTGTCTTGATCTTGACAAATGTTTGGTGAACACTTTACACTTGCTTATGTAAAACATCTTGACATTGGTTGCTATCATTGATCCTATCCTATCAAGCATTATCTGAGCCATGAGGAATTGTCCAAAGGGGCATACTCTATCCAAACATGCTATCTATCACAAGATAATATATCATTTCTAGACATTGGGGGAAAGTACTTACATCTTGCTTCAGAATAAATCTTGATCTATGTCTTCTAGCTCACATTGTGATCTAGGAATTGTCTGAACAACAAGGTGTGCCACATGGTACCCTTACCAATTCATTCCAACAACAAGGTATACCACCAATGCACTACCAAGGTAACCTTATAAGATACAAACAACATGGATTATTCCTTCACTTGAAAATTCTAAGATATCAACAGTTGCTTGAACCCTACAACTAGTTCAAGTAAACTTTTTTGCAACATATCCTTTGGAAGACAAAGTGAAATATTGATCCTAGTTTTCAATATCTTACAACCCAGGCAAAAGGGTAAAAATCCAAAAAAATCAAAAAACTAGAAAACAATTTGTCCCAAACAACAAGGTATACCACCAATGCACTACCAAGGTAACCTTCAAAGATACCAACAACATGGATTATTCCTTCACTCAAAAATTATAAGATATCAACAGTTTCTTGAACCCTACAACTAGTTCAAGTAAGCTTTTCCACAACATATCCTCTAGAAAAACATAGTGAAATATCAATCCAAGTCGTCAACATCTTACACCCAAGGCAAGAGGGTAAAAATCCAAAAACTTACAAAATAACAAAAAGGACAAAAACATTTGAAAAAAATTGAAAATAAAATAACATTGTGGGGTTATTCCTTCACTCAAATAGTATAAGATATCAATAGTTGCTTGAACCCCACAGCTATTTCAAGTAAGCTTTTCTGCAACATATCCTCTAGACACAGAAGTGGAATATCAATCTATATTATCAATGTTGTTTACCCAAAAATAGTTTATGCTTTGAGTCAAACGGTCAAACTACGTGGTCTCTGCGTGTGTAACATAGGCAAGGCTCATTTGCCCCTGAGACCCTAGGTCAGTCCCCTTAGGTTTCCAACATGCTTTATTTCAACTTAGTCAAAAACACAAAAAATACAAAAAATACAAAAGCCAAAAACATTTACAAAATAGAAAATGTCAAAAACACTCAAACCAAGCAAACTACGAGCCTTTGCGTGTACAACGTAGGCAAGGCTTATCTTTGATGAGCCCCCGAGACCCTACATTAGTCCCTAGAAAATGTCAAAAACAACATCATAAAACTTAGAAAAATCAAAAAGACCCATGTCCGCCATCACAATTCGCAATAAAACATCATCCATAATAAATAAATCGTCACACTCACCCTTTAACAAAACAAACAAACAAAGCAAACATCAACAACTAGAACTTTCAAGCATACAATTGCAAAAGATATGACTATAAGTAGTTGAAAACAATGCCAAATTATCAACTACCTATCTTTTTGACAAGTCCTAACAACATCCTGAGATATGTCTTAACGGATCCGTTCCTATGATAGGAATGATCAACAATGGATAATAGCCCTACCCCCAAAATAGATATGGCAAGTGATACTGTAACTTTGTCTTTTAACTTTTTTATAGTCTTATTTTTGTTATTTACATTATTGACTCATTCCCAGGATCTCTCAAGGATGTCCATAAGGATTTAGAGAAGAAGGAATAGGGGCAATTGAGCGTCATTTCGATTTGCTATTTATGGATATTTTTGTTATACTGCCATGGCGAATACTTGCTTTGTTTTGTGTGTGGAAGTTGTTTTGGAGCATTTCGTGTAGTAGTGACATGTTAGGTTCTTAATACCTCTTTTGTTACTGGTCTGACATGTTCTAAAGCTTCTCACCCATACACTCTAACAAGGTTTCTGTATGTCTGGTATGAACAAGATACTCCTTATTTCTAGAGTCAAAGTCCACACAATAGATACAAAGTCACCTTGGTCATTAATACCCTAGTGCATCATATCTGTTTGCTACATCAAACAGGATTGTTCAAACTACAAAGATTCCAAGTAAAGCAAAACCAACATCATCAACTACTAACAACATCACATTTCTATCTATCATCAAATATTTTTTCTAACTAACATCCATCCTACATCCACAATGTCGTTAACACATATCATGATGATAATAAACCAATAAAAACATCAGGTATCATGTATGGGGCATACATCCATCATATATCATGATGATATATTGATCATCCATAATAAAACATCATATGATACAATGTATGATTCATCCATCTATATCATATGCATACATTATTATATATCATCATCACATAGCCATAAACGAGAATGAATCAAAGAAGGTATATCTCATATATATCATCATAAAAAATGGGAGTACATCATCATAAGTGTGATAGGATATATATACGAGGCCTCGACTAGGCCAATGGATATATATACAAAAAATCATGTCTACAATATGTCTTTAAACAACAACATAATAAAGATCAAGTACATTGCCCAACAAAAAGGGAAACATTCTATAGACCAGGCTGTGGACCACCATTTGGATCTGGCTGTCTAATAGGATAACCACCTACAATCATTTTAACTCATGATATTAGGTTTTCACTCTGAACATGTAAAGCAACACAAAATGATACAAAAATGATGAAAAACAAGACTTAGGGTTGCAAATAGGAAAAACCAAGCACATGCAAGGGTTTTTGAGCAAATGCTTAGAAAGCACTAGGAAAAAGCGAGCTTTTCAGGAAAAGGCAAGCTTTTCAAGCAAAGG
This sequence comes from Sequoia sempervirens, assembly GCA_007258455.2. Lineage (NCBI taxonomy): Eukaryota > Viridiplantae > Streptophyta > Pinopsida > Cupressales > Cupressaceae > Sequoia > Sequoia sempervirens. The sequence continues at coordinate 213,185,619 of VDFB02075321.1, read as the reverse complement.
AGAGGAAACAAGGGTGTGGAAATAAGTCAAAGGCAAGCTTTCAGGACTTGAAATAATCAAAAGCGAGCTTTCTGATCAAAGGTGAGCTTTTAAGTCAAATGCTCAAAACAAAGGCGAAGATTTTAGTCAAAGGCGTGGAAATAAGTCAAAAGTGTGGAAATAAATAAAAATAATGGATTCTCAACATGCAAAGGTGAGAAAAAACCAAGCAAATTCTCAAAAAACATAAAACTTGGCTATTGATCAAGACATTTTTTACCCTATCTTCAAATGACCATATCTTAGTCATACAAAAGTATTTTTCAATGATTTTTTTTTTTAGATGGGGTATAATTTCACAATCTTTGCAATGGTCTAGATGATTTTCATATTTTGTACAATCAAAATTTCCATTGGGATCATGAGCCTGACCTCAAAACTTGAAATTTTTGGTCAACCTCTCGAGGGGGCAACATAGAGTCTTACCATCATTCCATGAAACACTGGGGCACAATGGGGCATAATTTTTTTTAAAAAAACTTGATCTTAAAAACAAAATCTTTGAAACAAAGCAACCAATACTTTGTATCAAAGAGGGGTAAAATTTAGACATGTAAAATTGACTTAACACTTATCACAAATTCAGAATGTCTTGGAACGACCCCAAAACTATGCAGAACAACTCATAATCAACTCAGAACGTCTCAAAATGACCCCGAAATGACTCAAAACAACTCTGAATCAACTCAAAATTTCTCAAAAAAACCCCAAAATGACTCAGAACAACTCTGAATCAACTTGGAATGTCTCAAAACAACCCCGAAACAACTTAGAACAACTGTGAATTAACTCAAAATGTCTCAGAATGACTGCAAAATGACTCGAAACAACTCTAAATCAACTTGAATCACCCTAATTGTTCAATCAACCTTGCACGATCTATTCTTCAATCACGCTAATTGTGCAATCAACTTTGCACAATTTCCTCATGTCTAAATCCTTTGAACTCATTTTGACTGTTGATCTAGATATTCTCCAACACGATCTTGACCGTCAATTCAAAATTGCTTTTTCTATATAACAAGCCTTTCTCCTCACAAATAAGGATGAGAATTTCAACTTACCTTATACAATGAAGTGTTGTCAAGATTACCATTGACAAAGCTTCATCATTTCTTCAAGAACAAGCATCAATTATCAAGCTTTTGTGTACAAGCAATGGAGGCTTTGTAGTGATACGAACAACCCAACATCATGAAAATACACTCCAACATGGGATGGTAATCTTTTCTTTTGTTATTTAAATTTTTTTGAATATATTAGGATCTTACTTTCATTCAAATAGCTTAGATTTGCACATTTCATGAGTGATGGAATAGGATAGATTAAGTGTTTTGAATTAGATTAGTTTTTTATTTCAATATCGCATTTGATCTTGTTTTTCACATATTTCATGATGGATTCCTCCCCCCTCACATAATTTGAAAGATGCCAAAAATTAGGGTTTGCTACTTGTATGGGCTTGGCATTGTCTAAACACCTGTGGTAGTGAAAATCAATAGTCAATGTTTGAATATGCACGTGTAATTAGAATGACCTAATCTCCTCATGATAAACTATGAAAGACATGAGATAGAGTTTAGGGATCTTCAAATGACCCGAAATGTCAAATCCTCCTTATGCAACACCCACTTGGACACCTACAAAATAACTAGATGGGAAAGGGTTGTTTTGCATAGGGGTTTGTCTTGGTCAAACCTCATGTTGGTGTTCCCACATCCACAACAACAATGCTGATTAATGATAAAGATTTTGTGTGATTAGGGGATCAAAGGCTAAATAAATATTGATAATGATAATGATAATAACAACAAAATGATAGATTTACCACTCATATCTAAAATCCTTGTTGGACTAATGTAGCCATGCAAGTCACACAAGGAAGGAGAGGTTTCTTGGATATCTTGCAAGTGCATTAGTACATGCAACAATGATAATAATAATAAATAAGAAACATCATACGATACTTTTACATAAATTTATTAGCGGATTGTAGATTTTAATGACTTGAATTATGTCTTTAATCATTTTATTTCTTGCTTGCTTATTTCTTATTTTCTCATGTTTCTCTATACCTAGAGAAGGAGAGAAGAGATACATATATACGAGATCAAGTGCATATCAAGATAATTGTTAGGAGAGGTGGAAAAACAAGTTTGCAACCTTAATCACAACAAGGTCAACTTTTAAATTTAATTTTTTGGGTGCAAATTTCTATGATGCTAGTGCATCACGCTAGTGTCCAAGCATAATCGCTTTAAAAGGAACCAGTAAATAAGGATTCAACTGAGTTTTCCAAAAACATGACAAAACAAACACATTACAAACAAAATTAACACACACACCAAGGTGAGCATGAAACCTAGTATGAAATTGGAATTGGAGATAATTTATTATGCTACATTTAGTCCCCACTTTAGTGGGGATATGCACTTAAGTTCATACCCATGATAAAGAACAAAGAAGTCAAAAAAATCATCAAAACAGTAGAGAGATAGGACAACACTAAGTTGAGAGACACAACAACCCCCAAATTAGGATCCTACCAAACTATAATTTTAAGATAAAAAGGACACACACACACACAAGACATGGGGCAAGGAGGCATATACATATCTATCCACTTATGGTTAGCAAGATAATAATCCAAGCATATATGGATAATACATGAATCATACAAACATAATACATAACAAGCAAAAGCATATAAGGTATGGTGTCAAAAAATAGTAAGATCCACAAATTTTTACTAGGATCCATATTGAAACAATCATTCATAAGTCACAGGCTAGCAAAATTCATTGTTTGCTAGGTGTCTCATGAACAAGTGAAAACATCACAGGTTGTTTACTAGGCAAGTTTCACAAGTAGCAAATTAAGACCACACAGGATAGTAAAATTCATTGTTTACTAGGTGAATTTCATGTCCATAATATAGGAAATTATAGGCCAAGAAAAAAAAAATTGTTGGGTAATTCCAATAAAGTGCTTACAAAGATGATCAAGAGGCATTCTGATAAAACCACCAAATTTGCAATGTGTGAACAAAGTGAAGTGCATAGTGGGATTTATGTCTCCACCTTAAAGTAATTGCTAACACCGACTGGGAGCAATTGCCTTTAAGGTAGAAAGAGTGATACATGCAAAAATGGGCATGAGAGGTTTATAGAAAACCATATGCCAAATGATATATTCCCAAAAGGTACATTGTGACAAAGGGTTGCCCCCAAGATGACCAAACCAAGGTGATGCCACATATAATCAAGTAATATCATACAATAACACATAATGGATCCAAAAACTTGGGGTCGGTATTAATGTATGATAAATAATGTATATTAAGATAATGATTTTGAATCAACATCATTCCCCAAATATAGTGGAACTATGAGCACAAAGGAAGAAGAATACATGAATATAAATAAAATTTTTGAGTCAATATGGAAGAGACCTAAATGTGTTGACGCTTTGCATTCTCCCCAAAAGGCATAAAAATTACATTTACGGTGAATGGAAGAATGAAGAAACATAAAGAGGAATGTCAAAAAAGATTATTTCCCTTGGTATCCTTGTGCCAACAAGAGCATCAAGGATCATCCAAATAGAGCTCACAAATAAAATACATACCAAGCAACACATTATGAGGATAACAGTACCTGCATGCATAATATAAAGACAAATGGTATCGCGCTTGTGTGATGGTCTATAAAAAATCATTCACATCTCAATCTTGTTCATCATATAGAGATGACAAACAACATGCTAGAGGGGCTAAAATAAGTGCAATATAGAAGAATTTTTTGGTTTGACACATGATGGATCATTCATTAAGGAAGGAGCATCATGCATGTCCCAAGAATCCAAGTTCATTGATTGTGTGAAAATCAAGGACAATTCTAAATTGTTTTCCAATGGTTCAGCTATATCATCTAAATACACCACAATGTGTGATATAACAGTGCTAACGGTGTGGTCACAAACACTATCAATTACAGGGGAAGAAATTTTTTTGAGATTAGAAATTGAAGAATCTCACAAACTCAATGGTGGTGAAGGTGGAAAGTTCTTAAGATTTTGGATTGGTTTGGAAAGGTAGGGATTAGATTCATGCTTAGGTGACAAGAGTGAGGTTGAGTCAAGGGATGGTGAAGATGAGTGAGGGAGTTGAACTTTTTCAGGATCTAGATGCATGGGAGAAGGATTATTATGTAAAGATTCACCTCTTGTAGCAAGTTGGTGATCCTTAGCACAAAGTCACATCTCTTATGTTATTTTTCATTTTGATTTTGTCATATATGATTTTAAGCCTCTGTAGGGGGAACCTGGGTGTTTCCCAATGTTGGTTCCTTTTCTTCATTTGCAAGAGGAGGAATAGAAGGAACCACTGAAGTTTGGAAGACACTGGGAGAAGGAGGTTTCTATAAGCTATAATACTCTTCTCTAGAATTTGAAGAGATAGGAGGAATGAAAGCAATATTTGAAGTGTGGGGAGGTCTAGGTTATTTCAGGTGTTTGCCTCATGGTCCTAGATAAGATGGCAAAGGTGGAACCTCAACATAGAAACAAATGCTAAAGTTCCTGGGAGGATAATTGATTCAGGATGTGATTCACTTACTACTTGTGGAGTAGGAGGAACTACCATCATAACCACAAGAGACCAAGGGGCCTCACGGGTAGTAGTCAAAATAAAAAATGAGGGATTACTAATAGATAGTTGAGAAATGTGACTAGCTTTGAATTTTTCATAGGAGAGAAAAATAACATCATCGCAAGGTTGAATGGGTTCAACTAGTTGCGACCAAAAGTGATCAAGTAGAAATTTCCCATGAAGAGACAAGGATTTGAACCCACTATGATGTATAGTATACACTTGTACTTAAAATATAAACTTTATAAATTTATAGATGATGGAAGGGACCACACTCATGGAATTGAGCCATAGGTGACCCAAATTCACACAAAATTGTTCTAAGGTAGGAATAATGGAAAAAGGTACATTTAAGATTTTTTGTTTGACTTGGACACCAAGGGTCAAGGTACAAATGGTAGGGTGAGTGCAACCATCATGTGCTCTAATTAATACTTCCAATTGCTTGTACCTATCTTGGTACATATCATGCATGTAGAGTAAATCCTACATAACTACATTCACCAGGCAAACATGATCAATGAGTACTCCCTATGTGGGTTTGTCATTAATTCTGGTGGTAATATAAAAGGATTGTCAAGGGTATGAATAGAGGCATCAATGTGGGTGAAGGTAATATTGGGAAGGATTTTACCTTATTCTCAATGAAGGCAAGCATCTATCATCACAACTATGTTATCTAATGGTTTTCTTGTATGGTAAGAGGTTATGGAAGTAGGAAATGTATCAATAGATGGCTCTACGATATTAACTAAATGTATGGGTAGCGGGTTGGTATAAATTTACAAGTTTTAACTTGGAGGTGTGACAAATTTATTTTCTTTGTCATTCACATCAACCACCTATATAACATTGGAGTTGATGAGGTCCTACACTTGGTGCTTGAGATGCATACATCGCTTGGTATCGTGCCTGGGTGTTTGATAATATTGAATAAAGGCCTTTGGGTCATAAGAAGGAGGTAGAGGTTTGGTAGTGTCCATAAGAAAAATATGAGGAAGTTAAATTAGGCTATTATTATGCAATTATAACATAATGGAATGGAGGGATTTCAAAAGCTATGAGAATTATTGTTTTTTTGGTTTAAATTGATAGGGGGTCGTAACAAAAGGTGGTGTGGCCACAAGTTATGCTTGGATATTGTTGGAAGAAGAAGAATTAATTTTGATGATTTTTTTTGTTTTTATTTCTTAAATGATTGATAATTTGAGACAACAACCTCAAACTAACCAATGGGAGTTGGTGAGGAAAAGCCACCATACTGGAAAATTGATAGTTGGTAATTACGAAGAGTTGTGCAAAGACACATGAATAAAGGATATCACATCAACAATATTTTATCCTAAATCTATAGTTGTAGGTTTTTTATGAAAACTCATTGCACATCAACATCCAAAATGGAATATGGGATTTTAGAGAAGAGAGTTTGATAACGCCTTGTAAAATCAATTACTTTCTCCTTCCCTCCTTACAATGAACCAAATCAGTCAACATGACTTGAGGTCCCACATTGGCTTGGAAATGTTAGAGAAATTAATTGATGAGTTATTTAAAATAATAAATGAATTGTTAGGCCATGAAAAAAACCAATCCAAGGTCGTGTATTTTAATGACTGAAGAAAGAGCTTGGATAATAGAGCATCTTCAAAGAGAAAATAAAATTAACTAAATGCGAGTTATAATCAAATTGACTAAATGTGACAGAATGTAGATGTTACAGAGTGAAACAATGGAAACAAAAAGTATATTTGAGTAGAAGATATAGAGAGGAACCTAATACTAAAAATTGGAATTGATTGTGTAGGATGCTAGAGCATTGCATAGACTCCAGTGCACCACGCAGGTGTCTAAAAGATGCCAAATATTAAGGTTTTCTTCTTGCACAATATTTGAAATCATCATTGGATTAATATATCCATACAAGTCACGCACAAGGAGGAAGGAGAGGTTTCTTCAAGATCTTGCAAGTGTTAGCACATGCAACAATGATAATAACAATAAATAAGAAACATCACGTGATACCTGTACATGAGTTCATTGGTAGATTATAGATTGTAATTGACTTGAATTATGTCTAATAATTTTCTTTATGACTTTCTTGTTTCTAATTTGCTCCTGTTGCTCTAGACCTAGTGAAGGAGAGAAGAGATTACATATCTATGAGATCAAGCACATATTGAGATAACCATTTAGAGAGATTGACAAATAAGGTTGCATCATTAATCGCAATAAGGTTAACTTATAAATTCAAATTTTTTGGTATGAATGGCTAGGACGCTACCAAAAAGGTGGAAAAATAGGCACATTACAAACATAATTAGACACATATGAAAAGGTGAGCACCAAACCTAGTGTGAAATTGTAAGCAACAAAAATTTACAACACTACAATATAAATACTTAGCTATAGTCTAAAAATTGGATAGGTTATAGGATTCCTTGTTCACGTGCCTCTAAGACTTTACCTTTATAGTTCATAGTCTTAGAGATTTTTCTAGTCACAAGATAATAATTATGCTTGAAATAGGAGGCATATTTATCTTTGGTGTGTAACCATGATGTTTAAGGAATCAATGTATTTATCATAGAGAAAACCAAGTTTAACAAAAGTTGTATATCCATACTACAAGGTCGTCCACTTATGTTTTTGTTCCATATTACAACCACTATATGATTTAGGTGACAATAGAAAATTCCCAAAGTGGAAGGCCTCTTGTATTTTGGACTCACCACACCCTTTACTGATGATCTTGAACTTAGTATAAGGATTTGAGTTAGAGGATGTGGATGGTATATTGTTGGGATCAATATAGGAGGAAGATGATTGAGTTTGTGGTTTTGCAACTCTAATTATGGGGTAGTGGTTTTATTTTTGGCATCAAACCTCCAAATTTTTGTAGTATTAGAAGGGGTTATGATTTTCTAAGATGGTGGCTTTAATTCCTTCATCAAAGAATTTGATATATTGGTGGAATGTCGATGGAATGCCTACATAATGTGTATCCATGGGAAACCAAGGAGGATATCATATGTTAAACATATAAAAATGAAATCCTAGGTCCTAAGTGCTTAAAATAATAGGATTCAAGGCCTTTTCCAAGGGTTTCATTGAGATGGAGATCAACAAGGTGTATAGATTGACTTTTAACCATGAAGGTGATCCAAGCATATTTGGATCTTTGTCTTTTTGGAATGGTAAATGGATTGGATTGATTTGGATTTGATTAACCTAATTAGATTGCATGCCCTAATATGAAAAAATCAAGATCCCAATAATGCACAAATTGAAACAACAATTTGTTGGTAGATTTGGGAAGTGTAGAGAATTGTGTACTTGTCACTAGAGGTTGGATCTAAGTGTTGTAGCAAGACTGGGTCACCCTATGGAAAATAGGTCTTTTTATGGCACTTTTGTTTTGTCTTCAGGGTCCCCTAATGTCAAACATAAGCTTCATATTCCCACCTATAAATATGTTAGAACACTATCATATATTTTTGTAACTAAGTTTATGTGAGTTGACAATATGTAATGCTTCCAATGCAACAATGAAGAATTTATCTTCAAGCCTTCTTTGGTTCCCTTCAAACTTAAAACCTGCACATTCAAAGAGAGGGAAAATTTTGGGCCATTTAGGGGCTTGCCTCAGTCAAACTCCATGTAAGTGTTTCCACTTCCACAATAGCAATGTCAATGATAAATGGATACATGAATAGGAAGTAATGATGATATCACAAAGTGTTGCAACTCACCACCCTTCAATGGCTTCCTTGAAGGACTAAAGTCATGCATATCACCTCAAGGACTTGGAACTCACTTTCTTGATTTGCTTGAATGCTTTGGAGACTTACAAAAGGGGTTAGCCTTCATGAAACAATGATAAAATGACAACATGAACTCACATACACTTTGACATGATGCTTGGATCTTGAATTGTTGTAATAAATCTCTAAATTTTTGCTTTTAACTTGTTCTTAACAATAATGCTTTCTCATAAAATATCCTAGTTTCAAATGGTGAAAAGACTAGGTATTTATAGGTATTTATGCTAATTTCTCAAAAATTAAATCCCAAAAGATGACACTTGAAATTTGAATTTTTTTTATTAGGTAAGTAGGGATTTTGAAAGGGCTCTGACCCTTTTACAAGAAAAAATATTTAGTATTTAGTACAACAAGACATGGAATAGCAACAAGACAAGACAACAACAAGAAATTGCAACCGAAGCCAACAAAACAAAAAAGTAGGAGAGGCAACAATGCTAGTAGAAAAGGCCACCAGGCCAAAACAAAGTTGCATAACAACAAGCAAAGAAAATAGACACTCGAAGGGTAAAAAAACTATATGGTTCTCAAGCCTTTATAAGAGAAATAAATGGGACTAAACAACAAAATAGGCCTCACAACCAACAAAACAGGCCTACAGGAACTTGGACCACAAATATTCTTTGAATCAGGCTTCATAGCTAGCATAACTTTCAAATAGCCTCGAGGCTAGCAAAAAAGGCCAACAAGAAACCCATCAAAACCATAAGCATGACAACTTTTATCATAATCCACCCCGAGGGTGGCCAAGACAACCCCCAAAATACAACACATCTACCACACAAAGTCAATAATATTGAGCCTGAATCAAGAGCACAACTAACATAACAGGCCTACAAGCCACCCATCAGGTTATAAGAACAACAACCCTTAACAACATCCACCCCCAGGGTGGCCAAGATGATGTGAACATAGAGGTCTCCATGAAGCAACATCTTCCAAATAGCAACACCATTAAAACAATAGCTCATGAAAACGTGTAGGTCCAACACATCCAAACTCCCTTCCATAGTTAGGGAGTTGTGAGAAAAATAGAACTTCGAGGATCAACCACCATCTTAACGCACCACTCCACCCAACGCACCAACTCAATCTCAACCTCAATATGAGGGAGCTCCCCTCTATATTGTTGGGAATAGGATGCAATTTAATTGCAATCCTAAACACATTTCATGTATCTCCTAAGTCCTTGGAAAGTGTTCCCCAACACTAGGATTAGAAAGAGATTAAATTTGAATGAAATGAACATGTTACTTGACATTTGTAATTAATTCTAAATGATAGGAACATGTGGGAACACCCAAGAAGAGCTCCTACAAAATAGGAGCACATGGGGCACCTAAATGGAAGGTGGAACCCACATTGAGTTAAGTTAACTATTTGGAGAAAGATAACACTTCAGTAATGCATGAAAAGATCCTAGAAGTTAGGAATTGATGTTTACATGCATGGAGTTTAGTTTAGTTTAGTTTAGTTTAGTTCAGTAATGGTTTAGCTATCTTTAGTTGCATGTAGTTAGTTTCAGTTGAATGCTAGTTGACTTCAATTGGCTTGGAATGCATGACTAATGACTTGAGTTGCATGACAAATAACAAGTGATACATTCAGTTAAGTGGGGATGATCAATCATGCATGATATTTGTATGAATGGTGGAGATATATGTTTTAGTTAAAATAGATTGACTTGGACCCACCTTGGGCGCCCAAGTTGGCATCTTGGAGTTATCACTTTTGCATGAGAAGATATTTTATAAGGCTAAGTTAAGTGGGATCATTCTTGGGTGCCAACTTTGAGAAGCCTACAAGATATCTTTGGAATCAATTTTGAGTTAGCACTTCAATTTTGGACGCCCAAATTGATGAAGGACTTGGTTTGACATTGTTTTTCATGGAAGAACTCTACTTGCAAAGAATATGTGTAGGTTTTGTGAGATAATCTTTGTGCTTTGTAATTGTAAACTCTTTGAGGCTCATTATTGTCTATAAATTGCAGCAAGTTGAAGAGAGTTCTATTAGAGTTTATTGGAGGTTGTGAAGAAGAATTGTTGAAGGAAAAAGAAGCATCTCAAGGAAGGTTTGTTAAAGAATTATTGTAATCTTGTTCTAAGGTTAAATAATACAAGCACTATTGATTCTGGTGGTGGATTTTTTTCCTAAAAGGGTTTCTCCATGATATATCCTGTGTCACTTCTATCTTTTGGTCTTATTCTTCTACAATCTTCTGTCTATTTCTACAAATGGTAAAATGAATCTAAAAAAATAATCATCCACAAAGAATCTGTAACAAAGAACACTTAATTAGATCTACATTATAATAGTTTTACAAGTTCTAAAGCTACATAATTACCTCCGTTTTCAACATATATGAGAGGATGAAATGAGAATCAAAACTATGAGAGCCACCAATCTCCTGCACAAACATGCTCCACCTCAAAAGAAACTAGCAAAAAGAAAGGGGATAGCCCACTGTAGCAACAATTATTTCCACCTCTATAGGAGAGGGCTCCACCTCGATAGGAGACCCCAACTATAAAACCCAATAGGAATCCAACACTCTGATAGTAAGAAATCACACCTCATCCCAAGGCAACATGAGCATCAGGTATAATACAAAAGTAGTAAGAGGTACCACAACCAGCTAAAAATCATGAGCAACAACCAAAGAGAAAGCATACCCCAACAACATCAGAACCATCAAGATGGACATTGAATGAAGCCTCGACTGAACCAAATCCACAGACAAAAAAAGTAAACCAATAAAGTTCGTCCTGTCCAAAAAAGCTTCAAGGACAACACCATCATGAGTCAAAAAAACCAATGCCACTAAAACAAGGAACCGCTAGCCAAGCACAAGCACCAAAGGGGAAAAGTCCAACTTGAGAACACCGAGCAAGCCCCTTAACTCCATCAAAGAAGAGTAGAGTCCGAAAAAACTATAGACCACCACTTTTCCAATGTCCCCATCATTATGGGGCACAAAAAAGGGGGGTTGCAACATTGAAGAGGAACATCCCCACCCAACAAAGGAGAAATACCAAGCATAAGAACTCGTAAGGAAAAGGAATCCCATAGACAAAACATAGTCTGGGAAGAGAAGAAGACAACCACACCACCAATGTTTGAAATAAAGAATCCAATTTTTGAAAGAAAATGTGGAAGACAAAAATGCCACCGCAACATGCACCAAAATAAAGGATCAACAACAACCAAGTGAGACTAAGCCTCCAACTCCAACAAGAGGCAAACACCAAACAAAGGTTAAGACAACAAGCCAAGGGGAGGAGAAAGAAACCGCACCAAAGCCCAAGCTCCAAAGGAAAAAGAGTGATTCCCAAGAGCACGAAGACACAAGGCAAATGCAGAGCAAGAGAAACTAAGCGAATAAGAGACCCATCCCACCCAATAGAGAAGAGGCTAAGGGAATAGAACAAAGATGGACCCAAAAACCACCGAGCAACTACCTCCCAACCAACCACTGACATGCCAAAAACAAAGGACTTTGACCCTCAAAGGTAGAAGGCACAATGGAGGGAAACACAATAGAAAAACTCACCACAAAGGCATCCTCCACACAACACAGGCAAAGAGCATATCCAAAAACAACGCCCAAGGCAGACATAGGGCTGCCAGCACAAAACACTAATAGTCCACATAAGCAAAATACCCACTAGAGAAAGCATCACACTTCACTCCTCACAACAACCATGACCTTGACCCCCACAAGACCAAGATCCACAAGCCAACTTGACCAGAAAATATCGCAGTTCCATAGAGACCACATAACCAAGAAATGTCAAACATGCAACACCCAAAGCGGGTAGAGAGAAGGCACACAAACTACACACTCCACACACAACAAGAGTCATAAAGGAGGAGGGAAAAACATACCATCTGCAAACCCTCAATCACAATCATCATCATTAGAGTCTGCTTCACCATCTCCAACAACTTCAGAATTCAAACAAGCACCCCCGCGCTTATTCCCACTCTCCATCGACTTGAGGTTCAGATGAACAATGTTAATTTTGAATGTTAAGATGGTGTAGTGTTGGAATATGTACACCTTTACATTTTCACACTGTGTTTGCATTCCCTTAACTAATTTGACTTAATTAAGCCTCTAATTGACCCAATTAAGCATTTAAAAGCTTAATTGATATCATTTTTTGAAAGGAGAACCTACATTAAACAATTGCAAACATCAAATTACACATCTTGGAAAATGTTTGTCCTATGTTTAGGGCCTAGGACCCATTAATTCCTCCTTATGTTTAGGACCCCACTTTTTAATATGTTTTTGGCGACAATTTTATGATTCAAATTCAAATTGCAATTGTCAACCTTTGGTGTTTAATTTTTAGGAAATTAGAAAATTACCTATAAATATAATGTTTTTTTATTAATTCAAGTCTATGTTGCATAATTTTCATTTCACAATAGCAAAAACTATTGTCAAGAGCATTCAAGAGCATAATTTCTAGTCAATTATTGCAGCAATTGAGATCAAGATCATCATGTCAAAGTTATTTGTATTCATGCAAGTTTTTGGAGCTAACATTGTGATGTAGGTTTCAAATTTTCAAGCATCAAATCAAGCATTTGATCAAGCCATTTTATGCAAGATCTAATCCTTGGAGTGATGTGTTAGACTTTTGTCCTCAAAGGGTAGCCCTTAAAGGGTTTGGTGAGTTGCAACAAGCTAGTGTTCATTCATCATTCCTTCCATTTATGTTTTCATTTCATTTCAAGGTTTAATTACCAAACTATGATTTGACCAAGGAAAACCCTTATACACCAAAAATAAACGTTTTTCTCCTCTTTTTGTGTTTGCAGATGTATAGGTGAAGAAGTATTGAAATTGGATCAAAAGTGCAAAGTTGTCAAAGTTGTCAAGATATAGAAACTCATATGCATATTTTTTTTTGACCTTCTGACAATAAAACCTGGAGAAATTAGAGCCTTATATCTGACATCAGAGGACTGCAAAAATGATTTTTAGAAAAGGATACAAGGATGTATTCACCTAAACAAGACGCTTTACGACATTTTTGAAGCCAAGTATAAATTGTCTTAACCTTCTTAGATCTCTTTAATGATTGTTGTTTTTGATAGCCCTATTATAGAAATTTACATTCCAAGTGGTAGATCTCAAATATTAGATTGCTATTGAACTTTTATTCTTCCCCCAAAACTACTTTTTTAGTCATATTTTATAGTTTTCTATCATAAGGAAGAAGAGACCACATAGTGTCCCAAAACTTGGAGTTGACTATCTTGATGGTTGCAGGTCAATTCTAATTGCTTGTGTCACAATCCTTATTCCCAATGAAATAGTAAAAGGTGGATTTGTGATTAGGCGGACACCCCTTTTTGTGCTTTTTGGCATAGATCCATTATTTCTTGGTCTTCCTACACATCCCATCCATAATTTATTTCATTTCATTTTTGTGAACCTGAGTTTGTACATCTTAATTTTTGATTTGGAGACATTAAAAACCCTAGATGTAGGTTTGCATTAGTTAGTTTTTCATTATTGCGATTTGCATTGCATTTATGGTTTAGTTTTGCATGTTGGCATCACTTAACTTCATAATTTTTTTTTTTTAAATTACATTCATTTTGCATAGATCTTGCATTGTGGTTACATCAAGAGTATCTTTTACTCATTTAGATTCAATTTTAGTTCAAAATTGCATTCCAAAAGTTGTCACTTTGATCACTTTTTAACACTATTTTCACTTGCATTAAGACACCTAAATCTAGAAAATCAGTCATAAAATTCATTGACTGCAACTTAAAACAAAAAGTTAAAACATTAAACCAGAAACACAAACTTGAATTTTTCCAAACCTTGATCAAGGAATCATTCACCCTTGGGTGAACTTGTCCTTGTATAGGTGTTGTTTCAAATTTCTAGGCATTATTTTATCTTTGTTTCCTTCATTGCATTATGTTGTAAGATTTGAGTTTCAATTTCAAAAAATATAAAATTATGTCTTTCTTGCATTAAGTTCAATTGGTCAAATTAAGTGCATTGTTTGAAATCAAAATTGGAATTAAAAAGACATCATTTTCAGGTTCTTTACAGTCATTTATCAGATCTAAAATCTTGCATTCCAATTTTCATTTTAATAACTTCATCATGGATACGTGTTTTGGTAAAATATGTGTGTCCTTAAAATCTTTGGTAGATGTTTCAAGTTGTGTCTTTTGTGATGACCCTAATGAAATTGAACCTACTAATGAATCTTCAACTCTTGATGAATGTCTCTATGAAGTGGAGATCTTAGGCCAAGATAAAGATAACATGCAACTCAAACAAGACTCCCTACACAACCTTGAGAACAATGCATCCTTTTATCCATCCATGAAAACACTGCCTACAATCCCATCACTTGATATGTTCAACCTTTTAAATCTAGAAATTGTAGCACAAATCAAACTTCAACCATTAATCATGAATGAAATTGTTAACAAGGACAATATTGATACTCTTCTATCTCATGCTCATCAAGTAACCAATACACCCATTAACTCAGAAGAGAGTTATGGTCAAGGATTTAAGATCTTAAACAAATAAGGATGTGACATAACAAATGAGCATGAAATCCACAAAATTTTAGAGAAAATGCCATCTGAGGATACCAAGGGGTTAGGATATCAAGATCTTCCCCCTCCTTGCACATCTCCTAAGGGAAAAGGTGTTCTTTTTCACAAGATCATTTCAAGAGACCAACTAATACCTCACAAGGACGATAGGCTCACCTTAGAACCTCCACCCCCACCTCAACAAATTACCCAATGAAACAAAAGACAAAGGCCTTATAAATTCAAGAAGTTGCAATTTCCTTGTCCTATGTCTGAGAATGAAAAAAATTTACACACACTTCTTAATCAAGGACTCATAACCTTACTACCTATCAAAGAAAATCAAAAAGTAAAAAGTACAAACATGTCTCCTTGCCAATATCATAGAACTCTTGGACATAGTACTGATGAGTGTCGTGCGTTAAAAAGGATTATAAGAAAATTTGAACATTTTTCACATGAATATGATAGTATAATCCCTTAGCAATTGATTGATTTTCTCCTTTCCAGGTGATAGGTGTAGGTTCATAGCATACTCATTATTGCATGTTTTACATTTACTGCAAATCATTTCTATATTGCAAGGAGCACATTCTCATCACCCACCTCGACTCATCCCTGTCCTACACTTAGTGGGGGAAAGGGGTAAGGTAAGCCTTTTCCTAGTTTGACACTTGTCATTGTCCCTTTGGCTAGTTGTTTGCCTTCTGCATATGATGAAAAAGATTGGGATGTAGCTGACTTGATATAGGTTGAATCGCATGTGCTATACTAGTCTTTTCTTTGTGATTGCATGTGTAATATGATCCCCTGTATAGTGTTTCTTAGCATGTCTTTATATGTTTGTGAGCCTAATTTAGATGACCCTTACTATCATAGTGTTTCTTGTGTTTTCCTTTTGGGGATGATGCAAGGCATTGAGACATTTAGGTCTCTTCCATGTTGACCCAAAGGCTTTTCTTTGTTTTTTCTCTCTATTTGTCATTCTTCCTTTGTGCTCATTGTTCCATGAGTTATTTGGGGAATGATGACAGTTCCAAGCTCGATTATATCACTGTAGCAATTAAATAAGCTAACCCTAAATTCATGGATCCCTTATGTGTTATCTCAAGATTACATATGGGGGGAAATCTCCTTTCCATGATGTATCTCTACTTGGAAACATATGTTTTACATAGGGCTTTCCAAATAAATCTCTCATGTATTGGATTTTATTATGTTCTACTTTAAAGTAATTGCTCACAACATGGTGTTTAGCAATTTCTTTAAAGTGGGGGCATACACATCCCCACTCATTGTTTGTTTCAAAGTGTGCTCTTCTTACTTCATGTGAGGTGTTTTCTTGGTGGTGACTTTAGGTTTGATGTCCTTCAAGAGTGTGACCTTTCTTGGCATATGACATTCCTCTTAGTGGTAATGCTATGACTTGCATTCCCTAAGTTGTGAACCTTTTATCCTCAACTAGTCCTCTCTAGGTGACATTGAGCATGATGTTCCCTAAGGTGAGACATTTCATAACCCCTTTGACTATCCTATTCTATTGTATTTAAAACTTTTCCATGGCCACCAATCATAACACAACTTGCTTCCCAATGAAGCCTTTTTGTTTTCCACGAGTGTCTAGCATAATGCAACTTGCTAGCCTTGTGGAACCTTTTTTTGTGGCGCCTTATCAAAGTTACTAGGGAATATAACTTTTGGTATGGTTGACGTATGGGAGCTTGTAGACCTGGCATGACTTTCCCATCAACCACCTTTTTGGGGCTCACCTAGTGGACACCAGATTTTAATAGCCCTTGTGATTATATTTTTTTTGCATAGTGGACAATGAGTTTCAATTGTGAACATTTTTTATGGACAACAGTGCAACCACGACCAATCCATTTTTTATTTTCTTTATTTTTCCATTTATTTTTTATATTACATGATTGTGCATCTTGTGTTTCTTCTGCATGCATGTGTCCCTTAGTGCTTATGTTGGTTTGACATGGATCTTAATCTTGGGGGCTTATGCAACCTCTTTGATCTTTGTCATCCCATCCCATCAAAATTTGTACACTTGGACCTCTCTTGAATTATTTGAATACTTTAGTGTACGTTTGAGCATAGGGCTCATCCTCTCACTAAAGTGGGGGCTAAATGTAGTGTCAAAAAATGTACACCTTTATATTTTCACACTATGTTTGCATCCCCTTAATTAATTGGACTTAATTAAGCCTCTAATTGACCCAATTATGCATTTAAAATTCTAATTAATTTCGCTTTCCAAAAGGAAAACCTATAGTAAACAATTGCAAACATCAAATTACACATCTTGGAAAATGTGTGTCCTAGGTTTAGGGCTTAGGACCCATTCGCCCAAGGGTGAATGAGTCCTCCTTAGGTTTAGGACCTCATTTTTTAATATGTTTTTTGTGGCATTTTTATGATTCAAATTCAAGTTGTAATTGTTGGCCTTTGATGTTTAATTTTTGAGAAATTAGAAAATTACCTATAAATACAAGGTCTTTTTATCAATTCAAGTCTAAGTTGCATAATTCAAATTTCACAAGAGCAAATATTATTGTCAAGAGCATTCAAGAGCAGATTTTCTAGTCAATTATTGTAACAATCAAGATCAAGATCATCATGTCAAAGTTATTTGCATTCATGCATGTTTTTGGAGCTAACATTATGATGTAGGTTTCAAGTTTTCAAGCATCAAATCAAGCATCCAATCATGCCATTTCATGCAAGATCTAATCCTTAGCATGATGTGTTAGACATCAATTCTCTAAGGGCAGCTATTAAAGGGTTTGGTGAGTTGCGACAAGCTAGTATTCATTCATCATTCCTTCCATCTATGTTTTCATCCATTTCAAGGTTTAATTACCAAACTAGGGTTTGACCAAGGCAAACTTGTATACATTAAAAAAAAAAAAACAATTTTCTCCCCTTTGTGTGTTTGCAGATTTATAGGTGAAGGATTGAAATTGGATCAAAAGTGCAAAGTTCTCAAAGTTGTCAAGATATGGAAACTCATCTGTGAAATTTATTTGTGCCCTTCTGATAATAAAACTTGGAGCAATTAGATCCTTAGATCCAACATCAAAGGACTGCAAAAATAATTTTTAGAAAAGGATACAAGGACACATGCCTAAACATGATGCTTTACGATATTTTTGAAGCTAGGTACAAATTGTCTTAACCTTCTCAAATCTCTTGAATGATTGTTGTTTTTGATAGCCCTATTATAGAAATTTACATTCCAAGTGGTAGATCTTAGATATTGGATTGTGAATACACTTTTATTCTTCTTCCAAAACTACTTTTTCGTCATATTTTATAGTTTTTTGTCATAAGGAAGAAGAGATCACATAGTATCCCAAAAATTGGAGTTGACTCACCTTGAGGGTTGTAGGTCAATTCTAATTGTTTGTGGCACTATCATTCTTCCTAATGAAATATAAAAAGGTGGGTTTATGATTAGGTGGACACACCTTTTGTATTTTTTGGCATAGATCCCTCATTTTAGATGGCCACAATTTCTTTCATTTTAGATGGCCATTCTGACATGCCCAAAATTGGGTCTTGGCTAAGAAGGGGGACCCATTTTCCCAAGGGCGTATGGGTCCTAGCACTGATTTCCAGGACATTAAGTGTTAGGGGTAACATATGAATCAGATGCATTTATTCAATGCTTGTAATTTATTGAAAAGTGGTACAAATGAGCCTCAAAATATATAATTTTAGGAAATTATGGGGTCAATTAGGCTCAATAATTTTGGGGGAGAAAAATATAGTGTGAAATTGTCAAGGGTTACAAATTTCGGTGCTATATTTAGCTCCCACTTTAGCGAGAGTATGAACTTATGCTCATAATCACACTAAAGTAGAAAAATATGTTAAGAGGGGTTTGATTGTACAAATGTTGAAGAGATAGGATGAGTAAGGATCTAAATGGAGTGCACTAGCCCCCAACATCCAAGGTCCCATGGAAAGACAACATAAGGAATGCACATGTATGATATACAACAAACACAAACATACATGTCAAAAAACACAAAGCATGCATGATGAAAATATATGGAATGATGGGACATAAAGATGACGATGAAATGAAAACAAACACGATGTAAACACGAAGAAGAAACACAAAAGAGACACAACAAACACAAAGTTAGTACTAAAAGATTCAAGTTGGTAAGGAAAAGAGACCTTGGTCTTAAGTTGTCTCAAATACTAAACATCATCCAACAAATGAATGTTAGCTCCCATGAGGACTAGCAAGTTGTGTTATGCCATATCACTCATGAAACATATGACTCCACAAGCAAGGTGTATTATGATAGGTGGCTATGTTAAAAGGCATTTGTGACTCACACCTTAGAAAAGTTTGATATTTGATAGGTGAATCACAAACTAGAAGGAACTCAGGCTAGTGAGGACCGCTTATCACTAGGTGATCCCCCAAGACAAGGTAGCAAAATGAGAAAGACATTAGGTCTAGCGAGGACTATTTTTCACTAGGTGTGTACCCATAAACATACCAAAAGATATACTCCCTAATAACCTTGATAAGGTGTTAAAAAATGATCAAAATGCTATGACAATGCCACACTAAGTCCAACTCCAATGAAAAAAGTGGAGCAAAAATTCCAAACTTACCTTAGGGGGTGCATAAAGTTTAACATCACAGAGGACAAACAAAAATCACCTCAAGGGGTGCATAAATGATAATAGGATAAGGAAAAACACTTAAGGGGTGTTATAATAACACCACCACAAGATGATTCACAAAAAAAAGGGGCTTTGCTCAATATTTGAAAGGTCAAACCTTAGGGAAAACCACACATACCATCACCACCAAGAGAGGAATAATCATGGAAAAATAAATTCACACTGTAGGGAATACTAGCCATAGCATTACCACCAAGGGGAACATCATATGCCGATAAAGGTTGTACTCTTGAGGGATATCAAGCCCAATATCACCACCAAAGAGACACTCACATAGATCAAGAAGGCCATACTTTGATTGACATGGTCACACTTCCTAGGAGATGTATGACATCATCACTAAAAAGGGGCCATTCCTATACAAACAATGAGTGGGGGACTATATGCCCCCCTTAAAATATTAGTGTACTTGCTACACTAACGTTTTAAGGAGATAAAGAGGGATCCCTTGCTAGAAGGAATGCACCTAGGATGAGGCTACCTAACTCCTTTCCCCCTAAATGTATGGACAAAGATGAGCCTAGATAGGTTATGATATGTTTCTCCTTGTGAAATGATATATGATTACATAGAGCCAATTTTATACCCCATGCATGGTAGTGAGCATTGTCTGATACTACAACTACCACATGACAAGGAGCAATAGCTAATGCTATTGATTAAGTGAAAATATTTTTGATATTTTTTTATTTTTGAAAGACAATAGCCAAGACCTCTTATTTTTTCTTGTGTGTTAGGCTCTATGGGAACATGAATGCCTTGTTATTTTACACCACATCCTTTTCCATTATAGTCAAATTGTTTCAAAATTTGATATCCTCTTCCATAAAGTGCTTCCATTTCTTTTGAAGAAAGTTGATTTTCATGATAATTTTCATCATATGTAGATGTGTAATTTGTGTTTTCCCCTTATTTGCTAAAATTTATAGACTCAAATGCTTTTGATGACTCAGTGATAGATTGTATTGATATAATTGCAACTTCTTTCTCTTTTCTTGATTTTGATTGTGTAATCTTGTATTCTCCTTTGAATATAGGTGTAAAATCTAATGAATCCTCCAACAACTTTGTCACTGATGAAAGCTAGTTACCTTTATCCTCAACTTATAAAGGTTCTTCTTTTGTAGTTGGTTTCATTGTTCTAAGAGGATCCTTCATTCCCATTTTAGTTTGTAAATAATTTTCATATTGTTTATCGGCTTTTATCGTGTAAATCTTATTGTTGTATATGTACTTCATTGAACGATGAAGTGTTGAAGACACTCCATTGATTTCATGAATCCATGGTCTACCCAAGAGAATATTATATGAAAGATAATGGGGCATGACATGGATGAGAGTTTGCAACACAACCTTACTAGCTTTAATACGTAACGTTGTCACACCAAGTGGCTTGCTTTCCACATTATCAAAGGATTTTCTTGACAAATCAACGAGTTAAATTAAATTTTTGTCCGCTCCGACTTTATCCAAAAGATTTATGCTACAATCATTAATCCCTAAACCATTGTCAATAAGGGTACGTTTAATCCCAACCTTGTTAATAATAGCCATTATCATCAAAGAATCATTTTTTTTTGTGTTTCCAAAGGAGGTAACTCATTTTGATGAAAGACAATGCCCAAATTAGGTTGACTTATATTCTCAATCAAAGATGTCACATCATTTGGTTGTGCACTAGGAGGGATAACAATATTTTTTAAATCATTTTGAAGCATACCATGATAAGTAGGTGACGTTTGAATCAAATCCCACAAGGAGATCTTAACAAAAGTGTTATGAAGCTGATAAAAAATATCAAATTCTTTACCACTACGCTGCAGTATGTTAGGTGCAGGTGGGATGTATGGTTGAGGCAATGGAATGGATGTTGGAGTTTTTTTTGGTTGCTTATTATTTATACTATTATATGTGTGAGCTATAATATGATAACTTGGTTGTTGTGACACATGATTACCAATGAGTTGTTTTTTGAAGTTTAAGATAGAAATTGGAGGTTTAGAAGGTCTTATAATGAGAGGAGGTCTAATAATTAGAGGAATTTTAGGAGGTCCAAAAGGAGTTTGAGGAGGTCTAATAATTATAGGACTCTTGGGAGGTCCAAAAGGAGTTTGAGGAGTTCCAATAATCAATGGATACCTAATAGTCACTTGTGCATTCATGACCTCAACATTTGACTTCTTGTTGATGATCTTCTATCGAGGGGGAATCTAAGATAACCTTAACATATTTATCTAAGCAAGGAATATTACTATCTTTTGAAATGAATGTATCGATGATGTCATCTTCTTGTGACATAATATCTTCCCAAGTGGGAGAAGCATTGGGAGATGAACAAACAAGATTCTCATGACTCTCAATGATTGGATCTTCTAACACTAAGATACCTTTGTCACAAGTAGGAGAGGTATCGAGAGGAAGAATATGATTGTCATAATTGTCTATGATTGCATCCTCTTGTCCAACAATATCTTACCAATTAGGAGAGGTACGGGGATAGAAACAAATAATTTCTCATAACACTTAGTGATTGGATCCTCTAACAATAGGATACCTTCTTCACAAGAAGGTGAGGTATCGAGAGAAGAACAACTATGATTGTCACGATTGTCCATTATTGTATCTTCTCAGATCAAAAATTCTCATGAGTGGGAGAGATATTGGGAGATGAATGAAGATTAGGAAAAGTTATATTAAGAAATGTGTCATGATTTCATTCTCTTGTGCCAAGATACTCTCACAATTAAGAGAGATTTTAGTAGAATGACTAACATGCTTATAAATGATTTCATTTTGCTTCCTTAGATTGTGATTGTAAGTAGGGAGATTACAATCATAAAACCTATGTGTTTCCCTATGAAAACCACATCTTTGAAAAGGAAACATGTTGCTACTTGCCTTATGGTTTAAATGATCAAAATCATATAGTTATATAAACAAAATTGAAAAACAGACATCAGATCTAGACAAAGGACATTGAGAGAGGTCTTCCAGAAAAAATTAAGCCCAAAAAAATAGGAAAGAGGTGCCCATGGGCTTTTGAGTAAGATAATTTACTTCAAAATACAAGTGCACAACAAAGTTGAAAATGTTTTGATAATTTTTTAATAAAATTTTTAGATCTGAAATGCGATAATTGACTGATTCTAGGATGCCACAACTTGAAAATGATGATTTTGATGCAAATTTGAAATCAAACAATAACATTTCTTTTAATTTTTGAACTATATGAAAGATGTCTAAATACATGCAATTATGAACTCCAAAATAGAGATCTGCAAGCACCAATAGACTGAGCAGACAAAGATAGAAAATTGTGAAAAATTTGGTTAATATTAAGGTACAAGGATAGAGGCACCCAAGGGTGTTTGAGTCCTTGATAGGGGTTATAGAAATTTAAAATTTTAATTTTTATGTTGTTGTTTAAGGTTGTTTCTATCTGCAAATAGGTTTGATAGTGACCGTTTTTCTAGAATTTCTTCAATTTAAGATAATGTAATTCAAATGCAAGAATGCAACAATAAAGGACAATTTTGAATGCAATTTTTATATCTAAGATGCTTTAATTTACTGATTTGAATATGCACAATTTTGAGAATGATGATTTGATACAACTTTGACACAAAAATTATGCAGTTTTTTTCACTTTTTTGATGTAACCGAAAAATGTCTAAATGAATGCAAGGAACAACTTTAGAATTTAGTGACCTAATGAATGCAATTTGTACATAGATATGATCTAAATGACTGAAATAAACCCTAATTCAACCTATGATGCAATATGTGATGCTTTTTTTTTTTTAATTTTTATGCTTTTATGATGCAAAAATGGAACCCTAAATGAGAAATGTAAAGCAATTAAATGCAAAAAGGTCTAGATCTAGGGTTTGAAGGATTTCCAATTTTAGAAGGTATATGATGTTAAGACATTGGGTTCACCAAATGAAACATAAAAAAGGTGATCCTAGGTCCTGAGTGCTTAGAAAAATAGGATTAAAGGCCTTTCCCTAGGGTTTCATTGAGATGGAGATTAATAAGGTGTATAGATTAAATTTCAACCATGAAGGTGAGCCAAGCACACCTAAATCTTCAATTATTTAGAATGGGAAATGGATTGGACTGTGTTGGAGTTGATTAACCTAATGATATTGCATACCCTAATATGAAAAATGAAAGATCTTGATAATACACAGATTGAAACAACAATTTGTAGGCAGATCTGGGAAGTGTAAAGGACTATGTACTTGTCACTAGAAGTTGGATTTGAGTGTTGTAGTAGGACTGGGTTGCCCTGGGTGAATAGGTCTTTGTATAACAATTCTTCTCTATCTTTGAAGTCCCCTACTGTTAGATCTAAGCTTCGGATTCCCACCTGCAAATCTTTTAGAACATTGTCTGATATTTCTGTAACTGAGTTTGTGTGAGTTAACATTATGTAGGGCTTCCAATGCAACAATGAAGAATTTATCTTCAAGCCTTCATCCATTCTCTTCAAACCTAAAACTTGAACATTCAAAGAGAGGGAAAATGTTGGGCCATTTAGGGGCTTGCCTCAATCAAACCCTGTGTAAGTGTTTCCACTTCCATAATGGCAATGCCAATGATAAATGGATAAATTAATAGGAAGAAATGATGATATCACAAAGTGCTGCAACTCACCATCCTTCAATGGCTTCCTCAAAGGACTAAAGTCATGCACATCACCTCAAGGACTTGGATCTTTCTTTCTTGATTTGCTTGAATGCTTTGGAGATCTATAAAAGGGGTTAGCCTTCACAAAACAATGATAAAATGACAACATGAACTCACATACACTTTGACATGATGCTTGGATCTTGAATTGTTGTAATAAAGCTCTAAAATTTTGCTCTTGAATTTCTCTTGACAATAATGCTTGCTCATAAAATCTCCTTCTAGCAAATGGTGAAAAGACTAAGTATTTATAGGCATTTATGATAATTTCCCAAAAATTAAATCCCAAAAGCTGATACTTGAAATTTGAAATTTGAATATTAATATGGCCACTCCGACATGCCCAAAATTGGGTCTTGGCTAAGAAGGGGGACCCATTTTCCCAAGGGCATATGAGTCCTAGCCCTGATTTTTTGACATTAAGTGTCAGGGGCAACTTATGAATTGGATGCATTTATTCAATGCTTGTAATTTATTGAAAAGTAGTACAAATGGGCTTTGGAATACATAATTTTAGGAAATTATGGGGTCAATTAGGCTGAATAATTTAGGGGGAGAAAAACATAGTGTGAAATTGTCAAGGGTGACAATTTTTGATGCCACAATGTGGAAGGTCAAGATCGATGACATGGCAAAGGGTGTCATGGAGAGAATACCAATTTGGAGGGAAGACTTATTATGTCAATAATCTCCTATGTTTCATTATTGAAGAATTTTATTGTGATTATATAGGGTTCCAATGGCTCTTATGTGTATCCTAAGAGTTTAACAAGTTGCAAGGTGTAGAGGATTAGTTTAGATTCGTTATCTATAAGTAACCATCTGATTGTAGTTTGACAAAAAATGCTTAAATATTAAGTGAATGATTATGGGGGGGGTAAAAGGATTCCATTTCCTCAATACTAAAGGTAATATGATTAAAAAATTAAGGTTTTTGATGTGTTCTAGGAAACTAGAGGGATCAATGTCATTCAACATTGTCAACTCTTTCAATACTTTATCCAATATGTCTTGGTGAATGCATGATTTTTTGAGATGTAAGATGAAAAATATTGATTTAGTAGTATTCAAAGTATTCATGGTCCTTCTGATATGTATCTTTTAGTTTTTCATCATTGAGTAACTTAGGAAGTTGGAAGTTGATCACGTTTTATTGTAAAAAAAATTAAATGCATTCTCCAAGGGTTTGTGTAAGTTCATGTATTTACATCTCTTGTTATCCCTTTTAGGTGGTTATATAGGAAATATAAGTTTGTTTGGATTTTGAATCATTTGCACATGTTTGGTATCAGTGATACCATCATTCACTAATTTTTCTATTTTTTTCAAAGAATGTGGGCTTCTCATTTGATTATGCTTGTTGTCTTGATCCTTGGTAAAAAAATTTGACCAACCCTTTTGCGACTAATGCCTTTTTTTATTAAAACACCTTTTCTCAATGATCTTGTCAAAGGTGGATACATAATATAATTATAAATGTAAGGACAATTTAGCATTAATATTTGTAACAAAAATATGCACAATTTTTTTCTTAAGTGTGGGTGTAAAAACCCCTACCAATTTCTTGACCAATAATTTGAAATTTTTACATTTTTTGTGAATAGGAATTTCATCAAATAGTTTATATGAAATCACTTATGAGGGAATTTTTGTATACCATTATTTGAAAAAATTATTCTAATACATCAAAGTGTATTTCCATTTATATCCTAAATTTAACATTCATATATTTTGACAAGACAAATTGTCAAATAATTGACATACATAAAATTGACTATAGAAATCAGAAAATGAATATTATAGTCTTTTGTTTTGATAAAAAAAAGTACAAAAAATAACCCAAATTATTCCTTGACCTATTTGGACACAAGATGGAATTCCCCAAAGTTTGCAATAGCAAGGTATAGGTTAAAAATTTTCTTCGAGTGCCCTCATATTTGCTAATAAATACCTTGCAAACAACACATCATATACATAAAAAATGGGACCAATAATAAAACCTCAAAAATGCTTCATAAATGCACACCTAGCATATTAGAGTTAGCACCCAACAAGGAGGATACTCCCACTATAGTCATGAATCATTGTCTTCATGTATCATTTTCACATTCTTGCTATGCACTCCTTTAACCCTTATGTCCCCTCCAAACAACTCATTTACTACTCATGCCACCTTAAGGAATATTAGAACCACAAATAAATCCCGATGTGATGCCTAGCAAAAATTTTATGAGTGCCAAATAAAAATGAAGCCCCATGCCTCCCAAGTGAGGAAAATACCTCCATTCCCAGCCAAGAATATAAATTATAATCTCAATAGCACTTTTTACCTCTGGCATCCCATTTTCATGAAGTGATTTCCTTTACAGATTGCAAAAATAATTTGCAACTAAAATATATCTTTCATGTGTGAACCCAAAGATAACTAATAATTTATCGTTTTCCTGCAAAACCTTTGATAAAAAAAAATCAATATTCAATCACTCAATAAGTTTGTGTGAAGCTTGTGTGATTCCATGTACAATTAGCAAGGGAGGATATCTCACAACCAAAACTGATTTCCCATAGGGTTTTTCTCGAAGAAGAAGCTCCAAATTCACAATAGAGAAATAAAATGAGCTTCGACAAACGAGCTCCCAAATTATATGATATTTTCCTGGATGAACCTTTTTAAATTACCTCTTAAATATTTCATCAAAGCTCAATAATAAAGTGACTTTTAATATTTTATTTTAATTTTCATTCAAGCGACTTTATTAAAATAACTAAAATAAAGTTATTCGTAAAATATTACTTTATTGGATAAATTTAAATAATTAATTTAATTGATTCCCTTAAATCTGGAAATTAGCCTACATGAATAAAATAGGCTAAATAAACACCTTTTTCTACTCCTTCGAAGGGGACATTATAGTCCTCCCTTCTCGATTTTTTTTCCCTCAAGAAGTTGTAGATTAGGAAACTATAAGATTTGTTCACCTTCCCAAGTAGCATCCTCAATGAACAAGTCCCTCCATTTGATGAGATACTCCTCAATTACTCTAATTCTCAACCTCCTCTCTCTGATATCAAAAATATAGCATTGGGAAATAATACTAATTTTCTCTCCTCCTTTAATATTGGAAGCTTTGGTGATGTTGTAATATGTTTCCCAAGTGCCTTTTTGAGAAAATAAACATGGAACACATTACATATTTTGATATTTTTTGACAACTCCAATTTATAAGCTATTTCATCAACCCTCTATGCAATCCTATAAGGGTCATAGAAGTAAGGCTTCAACTTCTCTATGTCAACTCTTCTTCAAAGAAGATTGCTTATAAGGATGAAGGCTCAAGAAAACTAAGTAACCCACCTCAAAACTTCTCTCAACTATGTGCTTATCTACATAAATATTCGATTGATTTTGGGCACTCCAAAGATTATCCTTAAGTGACTTAAGGATGTTTGGGATCTCCTAATTCTAATCCTTAACCTTAGGATTTCTATTATCATCAAATACTAAATCCACGAAAGATGCAACATCATATCCATGCAACACTCTAAAAGGATTCATCCCAAGTGACATATGGTAGGTTGTATTGTAACAATGCCCACCTAAGTGCGAACATCTAATCCAAGCCTTATATTGCTCCATAACATGATTATGTAATTATCCTTCCACCCAGTTGTTCACAATCTCCATCTAGCCATCTATTTGAGGGTGGTAATAGGTGCTCAGGATCAATTTTTTTCTATCTAACCTAAATAGATCTTGCCAAAAATCGTAGAGAAACCTACTATCCTAACCACTCACAATGTTCTTAGATAATGCATGGATTCTAAAAACCAATATGAAGAACAACTCTATAATCTAAGGTGCCTTGTACTTAAATGAAATGGGAAATAAATATACATATTTGGTCAATCAAACAACTACCACATAGATATAATCTTTTCCTTATACCCTCAAAAGACCTGTAATAAAATCCATGGATATACTTTCCAAATTTTGCTTAGGAATAGGTAATGGGTGCAATAAACTTGTTGGGAAAGCATACTTTGACTTGTTATGCTGACAAGTTACACACTCATGAACATTTCAAAAGACATCATCCATGAGACCCTTCCAAGAGAATATCTCTTTAACCTGTTTATAGGTCTTGAAGTAACTTGGATGTCCTTCAAATGGCGTATCATGAATGGCCTTCAAATTTTTATCTTTCAATTTTTATTCAAGCACCAAACATTTCTTGTCCTTGTAATAGATGACCGGCTCTAGGAAAATTCACCGCCAGCAATTAATCGCCATGGTATATTCATCGCATATACAATTAGGAAAATATGATTTATGATCATAAAAATAAAAATATTTTTCAATATATTTTATTTTATTCTAGTATATCAATTATACAATATTATCAGTCCTCTCTATTATTGTACTATTGCAAATATACATACAATCTACTAGTTGGTATTGTTTGCTATACCCCAAAAGTAATTGCAAACATTGTTGGTCTCGTCATACTTAGCCACTACCCTTTTTATTCGTTCAACAAAATATTTGTACTTTTTATTTTATGTTGCTCTTGGCCACTTAAATATTGTTCAATTCAAACCTCATTTATGCTTTGTTATCTTTTTGTGATGTCAATGAATTCCCAAATATTGGGATGATGTGCCAATTTTTTTTGTTTGAATCCTTTGTGCCAACCTTCAATGGAATTAATAGTTTTTTGGAAAATATTTTGGAACTCCCTTATGACAATTCCACATTCAATTGGGAAACTTGGTGGTTGTCATTGTTGACGTCTATCTGGATGTCCAATCCATGTTGTAGCTTGGAGAAAAACACACAAGAGAGTTAAGCAATTCAAACCTAATCTATTCAAACTATACTAAAATCCTCAAAGCCAAATAATCGAGCACAAAGGAAAGTTAAGAACAACATGCATAAAAGAAACTATTTTACCAAGAACGCAATCAATTTCGTTGAATAACCTCCATTATTCTTCTCCATTTCATCTGTGTAGTGTACTTTCCCTCAAATTTTTTAGTATTTGTGTGCAAGCATGGCCTAAGTGTTGTGATAATGACGAAACATCGAAGATTTAAGATATTTGCTCCAAAATTCACAAGATTTCAGGAGGAGTTGAAATGATGAAGGACAAATCAATTTATAGAAAATTGATCATTCAAATGATAGGTCAGGATCGAAAGATCAACAAACGATTAAGATCAAAAGATTAGACATGCATTATGATAACTGTTAGTACTGACGTGAGTGATAAAAACTAAAAATAGAAACAAAGATTAAATAATGATTTAATCTTCGAGTTTGGTATTTGAAAACAAAAGAATATTATTTGCATGACAAAAATAAAGATAGAATAAAAGCAATTTTATGTTCGAATGCACGCACAAGATTTAATTAATTAAATAAAGATATTTAATTAATACACATGTACACGCAC
The DNA here is from genome assembly GCA_007258455.2 of Sequoia sempervirens. Taxonomy (NCBI): domain Eukaryota; kingdom Viridiplantae; phylum Streptophyta; class Pinopsida; order Cupressales; family Cupressaceae; genus Sequoia; species Sequoia sempervirens. The sequence continues at coordinate 213,155,659 of VDFB02075321.1, read as the reverse complement.
ATGAGTTAGAACTAGATGACTGAATGATATGACAAATATTTTATCAACTCAGACATTAACTCAGGAGTTAACTAACTGATTTAAATATATCTTGAGTCAAGTTAGAGTTTATACTTAGATAACTTACACAATTATCTAAATATAGAGGAATGCGTTAAAAATAGACTTTCATGAATTAAATGATTATTTAATTCAAGATTCAACATTTTAAGGATTAATTAAATAAATAAGATTTATTTAATTAAGTGAAGCAAAGGTTAAATGAATAATTAAATAATTAAAGTATTTATTCAATTATAGTCAAAAATATGATAAAGTTAAATTAAATAAGAATTTATTTAATTTAAGGAGGATAAAGTTAATTAGTGACGTAATTAAATAAAAAAGTGTTTATTTAATTAATCAAGATAGAATAAAGATAATGTGAATTAATTAAATAATTAAGATTATTTAATTAATAGATGAATAAACGTTAAAGTGAATTAATTAAATAATTAAAATTTTATTTAATTAATAGAGAAATAAAGGACTTAAGAGAATAATTAAATAATTAACATTATTTAATCATGACCATGAAGATATGAATTATGAAGAAATTGAAGTCACAGGCTTGGACCAAATTTCAGTGTCTACACGTGTCCTTAAAATAATCAACTACATCTTGAACTTCATGTGGTATAATATTGTTCTCACATAGTGTGTCAAATGTGTTTACTACATCAGGCACAAGTACAAATGCTAAGGAAAACAACAAGCACATACTTAGAGCAAAGTCAACATCTATTTCATAACGATTCTTTAATATGTGATCTTGTATTTTGCGAAAAATGCATTAGAAAAAATAAAAAGCACCCGTGTACTTTTGACATTAGAAACACTATTTTTATAACACTTATCATAGCTTTTTAAAATTCTATCATTATTGATCCCGATGATGCTAATGGTACCAACTCTTTTTTTTTTGTAGTTGTATATACATATTTTTAGTCTTATCGGGAAACAATGCATATATTAAAGGCAGACAAACATTTTTTTGTAGCCCATGCAAAGTATATAATTGGTAAAATAGTGTGGATCAGTTTTAAAAGTGCCATTAGCATACTAGTGTTCACATTGTGCCAAGGCTTGAAGGTTTCTTTGGGTAGAAAATATTAAAATCCTATTGCTTTCAAGTCCAAAATCGAATAGAAAAAATAGATCTCCATGACGTGTTTTTGTATATTCTTCAGGAAAAACTATGTCTTCTTGACGCACTAGGATAGCAGGCCCAATATTGTGTTTAGTTTTTATATTTCTTATTGTTCTCTTCATGGTATTTATACTCGAAAGTTGAGCAACTACTGCATGGTTGCATTTAGCAACAACACTTCCTATTACAAATTGTGGTGTATCACGCATATTGTTAGCACTATCACTAATATCATTCAAAAATTTATTGGCTTCGACTTTCACTACATCTATAGTATGGTTATGTTCCTTCCACTTTTTAATGATCAAGTCACCTTCAGTAGTCAAGTGAGCAGTACACTTGGTTTTTTGATAATTTTCACTTCTCCATTGAACTTTGTTTATCTTTATAAAACAAATGACCATCAACACAAAATTTATTCCTACCTTTTTCAGTTTGATAAAATTTAAGGGGCATTTTTCTTTAAAAAAATTAAACAATTCACTTTAGGATACAATAAAACATCGATGAAAATGAAAACTTATATACCTTATCGGGGCAGTAGAGATGGACTGTGCAGGGCAGTCGACAGGCAATAGGGATGGTGAGGGCATTGGCAAAGTAGCACATATCCCTTCTTAGATGTTTGAATGTTTATGTTTAAATTGTATTAGAGATTTTGTATTTTTGTTATTAATGTCGTGGAAATTATTCTTTTGCAAAAAAAAATCAAGGTCTTGGAAATATAATAAAAAAATGTATATATGATGAATATACCATGGCGATGAATTGCTAGTGGTGAATTGTACATGCGGTGAATTTGTCATGGTGATGAATTGTTGGGGGTGAATTGTTGGAAGTGAATTAATAGTGGTGAATTTATCTGAAGCCGAAGACATCATATACCACCTTGAACCTATCATCTTGAATCTTTTCATCTAATATCTTGCGTGCAAAATTATTTTCAAAATACTTGAACCAAAATTGTAGCCTTCCAATTAGCTAAAACCTTTGTCAAAGATCAAATAGTGGGTTTCTTAGAAAGAGCATCTGCCACAATATTACTCATCCCCCTCACAGACTTTATATCAAAATCATATGCCTAAATTTTGCTTACCCACTTTTGTTGTCTCTCGTTCAAATCCTTTTGCTCCAAAAATTATTTCAAACTATTATGATCTATTTTGACAAGTTTTTGACCTACCAAGTATTGTTTGAACTTTTCCAATACATGCATGATGGCAAGCATCTCCTTATTCTAGATGAAATATAATCTCTCTACATCTCAAAGCTTTCGGTTCTCATGGGAAATGAGGTGTTTGTTCTACATTAATTTTTCTCAAATTCCCTCATTTGAAGCATTACACTCCAAAACAAAAGGCTAAGAGAAATTAGGTAAATCCAAAACAAGACAAGCATTCATTACCTCCTTGAGTTTGTCAAATATGCATTGGGCATCCTCTATCCATTTGAAATCTCCCTTCTTAGTGATATTTGTAAGAGGTGTACCAAGCTGAGAAAACCCCCTGACAAACCTCCTCTAATTTCTACATTAACCGAAGAATCCCCTTAGTTTCATCAATGTCTTTAGCATTGCCCAATCTAGAATAACCTATATCTTTTCTTGATGAACCTTGACACCATTAACACTGAGTACATGCCACAAGTACAATATATTTTCCATCCTAAACTCATATTTAGAAGCCTTGGAGAATAGGGATTATGCCTCAATGATGCATGACACCTCATCAAGATGTCTAAGATGATCCTCCCAAGTCTTTTTGTATATAAGAATATCATCAAAGAACACTAGAAGAAACTTCTGCAATTTTTTATTGAAAATATGGTTCATACAAGATTGGAAGGTGGCATGAGAGTTGGTCAAGCTAAATAGCATGACTATAAAATCATAGTGCCCATAATGACACTTAAATGTTATTTTGTGTACATCATGCTCTCTAAATATCATCTAATGGTATCCAAAATGAAGATCAATCTTCAAAAATATATTGTACCATGTAACTCATCCAAAGGCTCATCAATCCTAGGGATAGGATACTTTTTTCTAATAGTTTTCTTAAGTGCATAATAGTCAATAGACATCTACATAGTACCATCCTTGTTCACTAGAAAAAATGAAGACGCAAAGGGACTTGAACTAGGCCTGATATGTCCCATATCTATTAACTCCTTTATCATTTTCTCAATCTCCTACTTGAATCTTTTCAGATTTTGATAAGGAGTAGTAATAACAGGCTTAGATCCCTCCTCTAGCTCGATCACATGCTCAAAACCCCTATCAAGAGGTTTCCTAGGGGGAATATCACTAAAGACCACACTGTTCTTGTTCAACATAGAGTATATGTTCACATGATATTATCCATCACTAATCGAAGGGGTTTTAAAAGAAATCAAACATTAGGTTTCCCAAGCAATGTCACCATATCTAAATATAATTGTCATCCTCTTTGCTAGCATGATCCTAGGTGCACCATTTAACAGACCCCTTAAGACCACCTTTTTGTCCACTCCAAACTTAAGCTCCATGGTTTGAAAATTTTGTGAGTAATTTTGCAAGGATTGTAACCATTGAACCGATAAGACTATATTGGTATCCCTCATGCCCACTACATAGAAATCATCAATCACTGTGTAGTTACCCAATTCTATGCTTAGTTATGGGACTCGCTTGGTGAAATTCATGGTGAAACAATAAAAAACCATTACACTGAATACCTTGAAGTCTTTTTTATATAAATCCCTCTTGGCCATCAAAGCCTCATCTATGAAATTGTGGGTTTCCCACCTATCAATTCATATTGTAACTTGATTCCCTTGTAGAAATCCCTTGACTTTGAATGAACTATATTTAGGAGTGCCAAAAAGGATAGTGATGATTCCTCCATTCTCTTCTTCCAATGGGCGTCCTTCTCCATATGTGATCTCTCCAACTGAATTGTCTTATTCATTACCAGTAGCTCGTCCATTCTGATCCTCATCACCATCTAAAACCACCTCTATATAATGAACCAAGTAACAAGTCATTGCAATAATTTCTTTCTTTCTTTTATTGAGAATATATGAACAAGATGCTATATCATATCACAATAAAGATTCCACTTCATTACAATAACTTCACAAGTTACAACAATACAAGAATACATACACTTACATAGCTCCAATGAGCTTTAGAACAAATAGTTGTAAGACGTTCCAAGATCTTCCTTTTCAAATCTTGGTTCTTCTGTCACTTGCTATGGGGAGAAGCATCGCTCAAGTGCTTTTTCGCCAACCACAAACTCATAATGTGGTCCCCCACACATCTATCATTTGATAGATGGACCTTTCCTTCGACAAAGAGATTGGTAGAGTAACTGATAATGACAACCAACTAAGCATAGTGTTGTGTCCTACATAACTAGAACTTTGTAATCTCACAATTATGAACTAGCATGTAATACTGGATCATGGCAAACTAACAATGTAGTCTTGGTAGTCACACAACTAAGTGGAGTCTTGTATATTCACACTACTTTGATCAAAGAGTTCTCATTTAGTACTTGGAATGAAGTCATCTATCACATACACTACTCGGGGCCAATTTGACTTAAGGCTATCTTAAGCTACGCATAGGTATTTCCTTCAATGGATAGTCCATCATCCCAAATAACCTACAACCATATTAATCTACTTGGAATTAACTACTTAACTAGTAAGTACACAAGCTAGGTATTCCTTCTATGGATAATCCATCATCCCAGATAACCTACATACTTAGATAACTTGACTTACGTGTAAGTATATTAAACCCTCTCCCATACTAGATGACCTCTCCTAGGAGAAAACACAAGCTTTCCTAGTTAAATCAATAACTTAGCTAAGTGTACCATATGTGTTTTTCATGTTCAATCATACCTAGTATATAATACTTATGATAAACACCCATCTCCTACTATCGAGTAAATACAAACACATTGCATCCCATGTTCAAACATATCTAGTATAATTAAATACTTATGTTGTACCACATGCAACGTAATTAAAGACTCATGTCAAGCAATATCTTCGACATATCTAGTATAATTAAATACTTGTGTCAAGAAATCCCTCCTATCATGGAGTACTTAAAAACACAATATAAAAAACAACATAATAGCTTCAACTTACTTTCCAAAATAATCTAAATTCTCTAATGCATATACTGGAAAATACCTCTCAACCATGCATACAAGACTTATCTTTCAAAAGTAAAATAATCATAGAAGAAGAGACCCCCATGCCTGTTATTGCTTTTCCAAATTAATGACAATAGTGAAACCTTCTCCAACAATAATTCAACTTGAAATCAGCTTCCCAAAACAACTCACTCTCTCACTTGTTGATAGATCTCTCCACTCAAACAACAATGATACCTCTTACTCACAAAAGTTCACTCTATTCCTCACTTATAAACAAATCTATACGGTTGGCAATATCTCAAAAGTTATAAACAACAAAAGGCATATATCTCTTGGTAAAATGTGCCTTTGACAATGAAATGGGAGAAATGATAATCATATGATAATGATAGAAGAATGCATTACAAGTGAAATGGTGCAACTATTTATAGAGAAACCAGGCATTTTGAAATCCTACAATTTAGGCATGAAGAGTGACACAAGTTTCATGCAAAGTAAATCAGTATAAAGGTAGCAATGAATAAAGCTCAGACTCAGCAAAAATCTTCAACAGATCAAATTTCACATTGATAGCATTTCAAAGACCATTTCAATCAGCACATGGAGAATTCAAATATTTCTCCAACAATGACATCTACAGGAAAATGCAATAAGAGGTGGCACCAAAACCTCTTTACCAGAACTAAGTTGGCATAGTTTTCAAATGAAGTGAAATAGTCAATCACATTTCTACAACACATAGCATGAATTGACTGGACTAAAGGTTGAGTTGACTAATCCAATTAAGATGTTGGACTAAGTCCACATATTTCTCACTTACTCTGTCAACCCAACCAAATTTTATAGATAAAAATGTATTGATACGTTTCCATATACGTGTCTTGGTGAGTGATTCATGACTTACATACACAGTTGTATATGTTTCCAACTCGTCTTCCAACTTCATAGTTGTTGATGACTATCATCAACCTTTATTGCCATGGTCATTACGTCTATATTCAACCTTTAAAATTTGCTTCCATTTATTGTTTGACAAAGTCGATCTTAAAGTAAATGATGTCCTCCTTTTATGCAACGATCCTCTTGCATTTTGACTAAATCTTCAATGGCTTAATGTGTTGGTTGTATGCACTAAGCTTCCTCCACTAAACAGTATGCAATGTAAGCAAAGTCTCCAAGACTTATGTGTGGGTTTAAGTGCTGCCATAATTCATTGTTTAGCATTTAACCTACAAGTTTAGTTGTTGTTTTAATGTACCCCTCCTATGCTAAGTGTAACATACTAACCAAGAGTTTCCATTGTTCTATCTTGGTTTTAGTGTTACATCATTAGCGATACATTGAACTAATCTCTTTCCTTCATTTATTTATAAATACATACATTGCTATTTGCCTCACAATATAATATATATATAGATATATACTTATATTTCAACCCTTTGGCTAAATATATTTGATACTTCGAATGCTTATATCTTCTTGACAACTTACATCAAGAATATGCACGTATCCATACATTATATATACTATGTATATATTTACAAACATATATAATATATATTAGCTTTTCTAAAGCATCATTCGATAATCAAATGATTATGACCTAGTGTCTATACTCACACACACACACGCACACACACACACACATACAATACACAATATACACACACATATATATATACATATATATATATATATATATATATATATATATATAGGATAGATATATATATAGGTATATATATATAGTATAGATGCATATAATAGTTTCTCTCATATTTGAGTCTATGTATATGGTTAATATATGCTATATATATAATGTTTGTATACGCTGAAACGGAGGAAAGAATAAAGAAAATCAAGAACAATCAACACAATATCATAAGGAAAGACTCAAAGCTCAAATAGATAACATCACTAAAAAATGCATGCAGTAGTAACAAGATTCAAAAATGTAGACATATCGGCTAAGGATGACTTACCTATTACCCTTAAACTAACTCAACTCATTCATTCTAGTGTGGTGTGTGTGTATGCTCAGATAGTTTATTTTTACCAATTACTCGACCAAGATCTTCTCCTGAGTGATACTTCCCCTCCCCTTGGAGAAATGAACATTTACCTATAACCATTAACACTTTCCTATGGCATCCAACTATTCACAACATATGTAGTATATATAAACATCTCCAAAGTTAAAATTAACCATCTATTCACATATATGCAATATTTCACCATGAATAACATCAACTGAGATAATTTCAAATGAAACAACATCAAATTAGATAACATTCATATTGATAATGAGGTAAAATCATAATTTTTTTCATCTATAGAATTCACATTACATTCATATTTACCCTATGTAGTACTAGTAAATAGTAACTACACAACTAGGGTGTAACATACTTCCCCCCTTGTGAATCATCGTCCTTGATGATATATAGTATTTTAACATACAATTAAAGCCAAATAAATTTTTACTTACCATTCTCAAAATTATGTAAGATTTATAAAATATTTATCCTATGTAGCAACCTTGTCCTCCCTGGACCTTGCTTCAAGTACCCTCACTATCGTATAGGGAAATATCATATGCCTTACACATACTCTCCCAAAGAGCTTTATTACACTATCATATATACACATCCTAGATACAATAGTAACTATACGTGACACCTAAAACATAGTGAAAAAAAATCATTGGCCCATGAATTTATCCTTAGTATAATCCAAATAGTTAAGGAATGTTGGTGCATTGTATACTACACCGTGGGTCCCATCCTTCCTCTTTGGTATTTATACTTTTAGACAACTCATAAACCGAGTTCGTTCATCACGTACACATCCATTTTCCTTGCCATAAAGTACTTCCTCTTGATTACTTGTCCATCTCGAGCATAACATTGCTCTTGAACACCTGTCAAATCCTGATACTACTTTTACAATTAAGCTTTGTATCGAAAAAGTTTCATCGATCACTTTGATCTATTTACTCCTTTTTGACATTGTATCAAGTCTATGTTTTACACTATCTCTAAGCCTATTTCAACTTAATAAAGTTTCCAACCTTCCTTTCCATATAATGGTCCAAACCTCAACATTGGAAATTTATAAATCATTCAAGATTCAATTTACCATTTTTACTTATTCGACTATAATAATATATTGCACATTCCCTCAACTAAATATTTCATAGTATGATCATGGTTTACAAAACCCTATCATTATTTTCTTGTTAAAAAATAAAATAACCTTCTCAGGAATTCCAAGCAACTATTTTCCACAATATATTATTTAAGACCAAAATCCTATAAGTCAAGTTTCCAAATAACGTTGGTTACTTTGATGAGTTTTTCCACTAGGACATTGTGTCAGTTTTACCGACATAGACAAATTGATCTATCTTGTGTTCTACCATTTCTCTTCTAGAATATCAAGATATTATACTTGTCTTACCAATGATGACATCCGGTCTTCATTTCCTAGCATACTAGACATTAACTTGCTACATACTCTGCAACACCTTACTCTATCTTTTCTCAGATTATAGTGGTTTCTCATCTGACAATTCCCTTTGTCATTCCAATTTCCTAACTCTGACATTAATTCCCTCATTTCATTCCTAAATCTTCCAAATTTTTGGGTACTGTTATCAACAGGAGTGCACCCATGTACGAAAGCAAATATACTTTGCAATGTTGTGTAACATTGAATACCTTCAGGTTGTGGGTGCCCTATATGAAAGTAAAACTCTGGATTATAGGCCAGCTTCCTATAAGATATTTTGATGTTTGTTTGTAACTTCGATGGAAAAAAGGGAAGAAATTTTGAAATGAATGCATAAACTAAACTTAAAACTTTGGTGATGCACCTAAACGATAATAATGGCTAAACTGCAAACTGATTCACAACTATTTTATGGAAAAATTATTTACACAATTCAAAATTTGATCACAAAATGTTTCCAAAGAAGGCCAAATTATTTGTCTTTTTAGAAGGAAAATAAATTCTCACAACTTGAAGAACAAATTGAATATAAGCACAACATAAGACCTGTGATATGATCTACAATTATGAACGAGACAAAACTAAAGGTTCTGATAACTAAAACACAATAATTTCATCAAATCATTCACAAAGACACTTTATATAATTTTTGAAGAGGTAAACATGATAGATTCTAAATGAAACCAAAAGGAATCTCTACACTAATTGACAAAAATGAAAACCAAAGCTCTGCTGCTGTATATTAAACTGTCATAAAAAACTAAGTTACAAATCTTGATCTCTCTGCAAACGGTATGCAAGAAGAGATGAAAAATAAGAACCAAGGAATAAGAATGACTTTTTCCAATAAATACAATGAAGGCAAGCAATCTATGCCAAAAGGTGAAACTGAAAGTTCATTGAACATGTAAAATCCATCCCAAAATATCTCCTCACGAGCAAAAGAGAAAACCCATAAAAACAAGAGTCAAAACTGAAGCAAACTAAAGTTAAACAGTTGCAAACTCCTCTCCTCAATGTGCATGATCAAAAGATCTCAAGAATTGGTGTAGAATTGAAGCTATGTCTCAAAAATCTCCACCATTCACTCCATTTTGCATGACTAGTTAACTCCAAATTAGAACTCCAATCCCACGTTTTGTCTTTGATCCCCTACATCCTTTTAAGTGAAGGTAAGCAATTTAAATAATATTAAAGTAATAAGTATATAATTACTTTAATATGTATGATGTTTTTGTCTCCATTTTTCGCATCTACATGATAAATATTAAATCAATTTATAATTTATTGCTTTAATATTATTTACAATATAATCTTCACTTAAAAAATGCAAGACAATAGAACGAAGGGAAAATAAAGAGTTTGATTTACAATTTCCAAAGTTTGCATGAAAATATCAAAAGGTATAATGAATACCTAATGCACAAATTTTAAAATAATTCAAAGCTTAATAATTAAGGAAAAAAGCCTTAAGTGAAAGGTTGACCATATTAGGGTAAAAAAAACCCTAAAAGACTCGTGGCCAAGCATTCATTTTACTCTTCTTAGCATGAAACAACAAAAAATGGGTGCCGCCATGTATGAGCTTGGACTGAAGCATTCATGAATTTTTGATGGATATTTTTTGGACTTGACTGTGCCATATTTTAGTTATCAAGCTTTTCTTGGAGAAATTCTCCTAGAGATCAAGTGGTAAGGGTTTTTTCCTCTGTATTGTTGTGAAAGAGGAGCGATTTATGCTTGTTTGTATACAAAAAAATTGAAAGAAGCTTTCAAATCTCTGATTATTTTCATAAATTTGTTCCTTGTTCAATGTTTTCCTCATTTCTAAAAATAAAAGATTAGAAAACCCTCCTTTATTCTAGTTTTTGAGCACTTTAGTTATCTTTATTAAGAGATCATGGCCACGGCTTCAGCATATCCGGATGTGTTCTTTTGTTGTTGAGAGTTTGAATCCTCCCATTTCTCATGGCATTGACATGGTGTAATAACTCCATTATTCTTCAAGTCGCACCTTTCATTGTTGTTTTTCCCAAATATTTAGCTATCTTTGTAGGTTGTGGGATTTATCTTCTTTGCAGGCCATGGCTACTATATATTTTTTTGGGTATATCTCGGGCTTCAAAATAGATTTATGGGTTTTTATTACTTCATTCAACTATAAAAATTGGCGAGGATTTCTCTCTATTTTTTGCAAGTACTTTGGAGGGTTTTCACAAAACCCTTGAAAATATCTTTTGAACCCCTCCACCGTAGATCTTTTGACTGTTGAGACAATACTCTTTCGAGCTATATGAATGCCCTGTACCTTCACAATGAAATGGAACTTATTTGTTCATGTTCATGAACCTTTCATTCTGCATTAAACTCTACAAACTATTCATGATCTTGCCATGTATTTTTAGTATGAATGAGATCTCATGAGAGGGTGGTCAGTTTAAACAAGAGCTATCTCAGTCAACTATTTCACAAGAAAAATCTACCCTTCTTTGATGACTATACAAGAAATATTTATAAGTTTTCCTATTGTTGGCTACTAGAAGCCCTTTAAAGTCTTTTGGGCTTTAATCTGGGAGAAAATATTATGCTTATCATTTTGTGAATGCTTCTTTGTAAGAACGACTATCTTGAAGATCATGCCAATATGTAGATGTATACTTTCCTTTGTAACTAGATATATGCCTTTAAAAAGTGTTGAGGATACCTCATTTATGAGCTTGCTATCCTTTATTATTATTGTGATCAAACCACTTCATATGAAACTACTATCTGTGGAAATAAAAAAAATAAATATATGCACATAAAACTTTACTTCCATACATTTCTCTTCATATGCTTCATTCAATATATCTTCCATTGGATTCATGAAATTTGTTATATCCTTTACTTCAAAGAGACTGTGTTGAACCTTGAATATGGACTTTTAGCAATGTTCTCTTGAATTTTCTCATTCATTATGATGCTCTAATCCTTTTGATAGATGATTAAATACATTGACATTATTGTTCTAATATAATCATTCAAAAGTATTACTCACTGCTTACTATGATTCCATGTATTGTTGTTCCTTTGTTTGTCTTTGACAAATGTGATATCATAGAGATGCTTACTGTATCTGGTATGAAGTCTCACTTTAGTCTATGAACTATTGATCAAGCTATTTTCTTTTGTTTACTAGTACAATGTAGAATAGCATCATACACGACTACTTATGAATGTGGTGTTCATTATAGAGGCATTGTTGGATTATAATGTGGCTATCCTTGCTTATGCAATAATCATTGTCTTTCATGATTGATGATGCATTGATGATTCTTTGGTATCTTATGGTGATTATGATGAAACCCTCCATGATGTATCCTATTTGAAAAACTCATGTGCTTCTTATTCCTTATATGCAATTTTGTTGAAAGCTTGAATTCTTATAGAGATCAAATAAACTTCTTCATTGCTTCTCTATACTATTCCACTATGCATATACATTCTTCATGATGATTGTTTCAACATGATTCACTATCATTGAAAAATTGCATGGATCACTATGGTTACTTTCTACTACATGTTGTTTACATCATTGTTATGAGTTGGGCTCAACCCTTGTGGGAGCCACATTTTCCACCACACATAACAATATTTGTTGGTTGAAATGATCTGATTATACCTGTATCTACACATTAAACAAATAAATTATCAAAATAATTGAAGTTGAAAAATTCCATTGAACTTTGTGCTCTTTGAACATTTGCTTTTTTGATGACTTAATCATCTGATGAATGCCTGATAGGATGTAGATTACATTTTTGTTGGTAATGTATCAATAAGGTAGAATGTGATTTTTCATTTCTCTAACACCACCTTTCAACAATCTTGGAGGTAAAACTTGGAGATGGAGTTGGACCTAGATCAACACAATTGTAACAATGATTCGTCATTCTAGGCAATGACGAATCACCTTCTCTCCTCGTTCTTATATTATCTTTAGTTGTGTGATATACATTTCTTTCTTGTATTCAATATTTGATTAAGTAATCAAATCAAGCTACTCCCACGGCTTGTGTGGGACTTTGGTTTTTACAATATGAATAAAATAACATTTCTTATGAAAATTTATGAGTTTTTTGTTACAAACATTTGCATAATAATACTGGAAATTCAAAAGTAATCAGATTTGAACAATGAATACTTAGCAAAAAACTTTGAAATTACTTGTGTACCTTTTAATGATGAAATCAATTCAACTCTACCTGTTTGAGTTGTAGCTAAAAATAGGTAACAGGTACATAAGTTCTTTTGAATCCAATAATATTCTATTCTTTGACTAAGTAAAAACCTATTTTACGATCTCACGCCATCTTTAATTCCCATTTAATAATGGTTATAAGTTTTGTGGAGATAAATCCCATTTATCTTAGGACATCCAAAACTTGGATTTCTTATGTCCTCAGATTATTTTCAAAGATGTAATCCATCTTTCAACTCAATCTAATTTTCCTGATAAAAATTGGTACTAATTTAAAGTATTAATCCTTGTTCATTTATGGTGGTCCCTAGAAGATATCAAATTTATTTGCATACCTAATTACCAAGAATGACTGTTTCTTGTTAGCTCCATGAATTATCTTAATCATATAGGAGAGTTGCAACTTTGGTATATCCTTTTTGAGCACAAGTAACAATCCTCAGTGTTCTACTCAATAAAATTCCCAACATTTTATGCTAAATAAAAATTCTATGATGTCACGACATAACGATAGATGCTTCCCTTTGAGAGTGTATCCCTTTTAATATAAGAGCCACTCAAATAGAGTCTTGTCAATAATATGACTTCCTTTAACTCACTAGGTATCTCACCTATATTTACCACCCATATAGAATTTTCTAAGCTCAAGTAATTTACACATTTCCATGAGCGAATCTCAATCTCAACATTCCCTTTCAATTCTTAGGATAGAGTCCTCAATTGTTTGACTAGTCCGATGTTATAGGTTTCTCTACCCCTATATGTTCCAATCAAGAACAAATGTTCAACTCAACCAAGTAAGTTATTCACAACTTAAAAGTGTTAATAAGTAGTCTAGTACATAACCCAACTCAATAGGTTAAATCTTATCTTAAGATCTCTCTCTTTATTCAAATGAACTTCTTGTCCCAATTAGGTTATTCTTAAACCTAAAGTTTCTTTCAAGAGTAAGGTAGTGATCAAACAATCATTCCCATTAAGATATTTTTGATGTGGTTCACATAATGTCACATCCTACCTTATCTTTTACTCCATCTCTATGGTTTATAGCTAAACCTTATCATCCCCAGGTCTGTTAGCATAGTAAGCTACAGTGTCAAGTCAATTTATGACATGGATATATTTCATAATATGTAGTATTACTACTTATGTATAGAAATAAAATCATTATCTAATTCCCTCATATAAGGTATATAGGAGTGTAGAGACACTTTTTTTCAATCACGAGTAATCTAGATCTTCCCTTTCCAATCCCATAGGTAATGGTCTCCCCTATCATGATCAAATTATCTGCCTATCCTTTTCTAAGGCATCAATGTTAATATTGTTTGATCTTCCAATCAGATAAATATAAGGTATGGGATGATAATAGGTCATAATTCTTGACCTTTCCATTTATCTTTCTCCAAAAATCCCAATACCTTTTTCCTTGTGGTCATAAAATGTATGACTTAATTGACATCATGAACTATGAAGAAGTCATTAGTTTTTCCAAATTGGAAACATATCTACATTTTCAATTGGTTGGGGTACTTAATCCGAGTCAATTCTCTCTCTTTCTTCCCCCCTTAATGTTTTCACAACTTTCACTAATTTCAAAGTTGAATTCCTAGCAAACCCTTGCTTCTTTGAAAATATTTGCCATTCCTTGTTGTTGGCTTTTTATTTCCTTTTCCTTGCCTCATAGCATACCTTGAATATACTTTTCCTAAGGTTAGATTCATCGTTGATTTCTAATCCCATAGATTTTAACATTTTGGATCATCTAATAGGATATCTAATGAATAATCAACAACTTTACAAGTTAAGAGACCCTCTAATATTCAAATGATTTTCCAATATCCTTTATGGTAGAGGAATATCCATGCTCACAAGCCTAGTTGGTTGATATACCTTTCAAATTAAAGTGTTGTTCCCTTATATCTTCTATTATTTTGACACATAGTGCCATATTGTATTCCCTTTCCTTTTGGAACCTCTAAATGAATGTTGATTTTTGTAGACATGTTGGTGAGTTCATCTTATACTCCAACCTATCTATGTACTATCCAAACCTATGGTTAGACCAACCCAATTTACCTTTACAAGTTTCTTTCCTATATTCACCTTTTCAACTGACTTTATTCGAATGCTTGGAATCTTATTCTATCATAACCTTTAGAGATACCAAAGTTTTTTGGTCTCTTTTTCTCATCTTAATAAAACTCCGATAATCTTATCGATTTTGGTTGGTGGAACCTTGTCCACATCGTTGATTAATTTTTCTAACCATTTTGGTCTTTTCTCTTTTTATAGGTACTACTCTTTTCTTGCAAGATCCTATCCTTACACATGAATTAGATTTATGTCAAGAGTTCTCCAACCCTTGTGGATATCTCCTTTGTTGACTTTCTAATTTTATCTAATTTATGTTGGCATTGCATACTCATAGATTCGTAGTGTTTTTACTAAATCCAAGAATTCTTGACTCTTTTCAATTATAGTTTGCTACTATTAAGGGGTTTTATTATTTCTTCTCATTCCCTTAGAATCATATAACTATTTTGTAGGATAATGGTATATATATATATATATATATATATATATATATATATATATATATATATATATATATATATATATATATTAAAATTCTTCATTATTCTCTCTCCTTGTCACATCCTCCATAATCCTCTTCTAATCTAGATTAAGTTAATTAATCCATGATTAGGATGTGCACTCCTTAATCAGGATTAATGTCACATCCTCCATAATCTTCCACTTGCTTCTAATCCCTTATTAATTTTCTTAATCATGTATTTGCACAACCTTAATCTAATCCCCCTTCTACATTTAGCATACCTTTTTTGGTCAACCTTCACATTTTCCAAATTTGGCATTGACCATTTTCCCCATGTGAATTTTTAATTCATATTTATTCATCCAAGATTCCTCTCTTCCCCATGTGAATTTTTAATTCACATTTATCCTTCCAAGACTCTCCTTATTCCTATGCAACTTCTAGAACCTTTGACTTGTCACATCACTCACATGTGTCCAAGTCTTCTAGAATCTTTGACTTTTCACATCACTCACATGTGTCAAAATCCTACCTTTTTGGGAACCTTGTCTTATCCACAATATTCTTCCAATTCACATTTATTTCTCCTACTACTTTCCTCTTTCCAATGGAGATTTTTGAGGAATACTAAAATTCCTCAAATGTCACTTTCATTCTCACTTGGGGACAACAAGTTCCTTTTTGAGAAAATCTTCTCATCTCCCAAGATACTTTCAAAGTATTTTTCCTTCCTCCACATCACTTGTACCATTTCCATCTCACCATATCCTTTGGACATGTCACCCTCCACATGTCAAGATGCGAGGGCTTGTGAGTCCTCAACTCACCATAGCCCTTCATCTTGGCCATGGTGGCTCAATCCTGGCTATTGAAATCTCTAGATAATTTAATTTTCTCTATAAATACCACCCCTTTTCATTCATTCACACGACTTAGGCATTCTAGCACCCTTATGCTTTCAAATTGTCAAGCCAATTTTCAAGCCATCATATCCTTTTGCATTTGCACTAGCTTTCATCTTCATTACACCCACTTTATTCACTACATTCCTCGTTGTATCCACCCCATCTTGTATCCACCATTCATCATATTGCCATCCAAGGAGCACATATTTCTAGCTACATCAAGGGCCAACCAAGGAGATCAACACGAAAAGTATAATCACTTCCATTGTTATCTTTCTTTTTTGTTTTACTTAGCCTAATCGTTGAGGTGGTCTTTTGTTTCTTTATCTTGCATTTCTAGTTTAGTTTTGCATATTTAGAATAGAAAAACACTTGCACACATTTCTGACACACTTGGTGGGACCCACATACAGGTCCTTTTTATTTCACGTTTGTTGTTTTTTGACTTTTTGCAAGTTAAGGACACATAGGGGTGAACCTGCCCTCCCAAAGGGGCGTACCTACCCTCTAGATAGGTAAAACAACATTTTGCTTTTCATTTTAGCCTCTATTTTCTGAATTTTTGTTGCAAAGGGGTGTACCTGCCCTCCAGATAGGTAAAACAACATTTTTTTTTAAGTTTTAGCCTCTATTTTCTGACTTTTTGTTGCAGAGGGGCATGCTTGCCCTCCCAGAGGGGAGAACTTGCCCTCTAGACAAGTAAAACAACATTTTGTTTTTATTTTTAGCCTTTTTTTTCTAACTTTTTGCTGCAAAGGGATGTACCTACCCTCCCAAAGGGGTGAACTTTCCCTCCAAATAGGTAAAACAACATTTTGTTTTTAGTTATAACCTTTGTTTTCTGACTTTTTGCTGTAGAGGGGCGTACCTTCCCTCCAGACAGGTAAAACAACATTTTGTTTTTAGTTTTAGCCTCTATTTTTTGACTTTTTGCTGTAGACGGGCTTACCTACCCTCTAGAGAGGTAAAAAAAAATTGTTTTTAGTTTTAGCCTCTATTTTTTGAATTTTTGTTGTAAAGGGGCATACTTTCCCTCCAAACAAGTAAAACAACATTCTATTTTTAGTTTTAGCCTCTATTTTCTAACTTTTTGCTATAGAGTGGTGTACCTTCCCTCCTAGAGGAGAGTACCTTCCCTCCAGATAGGTAAAACAACATTCTATTTTTAGTTTTAGCCTCTATTTTCTAACTTTTTGCTGCAGAGGGGCATACCTACCCTCCCAGAGGGGCGTACCTTCCCTCTAGACAGGTAAAATAACATTCTATTTTTAGTTTTAAGTCTCTTTTACTAAATTTATTCTACAGAGGGGCAAACTTGCCCTCCCATAGGGGAAAACTTGCCCTAGGGCTTAAACTTGATGGCCGTATGGCCGTATTTGGTCATTTTAGCTATAAATACAATTAAAATTTTAGAAAATTGTATCACTTGAAAGGAAAAAATTTAGTTAAATTGTCAAAATTTCTATGTAATCATTCCTATATATGTTTTTTCAATCTACATATATTTTTCTTAAAATAGATAACCTTTAATATTTGAAAGGCAACTTCAAATAAATGAGCGTCACAAAAAAAATTGCTTAACAGGCAGGGTCGACCGTCAAATTTAAGCCCTGAGGTCCTGCCCTGAACAAAAAAAAATCAAGCTCCAAACGCTCATTGAAGACCAAAATATAAACTTCTAACATATTTTTTGCAAGGCGGACGGATTCAATTGCTAATTATTTGGTTACTTTGTCATTTTCTTTACAATCTAGGCACATAGTCTAAGTAGGGGAGTCAAAACATTGTTTGTTGTGTTTGTAGGTAAGCTATTGATGTATCCAATCCCCTTGCGCCATTTGGCGATCCTGGGTGAAGAGAAATCATAGCTTACCTAAGTCCTTTGTGTTACCCAAGGGGGTGTTATACTGTTCAAGCTTTCCCCTTGCATTTCATGTGAGCCTGGGGAGTAGTCGAAAGCGGTTAGCATTCTCTTCTTGGTGGGACCTGCTTGGGGATTTCATCACCCCAGGGGACGATTCCAACCACGCGTACCAGCGAGGTATACAAAGGGGGAGAGAAAAATTTGTACCTCAATCCAGTAACATCATGTCTAGCGGAGCGTTGAAGCTAGGGTGATACCTAAATAGATGTGAAGAGTTGGTCTAAGCCCTTCAGTATGTCGTTGGGGTTCCTGACTCATACTTGTGATGGGCTGGTGTTCACAGTTTGTGCCTCACGTACCGAGAGTATATCGAGGACTCCCTAGACACCTTGTTTATCCTAGATTAAGGACTGTTTTGGCCGTGCCTTTAACACTAATCATAGGATTGTGCTATCTGAATTGTCTTCTTGTGTAAGACCAGTGAATTTTTTGTCAAGTTAGCCTTATTGCTTGTCATTTTTGGTCCTTTCCATATCTATTTTTCATTTAATTCAAGTCCAAGTTCCCTACAGAGGGGCGCACCTGCCCTCTAAAGGGGTGTACCTTCCCTCTGCACCAACTTGCCAACCTAATTTTTTGGCCTAAATTATCAATCTTTTTTTAGACAAGTGAACCTGCCCTCTAAATGACCATTTTCACCTCCTGTTCGGTCATTCTAAGCACTCGTTTATCTATTCCAAGCATTCATTTCCCATTTTTAGTACCCATTTCATCATTCGGGGAACCCGTTTCATCATTCGGTGTACTCGTTTCATCATTCGATAATCTATTTTATCATTCAGTGTACTCATTTCATCATTTGAGGAACCTATTTCATCATTCAGGGAATCCATTTCATCATTTAGGGAACCTATTTCATCGTTCGAGGAACCCGTTTCATCATTCAATCCATTAGGTACCTAAAACCTTGTCATTTGTTGTGATCTAAACACTTTAATCCCCTTTTTTCACTCATATTCTATCATTTTCACTTTCCAAAGGTCATTTAGTCATCATAATTCTCTTGATCCAAATCCCCTAAACCTTGTTTTAAAGGGTATTATCTGAATTGACGTAGGCATTTGAATCCGATCGTTATCCTACACATCAATCATTGTCTTAGGCCCAATCAATCCACTTCTTTCGTGAGGTGGATTTGGTGTCGTAAGTCATCATCCTCAGCCCAATCAATCTATTTCTATCCTGAGGTGGATTCGGTGTTGTGATCCTCTATTTGTCCTTCAATCCAATTGACCAACACCTTAAGTCATCTAGGGTGATTTCTGAATTAGGTTTAAAATCCCTTACATCATCCATCATCTAATCTTGTCAATCATTTCATCAAATGATCCTAATCTATCATCAATCAATCCTATCCAATCATCCAATCTCAATCCTATCCAATCACCCAATCAATCCTATCCAATTGTCTAATCAATCCAATCATCTAATCTCATCATCCTATCAATCAATCCTTTATCCAATCTAATCAATCTTCCAACCGTCGTTGCATTAAGGTCCACCTAGTAGTTTTGCATTTTCATGTCCGTATAGACTAGATCACAAATCAAGAATCAAATGGCACAACAACAAGGTCAAAGTTCCCATTTCAATGTTCCTCAAGACCCTTACAATGGGGAAAACATTTCCCAAGATCCCAACAATGGTGTGAATGCCTCTCAGGATCCTAAAAATGGTGTGAACACCCCCCAAGACCCTCATAACAATGCTTCATCACAATCTGACACCAACGGTCAAAATACTTCATTACCTGGTGATGAAAACATGATCAATCAGCCTAAAGTTACTATTGATGAATATCTAAGCAATCCCACTAAGGTCCAGATGACAGATTGTCTCCTCAACGAGCATGGGGATAAGATCATATCCACTTTACTCATGAAGTAAGTCAAACTGCCATCCGATTTTGACATATCACAATACACCAACAACAAGCCTCCTCCCGTCCATCAAGACCCGCAAAATGTTCCCAAAAATTCCTATGTTCCCGAGGGTGCACCCATAGATAACTGGTATCATCCTAAGTTTGGAAATGTTGTGATACATCAAGTTTCCAATTATCCTCTTCTTCCATCCGCACCATCTAATCCTTATGATCCCTATGCCTATGGCATGCCACAAAACATCCCATCTGCTCCCCCACTCCCACCTCAGTATCTTGGTCAACCACCCATCAACACTAGGGGCAATCCTTTTCTCACATCAACACCACTATCAAGACTGACACCCACAGGAAATCTCCTACCACCCCCTTAGGGTAATATTTTGGCATTCCAACAATCTCATGTTAGTCCTCATCAATCAATTGCCTCATAGGTACCGCCACAACATGCAATTATCCCCTCACAAGCACCACCACAACATACTACTACCATCTTAGTCCCTGTACAACAACATCATCAACAACCCCTACAACAGAACATGCCACAACAAAATGTTCCAAACCCACAGTAGCATACTGTTGCTCATATACAACCTCCTCATCAGGCCATGCAAACTGCATCACACCCTCATCAACCACCTCATGGTGCTTCTACCGTGGTCTCACAACAATAGCACATCCCATCTTGTCCTCCTTATAAATAGTCACATACCCACATTTCCACACAAACACAACGTAATCATCTCTCACAATATCTCTATCATTCGTCCAACACATACACTACTTATGCTAATCCGAACATCCATGTGACTACTTAGAATCTACCACAAATGCCACCACCTCCTTATGTGAATCCCCTATAATTACACACCAATCCATACCAATAGTAGCTTAATCTGCAATAGCCTTCATATGTCATGCAACAACCCAATGTTGCGTATAATTACCAAACCAATCCCTATTATGCTCAACAACAACCTTCGTACCAACAAGGTGCCTCATCTCTGTCCTACATGCAACAACAACCACCTCACCGACAAGGTACTCACTCTACCTCTTATTATCAACAACAAACACCTTATCAACAAGGGGCCTCCATGTCATCATACTATCAAGCTCCACATAATACCCCATCCACTTCATATTATCATTAGCAGCCATCTTGGCAACAGGCACCCTTCACCCCTTATTATCAAAATTTGTCATCATCCTATCCACCTTACGCTAATTAGTATCAACCTACACCCTCATATGATCCCAATGCTTTCATCCCATCTTCATCCCATCAACAATATCCACCCAATCCATCTAATCCAACTCCTCCTACCAATAAAGAGTTGGAGGAACTCAAAGCTGCATTAAAAGACCTACAAGCAAGTACATCCAAAAAATCCTTCAAGTTTGAATAAATTTTTCCATATCCATTTGATTCTTCGATTTCACTTATCCCCTTTCTGAAGCATTTTGAGATACCCAAGTTTGACAAATATATGAGAACTAAAGATCCAAAGGCCCACCTACAAGAGTTCTATGCACAATGTCAAGATGTCCAACATAATGACAATTATCTCCTACGCTTGTTCCCTAGAAGCTTAGGAGGGTCAGCCTTAGATTGGTTCATGGGTCTCAAGAAGGAGACAGTTTCTTCCTTTGCCGATCTTTCTAAACAGTTTTTCAAACAGTTCTCCTTTAATTTATAGAAATACATTGACACTCTAGACCTCTTGAAGGAGAAGCAACGTGATGGAGAAACTTTCGCTAAATACCTACAAAGGTGGCGGGTTGTAGCAAGCCATACGAAATCCCCTCCCAGTGAGAAAGAAATGGTTACCCTCTTTGTGGCTAATGCCCATCCTGAACTAGCACATGCTCTTAATCTTCATTGTGTCACTACCTTTGTAGAGGTTATCGAAAAGGGCCCCATCATTGAGAGAGCCCTTTTTTCTAAAGGGAAAATTAAATTGTACAACTCGGATAAGGACAAGTCATCCGGTGACAAATATCATTACTGGAATAAGAATAAGAATGCAGTCGACGATGGCATCACTGATACTAAACATGTTCAAGTGGCCAATACCTCCTAGAGGCAACAACCATCCACGCCCAATGCCATATCTGTGCCACATGGGGCACCTCAACCCCCTCAACAATCCAATCAATAAAATCAAGGGAATGGTAAACGTCAGTACACTCAATTAAGAGAACCCTTGAGTGTCGTCTTCCATAGGTTGTTACAAGTCAATTACCCAACTACATACCTTGTGACCAAGCCACCTGATGAATCCAAGCCTAAACCAACCTGGTTTAAAGAAAATTAATATTGTGAGTTTCACAAGATTAAAGGGAATACCTTAAATAAATGTCAAAGTATAAAAACATACATCCAAGATCTTATAGATCGAGGAGATATTCATGTGGATTCCAACCAGGCCTCGTCATTCAATGTTCAATAACAAATATATCAAAATGATTTCTCCAAGCATAACCAAGGTCCTAGCACATCCAACTAAAGTCCTGGACCTAGTAACAATAACAACCAAGATAAAGCACTACTAATATCACTTATAAGAATGTCCTGCTTAACTATAAGACCCTCATCACGCATATTGGGCTAGCAGAACTGGGAGTGTCTATGATACATGTTAAAGGCAAAGAGCCTCAATGTTTTGTTACCACTCGTCACACTCGCATTACTATCCCTGGAGCCACAACATCAACCCCATCACCTCCTATGAGTTCTCAGTATAACATCCTTGACCATCTAGGAAAGACCACAACACAAATATCTATCCTAGATTTGCTAAAGTCTTCTTCTGCATACCAGAAAATCTTGACAAAAGCTTTATAGGATGCTCTAGTGGGACATCTTTCATCAACCTAACAACTAGGTTTCAATCAAAACGACATGCCTACCATCAACGCCAATCACAATTGACCCCTCCACATAGAGGTTCTTGTCACTTGGCATAAAGTAAAAAGGGTCTTGATAGATAATGGCTTTGCTCTCAATCTTTGTACATTAAAACTCATAAAGCAGGTAGGATATACCCACACTGATTTAAGCAATCAGATCATCACTATAAAGGCTTATGATAATGCATAAAGGGATTTCGAAGGGGTTATTGAGCTTACAATTCAAGTTGGCCATGTTATACAATACACCACCTATCATGTCCTTGATCTGGACCTTCCCTACAATCTTCTTCTCAGCTGATCATGGATCCACGCCATGAAATTCGTCCTATCTACCTATCATCAATGCTTGAAGATCTTGTTTAATGGAATGGAAGTTACGATACAAGCTGATTCCCAGCCATTTGAATGTTGTCATTCACTCGAAGCTTTTTTCCCTCGTTCCCATTATTGTCTAGGAGTGGAAATGGGACCACCACTAGCATCCTCATCTAATCCATCATCTAATTCATCACCCATCACCGCATTTGTCCCATCTTCTACATCTGATTCCACTATCACCAAGGTCCAGATCATTGACAAGGGATGTGGAGAGTATGAGATGTGTACTACTTTGAACGTGGAACCATGTGATCCTCACCACACACATATGGTCAATCCTCTGAATCTACACCAAAGAAAGAAAAAAAGACAATCACATTGAGCTCTAGAAATGTGGGAACTAGCACTTATGTATCTCTCATGTTACCACAATATACGCCTGAAGATGATATAAGTCAGTGGATATATCGTGAAGAACATGAACCTACTCCTCCTTTAAAGGAATATTTTCAAGAGATGTATCCTTGGCCCTCTAAGTACACTGAGAAACACAATTATCAAGGGGGAGGTCTTGGTCTAGAAGAGCTAGGAAGAAAGCAGTCGATTGACACTTCTGTACGTCCAAAGAATTTAGGCTTAGTCTATGATCAAAAGAAAAAGGGTCCCGCAGCATAAACTAGTACTTCTAATAATGTTAGTGTGGGAAATGGTCTTTTGGAATCTATACTAGAAGAAGAATGTATCAAACACACGTACGATGATGTAGATCACGTAGAGCTTTCCTCCATGTTCGAATGCCTATCCATTTGCACCATTAGCCTTTCCCTTCCTCATCCTGAACTCATAGATTGGGACCTACGTGAAAGCACACCTACTAACTCACTTACCTCAATGGATACCTATGTACACCTCATGGGATTGGGGGAAGATGAATTCCCTAGTCGCAAAAATAAGAAAAATTCAAAAGGGTAACCTAGTGAAAACATCCTTGAGGCACTTCTTGACTTAGAAAAATTCAAAACAAAGGATGTATCTGATGGTGAAAGCTTCAGTGAGGCACCGGAAGATGGGGACATTCATCTTCCCCTTGTAGGAACACAATAGTCTGAACGATCATCCATCTTGATAGAGGAAACACAAGAAATCAATTTGGGAACTGAAGAGGATCCCAAAATCACCTATTTAGCCAAGGCATTATCAAAAGAAGAGTATTCTACTATCTCCAATATTCTTAAGGAAAGCAAGATCAATTTTGCATGGGCATATTCAGACATGCCCAGGTTAGACCCTACCTTGGTAGTACACCATCTAGATGTACGTCCTAATGCAAAACTAGTTAAGCAGAAGCTCCACAAAATGCACCCGCAAGTTGCCCTATTGGTCAAGAAAGAATTACAGAAGTTGTTGGAAGCCAAATTTATAAGACCTATTGATTACTCTAAATGGATCTCCAACATTGTGCTAGTAGCCAAACCTAATGGGGATGTCAGAATATGTACAGACTTCTATTATCTTAACAAGGCTCATCCTAAGGATGACTTTCCTTTGGAAAACATAGATATAATGGTTGATTTAACTGTAGGACATGAGATGTTGTCCCTCATGGATGGATTTTTTGGATACAATCAGATCAATATTGGACCTAAGGACCAACATAAAACAACATTCACTACACCTTGG
This sequence comes from Sequoia sempervirens, assembly GCA_007258455.2. NCBI lineage: Eukaryota > Viridiplantae > Streptophyta > Pinopsida > Cupressales > Cupressaceae > Sequoia > Sequoia sempervirens. The sequence goes on along the minus strand of VDFB02075321.1, from coordinate 213,130,378 downwards.
GGTACATTTTGCTATAATGTCATGCCTTTTAGTCTTAAGAACACAGGGGCAACCTACCAACATGCAATGACCGTCATCTTTCATGATCTTATCCACATCATCATGGAAGACTATGTTGATGATTTATTGGGAAAATCAAGAACCAGAACAGAACACCCTACAATCTTAAGAAAGATCTTTGAACGGCTAGAGCACTACAAGTTGCACCTTAATCTGAAAAAGTGTGTGTTTGGGGTTACGTCAGGAAAACTGTTGGGCTTCATCGTCTCGAGGAGAGGTATAAAAGTGGATTTGACCAAAGTCAAAGAAATTATGGATATTGTTGGTATGTGGCGACTGATCATGCTATACTGTACACCCCGACATGTAGAAAAAAGGAAAAGGAAAAAATAAACTAAAAAAGGAAAAAAAACAACTTTGTAGAACCCTAACTTGGAAGCTTCTAAGCTTGTTAAAAAGGGGTTCGGATGTGAGTCACAGTATGATGAAAAACACGATTATTCACAAGATTGTAATAGGTTTTTGCACTCGATAATAAAATTATTGGATGGTTGCGGTTTGGTGGATGTAGCCCAGATTGGGTGAACCACGTTAAATTCTCTATGTTATAATTTATTCTATGTGTGTTTTAGTTTCTCTATTTATTAATTAAATCTGCATTTAATTGTTAGATATCTTCCATTTATAACCCTAATAGATATGCCTCCACCTCACAATCTGAAACAGTTAAAAAGCCTCCAGGGTAAGCTACAGTCCATCAGAAGATTCATAACATAGTTAGCTGACAAGTGTCAACCATTCACCCACCTCTTGAAAAAGAATACATCCTTCAAATGGGATCTTATGTGTCAGCAAGGTATTTACAAGATTAAGGAGTACCTAGCTCATCCTCCCATCCTTATGCCCCCGATCCCAGGGAAGCCACTCTTATTGTACATCTCAGCTACTTCAATCGCACTAGGGGAACTTCTAGCACAACATGATGAGTCATCCAGAGAATGAGCAATCTACTATATTAGTCAAACCTTAGTTGGCTATGAGCTCAACTACTCTTCAATAGAGAAGGCTTGCCTAGCTGTAGTTTTCTATTCACATAAGCTTAGACATTACATGCTCAGTCATCCAGTCAAATTAATATCAAAAGTTTACCTACTGAAGTATTTACTATCCAGAACAACTTTGATTGGCTGAATGGCTAAATGGGTCATGTTGCTGAGTGAGTTTGACATAGAATATGTGGACCACAAAGCTATTAAGGGATAGGTGATAGTGGATCAGTTAGCCAATGCTCCCCTAGTTGATGCACATCCTTTGGTGATGGAATTTCCTGATGAGGAGGTCTACACAGTAGCAGGAGCCACCACACGGACACTATATTTTGATGGGTCATACACACATAACGAATTGGGGGAAGGCATCTTGTTTGTCACCCCCCAAGGTGATTATATCCCAAAGTCATTCAAAATAGCCTTTCCATGCACAAACAATATAGTAGAGTATGAAGCTCTTCTCATCGGCCTTAGAATCACAATCAAATGGAATATCAATTACCTAAGGGTCTTCAATGATTCACAATTAGTCATCAAATAGGTCAATGACGAATTCTTAACAAAGGATGAGAAATTGTTACCTTATAAATGCATGGTTGATGACTTTAAGAAATATTTCACCTCTATTCAGTTTGACCAAATCCCTAGAATACAGAACAAAGCTACTGATGTGATGGCTACAATTGGTTCCTTGATTGACATGCCCAAAGATCAAGCCAAGTGTGAATTCCTGATTGAAAAATTTCTAATCCCTACATACGACATCCCCGAGAGTGAGATGGTGTGTGAAATCATAGGTCCTGCATCCCCATGGTATCATGAGATCTATGCTTATCTTCAAGAAAAAATCCTACCCATTGACCTTACCCGCAATCAATGCAAATCATTCATCCAAATTACTTCCCATTACACCATCATAGGTGATACTCTTTATCGTTGTGGATATGATGGAACTCTTCTTTGGTGTCTGAATGAGGTTGAAGCTCACACTATGTTAACAGAGGTACATAGCAGTGTTTGTGGGCCCCACTCAAATGGCATGGCCTTAGCAAAGAAGATTCTCAGGGCTGATTACTATTGGCCTACATTGGAGCATGACTCTTGTGACTTCATGAAAAAAATGTTTACCTTGTCAGCAACATGCAAACTTGATATATGCTCCTACTCAAGATCTGCAACCTATCATAGCACCATGGCTCTTTTCTCAGTGGGGTTTTGATTTAGTCAGAAAGATATATCCTCCATCCTCTGATGGCCACACCTTCATTATCACTACCATTGAGTACTTCACTAAGTGGGTGGAAGCCATACCACTCTCCCAAATAACAGGTACTCAGATATCTAAATTCATCCTCTACCATATTATCTACAGATATGGCATCCCCTCCACCATCATTTTTGACAATGGTAAACCATTCAAAAACCAAGTTGTAAAAGAAGTATGTGACACTTTCATATCCAACATCGGTGGTCCACGCCCTATTACCCTCAAGGTAATGGACATGCAAAAGCCACTAACAAAACTTTGATTAAAATTTTGAAAAAGGTTGTCAACAGTACTAGTCGAGATTGGCACCTCCACATCCACCCCGCCCTTTGGGCTTATCGCACATCCATCCATACTCCCACTAGCGCCACTCCATATTCCCTCATCTATGGTGTTGAAGCCATCTTTCCAATTGAAGTTGAGATACCATCTTTGAGAATATCTTTGAAGAATCTCATCACTGAAGAAGATTCACGGGTTGCTCGCCTCACTCAATTGGAGCTCCTAGATGAAAAGAGGATCAAAGCATACAATCACCTTCAAGCATATCAGAATCATCTCAAGAGAAGTTACAACAAGAAAGTTTGTCCCCCCCAATTTAACATTGGAGATCTAGTTCACAAAGAGAATCAACGTACACAACATAACCAAGACAAGAAAGGAAATTTTGAACCTAATTGGTTGGGTCCTTATGTTATTACAGTAAAGTATGGATCAGGGGTGTACCACCTCACTACACCTAAAGGGGATCCCCTCGAAGAGCCTATCAACATAATGCATTTAAAAAGGTTTTATACCTAAATCAGCTGGGTCATCCCATCCTGCCAAAAATTAGAAAAAATACAAAAATCCAAAAAATAGTAAAGAAAAATAAATTCGTCCTATGGTGAAAACCACCCTTGGTGGTGCCTTGGATAAGTACGATTGGTGAAAACCTGGTAACAAGCATCATTCGTAGAGAGCTTAATCATTATCTAGCTTGTGCCCTAATTGTTGCATGTCCCCATCCATCCTATCCTCACATTCGATTACTAACATCCTATCCTATCCCATCACTCTATTCGCATCTCATCCTTGGCCACTTGGTATGTTTTGATTGAGCATTGGATGATTATCGACTATCCATAATCTTGAGGTTTTCCATCCTAATTTGAGCTTATGTTAGTCCTTCACTCTCATTTAGGGTCATTCATCGTGTCAGTTTCATCTAGTTCTCGTCTTGTCTTGTCGGCCCTTTTGGTCTTTTTTGAACTACATTTCCCTTGTGCTTTCACATAGGCAAGGATGATCATTTGATCTGCCCCCAGGGAATTTTGACTGTTCGGTGTTAGTCCTCCATCATCTGTCTCCATTAGTCCCTTTTCGACCTTATCCATGGTTAGTCATTGTTTGTCCTTTTCTGAACTATGTTGCCCTACACTTTCACATAGGAAAGGTTGATCATTTGATCCTCCCCCAGGGCATTTATCAGTCGTTTATTTCATCATCAACCTCCATTTGTCCTCTTTCCACTTTTATCCCTGGTCTTTTCTTGAACTACGAGGGCTCTGCACTTTCACATAGGCAAGGCTAATCTTTAATTAGCCCCCGAGCCCCTAAGTCATTAGGGTGTGTCGGTCATGTGTCAATCTTCTAGTCTCTTGTGTTATGTTGCCAATGTTAAATTTAATTATCAGATTTGCAATGCAACAAAATTAATTTAAAATTCACACAAGACATAGCAGATACCCTGGGAAAACCCTCCTCTTGACAGAGAAAAACCCAACAAATAATATCTCTTATATTATTGAATCAATAAAGAAGTCTCCTTTTACAATTTAGGCCAATATGAGAGCCTAATACATGCATAACTATTTGATGCAACAGACTGAAACAAATTGATTGAAGATCATAGCCTACAGTATGATAAACACCTTCTTCAATGGTAAACTCGACTGCCTCAAGAGATCTCGCACGTACATAATGATATCAAACTTCACTCGATGGAAAATAATATGCACCAAGGTATGATGCAACGCATAATTATAAAGAGACAATTCACTGATGAGCTCTCGGCCTTCAACAATGCCGAACTGATCTTGCATATAACTTGAACTGCCTTATTCTTAATCACAATTTTCTTCTTAGACAAACTCGTACATCTCTTGATTAGAACCAAAGATGAAAGAGTGAATAATGAAAATGAATTGAACTGAATGATCATTACAATGAGAAACCAAAAGAATATTTATACATGCTTAAGGAGAGGACCTGCCTCTTCAAGAGGTAATTTGGCCTTGAAAAGAATATAACCTTTTATAATCAAGGAGTCGGCCACCAATAAAATGAAATCTCTTCATAAATAAATGCGCCTAAGGGAATGAGGTCAACCTCATTCAATTTGCATCTCTTCATTAAATATATTAATTATTATTTATAAATGACGCCTCTAGATGCACTATAATTTAATTTATCAAATGATGGCTGGAAGAATACGACTGAAGTTGTATCATAAACATCAACACTCCCTCTCAGCTAGGGAGGATACTTCCAGTTGCACAAGACAAATCACCTCATCGTGATGTCTAACACTATGGCTACAACCATAAGTGAAAAGAAGAATATCACCTCATCGTGATATTAGATATCGTTTCAACATGATATCAACCATATGGCTACAACCATACTATTGTGTGTACAAGTGTTCATCACTTGTGTGATGTTGTCACCTCAACATGACTTTCACCATGGCTCTCCTAGAGGGTGAAACACAAGTAAAAAAATGTGTCATGGAGTCACACACATGACATCCACCATGACTCTCTCAGAGGGTGGAAACAAGGGATTTCACCTCAAATCTCAAAGAGAAATGCATTAACAAGGGCTTGCACCTCAAATCTCTCTCAAAGATAAATGCATTAACAAGGGATTTCACCTCGAACTTCTCTCACAGAGAAGAACTCATTAATCAAGGGATTTCACCTTGAACTTCTCTCGCAAAGAATAACTCATTAATCAAGGGATTTCACCTCGAACTTCTCTCGTAGAGAAGAACTCATTAACAGGCTCACTAATGTTGAGACTCTTTCTTAGTTAAGGTTGGATTCTCCACCATACCAAGCTTATCTCAAAAGTACACAAACTTGATTTTGGAGAGAGGCTTGGTGAGAATGTTCGTTGTCTGCTCATCAGTATTGATATACCTCAACTGTATAGCGTTTTGTAGTACCATATCCCTAATATAGTGGTACTTGATCTCAACATACTTGGTTATGTCATGGAACACAAGATTGAAAAATAGCTTCACGCAACTCTGATTATCACAATGAATGATAGTAGGCTCCATGGATTGCCCAAATAATCCTACAAGGAGCTTATGAAGCCACACTACTTCCCAAGCTGCCATACAAGCTGCAATATAAACTGCCTCAGCTGTACTCAATACTACAAATGACTGCTTCCTGCTGCACTAAGATATCATAGCAGATCCAACCTGAAGAATATTTCAATCCATATCCAATTGTTCCATGCAAGTATCTCAGGATATGCTTTGTTATAACAAGATTACCATCTTCTTCAAGCTCAGCAGGCTCCCTCTGAATCTTGAAACACTTGCATCAACCTTCTGACCTCATCGTCCAATATTGTCTGCAACACTTTGACTTAGATAAATGTTTTCCAGTGCACACCTCTGGTACTGTAGAGATTTTAATATTGTCCTCCTCGATCTCATCCTAGATTTCTCTATTCTGAATAGGTTTGCAGAGCTACCAATATCAAATCTAGATGACTATCTTGTACAATTATGATCTCAGCAGCTAAAGAGATCTTCTAAGGATTTAGCACATAGCTTTGCAATATAGTAATCTTCACTTGTTCTCATTGAATTACAAATCTCCCTCTTGACCCCTGCTTCAGAGATTGCAAGGAAGACTTCTGGAAGTGAACTCCCTCTAGCCACCAACTTAGTCCCATGGCTGCAAGTTGTGACTTCATGCTTGATCATTTCTTTGGTTGGCATGACTTCCTCACAAGATGCCTCAATATTTTCATCACTAAGCAATCTCTCATCACCTTCTTTCTCCTAGAAATGTCCTGAAAGAATTTTAGAGAGAGATTACTAACAGTTTATAATTATCCAAAGAAATATCAAAGCTAGAATCATACAAGGTTTACTATCTCAAGTTATAGCATAAATACATAATAATTCATGAGCAATATTAAAACATAAATGAATCAACCTATAATAGAAATATATCAAAAGATCAGAATGAAGGGTTAAAGAAAATTATCTTTATTTAATTTTGATATAACTCTTTCTTCCATATTTTACTCCTCTCGAGAGTGCCAAACTCAACACAACAAAAAAAATAATTTGCACAACTACAGATTTCTTGAATGCAATATGCAGTTAGCATGTAGAACCAACTCTCTCCAAGAGTTCAAGGCTCTATCATAGTTCATCCATTAGAGAATGATACCATCGAAATTACAATTCTCTTTTTATTTCAGAGTCACACTCAAAAATCTTCACAACCAGCATGTAATAAATGAAATCTTCAAAAAATATTATGCTAGTGAACACAATTAAAGAGAAACCACTATCCCTCTTTACTAATTACAAGATCCAACTAAATGATATAACTCAACAAACAAAGAATACTTATCTCTTTAAATATTATGATGGATGCAAATACTGGATGCAATAAGATACGCTTCTCTTGTGCACAGATTAGCACACAACCTTCACGGCTTGAACACACGCCCATGACTTAGAATAGAAATTCCCTAGAATCCTTTTAAGAAGAGATCTCATCCACATCCATAAATGAAGCATGTTGATTAGGCCTGGTTGGGAAATCCTTTGCATAGTGACCAAACTTGTCACAACGAAAACATTGGACTTTGGAGAGGTCCCACTTCTTCTTGAATGTGGGAGCACCATCTGACCCTTTATCTCTATTCCACTTGAAGTATCCTTCCTTTCCTCCTTTTCCTTTCTTCTCTGAGGATTGAGTGGAAAGAACATGAATGTCTTCATCTGTAGGGATTCGACCAATACCTCTTACAGCCAACCTAGACTCTTCTTGAATGTAATCCGCCCTCAAATGATCAAACTTGGGAAGTTTAGATCTTGCGCTGATTCCTTGAATGAAAGACTCTGAAGATGAAGGAAGACCATTGAGGGAAAGCATGGTCAAATCCTTGTCATCAAAAAAATGACCAATGGTAGAGAGTTGATCTCCCAATTTGGAAATCTTCATGAAGTAAGCGATGATAGATTCTCCTTCTGCCATCTTCACATGATGGAGTTGTTGCTTCAGTGCAAGTGTACAGCTTGTGTTGTTGATTTCGTACATCTCCTCCAAAGTTTTAAACATCTCCCTTGCCATCTTCAACTTGGAAACAATAGGAACAATATGATCCTTCACGGAATCAACTAACATCTTCTTCGCCTTAGAATCTTTCTTCTTCCATTTAACTTTCTCTTCCTCATCTGTAGGCTCGGGGACTTTTCTCTCCATGAACTTTTCCAATTCATTTTCCTCCAGGGTGAGCATAATTCTAAATCTCCAAGATGTGAAGTTTGTTGCTCCCTCAAGTCTATCCTCGATCTTGAGACCATTCACCATCTTGATGAAGAGATAGAAGTAATCAATGATGAGAAAGAGAATAAGGAGTATCACTGTAATACAAAATATGATCAAGATCTTCTTCAAACCCGCTCTGATACCATGTTAAATTTAATGATCAGATTTACAATGCATAGAAATTAATTTAAAATTCACACAAGACATAGCAGATACCCTGGGAAAACCCTCCTCTCGAGGGAGAAAAACCCAACCAATAATATCTCTTATATTATTGAATCAATAAAGAAGTCTCCTTTTACAATTTAGGTCAATATGAGAGCCTAATACATGCACAATAATCTGATGCAACAAACTAAAACAAACTGATTGAAGAGCATAACCTGCAGTATGATAAACACCTTCTTCAATGGTAAACTCGACTACCTCAAGAGATCTCGCACATACAGAATGATATTGAACTTCACTTGATGGCTGATAATATGCACCAAGGTACAATGCAACAAATAATTATAAAGAGACAATTCACTGATGAGCTCTCAACCTTCAATAGCCTTCAACAATGTCGAACTAATCTTGCATATAACTCGAACTAACTTATTCTTAATCACAATTTGCTTCTAAGACAAACTCACACATCTCTTGATTAGAACCGAAGATGAAAGAGTGAAGAATGCGAATGAACTAAACTGAATGATCATTACAATGAGAAACCAAAAGAATATTTATACATGCTTAAGGAGAGGATGTGCCTCTTCAAGAGGTAAGTTGGTCTTGAAAAGAATATAACCTTTTATAATCAAGGATTCGGCCACCAATAAAATGAAATATCTTCATAAATAAATGCACCTAAGGGAATGAGGTCGGCCTCATTAAATTTGCATCTCTTCATTAAATATATTAATCATTATTTATAAATGACGCCTCTAGATGCTTTATAAATTAAATAGCCTTCTAGGCTATAATTTAATTTATCAAATGATGGTTGAAAGAATACGAATGAAGTTGTATCATAAACATCAACAGTCAAGTATGCCCTTATCTAACTGGTTCTTCATAAATGGGATCCTCTAGTATCGGAAGATCTGATTAGTGTCAAAAATCCTACACCATGTGGGTCATCTTAGTTTAGTTTCCATCATCAGTCTCAACATGATGCATCCTTCCTAACAGACCTCATCAACCCCATCCATCCTCTTGATCCTATGGCAAAGGACATTTGAACTTGATTGTGATCTTTTAATGCTTTTGGATTTTGTTTATTGTTTGAGCTCCCTATTACAACTAGTCAAGGTCACCATAATCTATCATATTACGGTGTGTTTTGATGGGTTAACATAGGGGCATATCTTGATCATTTATTGTTGTTTTTTGTTGGGTTGTCCCATGTAGTACCCACCAGGATCTCTAAAATCTTGTGTTATGGTGGGACATCCCTTTGTGCTTGTGGTTATCCCAATGTCTGGCCTGACCAAAGTATTTTTCACTTTGGGTTTTTGGGATAACCTTGTTTGTTGTGTTTGTTTTATGCATTAGATGTTAACTTGCCTTGGTTTTATATACCCTAGCACTTGGTGTCTTATGCTATAGCAAAAATCAGTGTTTCAAAGATGGAAAAATTTAAATTAGGATTGCATTTCATAATCAATTTCGTTGCATTCATCCTTATCCATTAACCTATGATTTTGGTTGTGCAAATATTCACCTTCTCTTTCTCCCATTCTTCTCAGGATATCAATGGTTTTTGACAGGTGCAATTTCACACCATCTACCCACATCCCCATGCAAGTCCTTATTGAAACTTATGTTTATTACATGTTGCATTATAGGGTTATTGCATTTGCATTATTATTAAGTTGTTTAGATTAATCATGATTGGTTATTCTAAGCATCTTAGACTCATCCATTTCCATATTATATCATTAACATATTACATGATCGCCACCTACATCACAAAATGTTAAGTCCATATACATCATACATAAAATCATAAGGCATATATCACATCCTACATTACACACGTTAGTTGCATCAACATATAACATCATAAACATGTACACATAATTACATCATCATGATCACCCATACACATATGAATAAATATAATCATCCATCATATACATAACATGGTGTCAATAAAAACTGTCACACATCATATAAATATCCAAATCACATACATAGCCCATAATAATGTCCATCGATATCATCAAAGTACATATCCATCATAATCACAAAATAAAAGTACCAATGCAAGGATTTGAATCAAATACTCTATACTGTCCATCCTACACCTGTCAAAATCTGATATCCTGTCATCTACCAAATGAGCTTCCCATGTCCAACCTCTGTGGAGAGTCAGGTAGCAGCCCTCTATGAGGGAGGGTACCCTATGACTCACTGTATCCCCAGGTTTGTGTCCCTAATGTCTGTGATGGTGTAGGCATCTAAGAAGCCTATCAGACATAATGAAACGTGCATTGTGCCATATTTGGAACTACATGCTAATAAGCAATCATCCAGTAGGTCACCTCCCTCATGTACTCAGAACTCTCCACAGCCTGATATTTGGTGGCATTACACTCATGCCTATATCTGTCTTGATCTCTGGTAATGACTCCCCTCTCCTATGTCCATGCATCTTGTGCCAACCTAAGTTGATCTCTCTCTAATCCCAGTTGTGCCACCTACTTTGTGGCCCTATCCCTCTCATCCTGCATCTGTGCCTACATAGCCTGTATTTGTTCCTGTAGTCTTTGTAGCTCTAGCTCCATCTCACCCCCTCACCCTATGCTGCCTGTGCCTGACCCTATGCCACATCTCTCTATGCAATCTCTACCCGAGCCATTGTTGCATCCCTCTCCCCCTGTAGGGTCTACACCTGCTCTGTGGCCTTATCCCTCTCCTCCTACATCACCTATGTCTATCTTTGTGCTATGTTTCTCTCACCCTAGAGGACTTGCACCTCTGCATGCACTGTGTCCCTCTCTCACTGCACAATCTCTAACTGGGCCTCTACTGCCTCCACCCTCACCCTCGCATCCCCAAGTGTTGTCTCTGTCATAGACACCCTATCCTAGAGGTCAGTCCTCTCCCTCAGCAGCCCTATCACCTATACCCTCAACTCCTCCATCTCCCCCTCGGCCTGCTACTAACTCCCTGTTGGGACCTGATCTACTGCCCCTCTGGGCTCATGTTGTCCCCTCGCCTGTGCTATAGTCATCGTTGCCTATATTCTATCCCAATCCTAAGTCACCCTAGCTAGCTCACCACGTACTCCCTGCACCTTTTCCCGCATATCATCTCTCTCACTCTATGCGTCCTATACCTATGAGGTCAGGTGATTCACAATGAAACCATAATCCCTTTATCCTTGTGCTTGAACTTTGTGGAACTCAACCTCTACAACCCTCAGCCTCTGCTCTGTCATCCGTAGCCTCACTTGGGCCCCCCTCAATAATACGATAGGGTCCTCAGCTGGTGCACCTGATACCATCGCCAACAGCTCCACCCTAAGAATGTCAACATCCATAGCATCCTCCTAAGACTCACACTCCTGTTCAGCCCCAATCCTCACCTGAACTCTCCTCGGTTGTCCCCTCCTCCCCACCCTCATTTGTCATCCTAAAAATCTCACCCCTTATCAGGCTCATCTCTCTCCTCACTCATCCCCATATTTGGCTCCTGCTCAACCTCGATCTCTACCTGGGCCCTCCTCCCTTGTTTGCTCCTCCTCGCTGCCCTCCTTGGTTGTCCTGCAACCCCTGTCCCCTCATCCTTCACCTCCATCCCTGCCTCATCATGCTCCTACTTAGCCCTACTCTCCACCTGAGTTGTCCTTGGCTGTCCTCAGCTCCTTGCCCTCGTTTGTTGTCCCACAATTAGTCGTGCACACAAAAGGATATGAAAATCACGACAAAACCTATCTTGGGAATTGGACATTCTAGTAGGTGACTAATACCTCTTCGTGGTCGTTCATTTACTTGTCAAACTGGGGAACATAAACTTTAAATGGAGTTGCACTATATGTGCACTAAGAACTGGTTTCAGTCACAACCTATTAAAAATAAATACTTGGAAAGAAATTCTACCTATGCTACAGGAAGGTAATGCAAAGTGTTCTTAACTCAACCATAATCTAACCAAAGTAGAAATCATAATAGCTACAATTGAGAGACAAACTATAAACTAGCCTTATGCTGCAAGAACAAACACAGGGATGGATTCCCGATGTTGCAGGAACAGTATAAGACTGAGCTTGTGCTGAAACTTCTAAAATGAAATCTAACTTGAATTAACAAAGGATAAACAACTACTCTCCTACAGATACTTACTAAGTGGGCCCCCTTAGCAAGCATCAACTAATTTACATAGAAGATTGTGCTTAGAACTCCATCAACTTTTATTCATAATGTGAAATCATTTACATTGATTGTTCTGCTTCATAAAACTAACAAAAACTCTGATTCATATTATAAATCTAACTCTTACATAATCTGCTTCTCTATCTATCTCCTTCTTGTTCACCTGTGTAGGAGGAACACTTATTTTTAAATCAGGAGAACAACTAACTAACTAACCCTAACAGAGAAAGACGTGGATGTAAAATGTATCCCAAAAAGAAGGAATAGACTTCATAAATGAGTTTATCTATTCAACCTGATCCAGAGAGAATCTAGCATTCCACTCTTTCCAGATTAAATGTCATTTAAAATCCTTCCCAACAGTTTCGGTCAAAGAGTCTTCGCCAGAGCTTCCTCGAAGTCGTATAGGAAATGGATTTTACTGCAGGGCCGAGATTAGCTGCGCTTGACTCGATCATACTTTCTTCAACAACCTACGAAACACAAGGTAACAGATGCGAAAGAGAAGGCGCATGGCACATACACAATATCCATTCATTAATCACATATTTAAATCTATTTCATCATTCAAAAACTACATGCGTATTACCAATCATTTGGGGAGTCAAACAGGGTAATAAATATAGAAATGTCAACATGATAGGCTGCAGGAACATGAAAGTGTATTGCTATAGGATATCCCCCAATAAAAGGTTTCAAGAGAGTTAAACAACCATGAACAACAAAAGTAAAGGTATTAAAAGTACACCATGATATCCAAATTATGAGCATATTTTGGGCTCATCAACAGCTCCCACCCCCACCTCGGGAACATCCAACATCTCCACATCTGGGACTCTCCCCTCCCTCTGCTATTCCACTATCCCTACCTCCTCCGCATTGATCCTCACCCTAATTCTCCTCTATTTTCTCCTCCTCTTCATCATCCTCTTCGGTTTTCCTACAGCCCCAACCTCACCCTATCCTCTATCCTGTTGTCCTACAACCCCCGCATCCTCCTGCTACCCTACTGTCGTAGTTGCCTCCTGTCCTCTCCTCCCTCTCCTCTCCCTAGCCAATTGTTGCTCATCCTCTAATCAAAACCCTAGGGCCCCCACAATAGGCTCCTCTAATGTAATCATATCCCATTGATGGTTGCGAAACCATTTGGCATATCGGGTTGTCACCCCTACATCTATCTTCCCAACACCCCTCCCCAGGTATGGAACTAAATGTAATGTCTCCCAGTCCTCTCTAGAAAACCTCGGTGAAATTGCCTCTCCCCATGGCCACTCTTGGGTGAGTTGTCGGAACATGTCTGGACCCTGCAGGATATCCTGAACAATGTCAAACTGTCTGACCACTCTATTTGGTCTATGCACCTCCACTATGTGAGGCTCCCTCCTGACTAAAAGGCATCTGGTCATGAAGTAGTCTCGTTGTCTCGCCTCATCCTCCCTCCATCTCATAAATCATTGAAACATATATGGCCGCCACACTATATACTCCTCCCAAAAGTCATCCAAAGTCCTCCATCTATCTACATCCCCCTGACCCACATGGTGCAAAACCCAACCCTCATCCTGATCATACCACTAAGCTATGGGTGTTATCTCATCCATCCGTCTTGCCCTCACTATCCCTGACCTAGCGACACTGATGTGTTCCCAGGCCCATACCTACAATAGTGTCACATGTGTCATGCTAAGCACCTCTAAGTAATAGATGATGTGCATGTCTCTATAAAGTTATGCTAGTACACATGCACCCCATGCAAACTTCCCCTCTCGCACCTCGACAATGTGTCGAATCACCTCCATAAACTGCAAGCTACAAAAGCGCCCACTCTAGTCTAGCAGCAGTAATCCACTAATCATCCCACATAGATATAGTGGTAACGGTGGCACCCTTAGTGACAGGCGTCGATCCACATCCAACCTCCCCTCTGCATAGGTAGGTTGTCTTGCCCAAACAACACCCACACGGTGTGAGCCAACTCCTCCCCCTTTGACATCGTTGCAATCACCAAATGGCCTGTTATGGGCAGCCTCAAAATTTTCCATACGTCCTTCAAAGTCACTATCATCTCCCTTGTCGGAAGATGGAATGTCGATGTTGCTGAAATCCATCACTCTATCAATGTTGTCAGCATAGCCTGATGTGCTCTGATCATCGGGTATCCTAATAAATGAAGCAACCTTGCCTGCTCCAAAGCATGGTGATCCGCTCTCTTCATGGCTGTCGTCGTCGCCGCTAACACCTCTGAATGTCTCTCATGTGTCTGCATTGAGTCAAAACTCTACATTCATCTGACCCCACATGTCAGTATGTTTATCTTTTTTGATCCCTTTTTTCCTTTTTTTTTCTCTCCCAACCCCAAGAAATTATTTTACTAATTTTTCTTCTTTCCTACTTCTAGCTTGTCTTTCTCCTCCCCTTGGGTTACCCCCTGGTGTTGGGTGAACTTGCCCCTAGCCCGGGGCGGAACTGCCCTTGTTCGGTGGGTAGACCCACCCCAAGCTCAGGGTGAGCCCGCCCGAGCCAGGGGTGGACCCACCCCCATGTGGGGCAGACCTGCCCCTCCTGGGGCGAACCCGCCCGAGGTGAGGGGCAGACCAGCCCCTCCTTGGGTGGACCCTCACCTCCTGGGTGAACCTGCTTGAGGTGAGGGGTGGACCCACCTCTCCTGAGGTGAACCCACCCATGAAAGGAGTGGACCCACCCCACTCCTACTGCATACTTCCCTCCTTGGTGTCTACTATGCCTGTCTCAAGCATTTTTTTTTTCGGGGTCCATTTACCCTCTTATTGGGAAAATTCACCCCCTTCCCCATGCCTCTAATAGACGGTTTTTCCTACCCATTCAGCAAAATCATAATTTTTCTCCCAGCCCATTTTTCTAAACTACCCCGAAAAAAAAACCTAGATTTTTAAATAAGCCTAAAACTTAAAAAATACATACAAAATGCTTAAAATCACAAAGTGGGTTTTGAATCTAACCTGGCGTGGAACCACGTGCTCATGAAAAAACCCATCGTAGCTCATCCCCCCAGTGGATAATATCTAATTCATAGTCCTTCGGCATCTTGTCTCCTCATCTCCTTCCTTTCCTCTTCTCTCTCTCTCACTCAACTATCACTATGCAAATGAGGAGTGGTAATTTCTCAAATTACCTTATATAACTTTTCCCTCCCTCTTTACCCCTTTTAAGTGAAGGGTATTTTTTCCCCTTTATTTAAAATTCTTTTAGCTCAACTAATCCCCTAACTTCCTGGGGCCGCCATTTACAAACTGTATCTCCATTCACCTTTGTTCAAAAGCCAAACCTGCATAGTTTTTCGAGCTTTATCCAACTATGCCCTCCATTTCTTCCTATCGAGAAGTCTCCCATGTCCCCTTTTTCTTCCCCAACCGCCCTCTCGAGGGGGCATACCCTACCATTTTCCCCATTCCTCTGTCATTCCCTTGCAAGATTGGGGCATCTCCCTCCATTTCCCTCTATTTTGGGCAGCTCATGCAACTTCTTCCATGCCGAGGTATCATTTTCTAGTCGCTTCCTCTATAGAGTCATTTGCATTTTCTTGTCTTTGAAACATTGTTATTCTAATAATATTTCAAAAAGGGGCAAAATGTAGACATCCAAAGTTGACCACTCCCACATGGTCAAACTCGTCTACTTTATTCATCTATTTTGTTAAATGATTTATTTAATTAATATTTCACCTTTCTACCTAAATTCCCTAAATTATTTAATTCAACAATTAAATAATTTACCTTACACTTTTTTCTCTCTAAATTAAATAAACATATCAATTTATTTAATTTAGTCATTTGACCATTTTGAATAAAATCAATTTTTTTAAATTCTTCATTTTTCTCTCTCCTTGTCACGTCCTCCATAATCCTCTTCTAATCTAGATTAAGTTAATTAATCCATGATTAGGATGTGCACTCCTTAATCAGGATTAATGTCACATCCTCCATAATCTTCCACTTGCTTCTAATCCCTTATTAATTTTCTTAATCATATATTTGCACAACCTTAATCTAATCCCCCTACTACATTTACTATACCTTTTTTGGTCAACCTTCACATTTTCAACATTTGGCATTGACCCTCTTCCCCATGTGAATTTTTAATTCATATTTATTCATCCAAGATTCCTCTCTTCCCCATGTGAATTTTTAATTCACATTTATCCTTCCAAGACTCTCCTTATTCCTCTGCAACTTCTAGAACCTTTGACTTGTCACATCACTCACATGTGTCCAATTCTTCTAGAATCTTTGACTTGTCACATCACTCACGTGTCAAAATCCTACCTTTTTGGGAACCTTGTCTTATCCACAAAATTCTTCCAATCACATTTATTTCTTGAACTACTTTCCTCTTCCCAATGGAGATTTTTGAGGAATACTAAAATTCCTCAAATGTCACTTTCATTCTCATGTGGGGACAAGAAGTTCCTTTTTGAGGAAATCTTCTCATCTCCCAAGCTACTTTCAAAGTACTTGTCCTTCCTCCACATCACTTGTACCATTTTCATCTCACTGTATCCTTTGGACATGTCACGCTCCACATGTCAAGATGTGAGGGCTTGTGAGTCCTCAACTCACCATAGCCCTTCATCTTGGCCATGGTGGTTCAATCCTAGCCTAGAGAATTCAATTTTCTCTATAAATACCCCCCCTTTTCATTCATTCACACAACTTAGGCATTCTAGCACCCTTATGCTTTTGAATTGTCAAACCAATTTTCAAGCCATCATATCATTTTTCATTTGCACTAGCTTTCATCTTCATTTCACCCACTTTACTCATTACATTCCTCATTGTATCCACCCCATCTTACATCCAACCTTCATCATATTGCCATCCAAGGAGCACATATTTCTAGCTACATCAAGGGCGAACCAAGGAAATCAACACAAAAGGTATAATCACTTCCATTGTTATCTTTCTCGTGTGCTTTACTTAGGTTAATCATTGAGGTGGTCTTGTGTTTCTTTATCTTGCATTTCTAGTTTAGTTTTGCATATTTAGAATAGAAAAACACTTGCACACACGATCAATTAACCTTTGAGTAAAATCAACATAAGATGTGATAATGTCATGTCCCAATGTCACAAACCTCTAGTACCACTACTCATGGGATTCGCCATCTAGATGCAATGTGGCATACTTAATAGCTTCAATTTCTAACATGAGATTGAGCTAAAATTATGTACCTAATTTTTACACCCATGAGCATGTAGTGCACTTATTATTGAGATTTTGTGTTGTACACCATTGCATAAAATGTTATATTACAATGTTGCAATTAAATAATTATTTAGTTGTGGTACATCTAGGAGATGTGTTTGAACACACTAAGTAATTATTTGGGGCCACTTATAAATTTGTATTGTAACTTTGGGTTATTATTTTATGTGTGGGAGACATAGGATAATGATTTAGTATTCGGGGAAGTATTTAATTTAATATGAAAACTTAGTACCCAATCTTAAATGAGGGGTCAATAGTTTTATTTTTACATGGTTTTGTGGCATATGGTTTTATCTTAACACTTGGTTGCATTTGTGTGAGCTTGAGTCTATATAAGGAAGTACGTGATTAGTGGTTAAGGTTGGTTGGGTGAGTGGGTTTTCATATTATTGAGTCTTTCTGAGGAGTGTATATGTGAAGCATGGTATGAGATGTGTGGATTTGTGCTTGGACACATGGAGGATGCATTAGAGAGGCTTTATATTTCAAAAATATTCATTATAACTCTATAAGTGCATGTATTGTTTATTTATTGAATAATAGATGGATTATGGATGCTTTTAGAGGCTAGATTTTTCCCTCTTGAGGTTTTTCATAGGATATATCTTATGGCTTGTCTATTTGATCTTTTCAAATGGTTATTTTTTAAGATTGTATGCATGTTTTTCTCTCATGGGGTTATGTAATAAATGAATTAAATGAACTAGGTATTGATGCATTATTTCCTAAAAACTGGTACCAAAGCTTTCATGATTGTGGCAAGTGTGAGCTCCTAGGTTTTGTTATAACCCTTGTTTGAGTAAATCTGGTGCACAATTGAATCCATGGAAATGCAAGATAGATCCAAGACATTATAAGTATGGATCACATATATAGGTGTTGTTTTGCAAATTTGGGCTTTTCGGGTTTGCAAATTCGTTGGGCTTATTATAGATTTGGGATTTTTAGGTTCACAAATTTTTTGGGCTTATTTAGATCTAGGGTTTGAGAAATTTGGGTCAAAAGGGTTTCCTAAATTATGTTTTCATATGAGATTTTTATAGGGGAAGTTTTACAAATAACCCTTGAGATAAAATGAACCTCACCATTGGATCTAGGATGGTCGATAAATGAAGATTGATATAAAATTTTCCATATTTTGGCCATTGTGAGAAAATGCAAAAAATTCCCCTCCTTGCCCTAGTCATACTATCGATGTCTATAGAAAAATAAATAAATAAATATAATTATGAATTTTATAAGGAATTATTGAAAATAGTTTAATAATAATAATAATTAAATTTTTCTTGACCAATGGGGGGTCTGCAGACCACCCCCATGGTCTAGTAGTATTGACAAGTACCTGTTGACCACTTGAGTTGGTGGGTCTTATCACCTATGGTGTGGGCCCTCAGTCCCGTGGGTACCCAACCCATAACACTCATGGAAGGGGGAGTGGGAAATAAAATAAATTTTTAAAATCTCTGCCACTCATACATTGCCACAACGCCATTGACCCACAACCATTGTGCAACCTTATAGGAAAATTGGAGCAATTTTTTTCAAATAGGCATAACTTTCACCCAATATGTCAAATTTTTGACTTCCAATAATCGACAGAAAGCTCTCTCTAAGTAATACACTGTGGTATAGGTTTGTTCCAATATATTTTAGTTTACATTAGTTTTTGGGTCTTAAAAGTTAGATATTATCGATTACACAATTTTGGTCATAAATTTTGCATACAAAATTGGATTTTTGATTTTGAATAGGAGTTGGAGAGTATTAATAGTTTACTAAATAGTGGATCAAGTAGATTTTAATTTTGTGATGCATAGAGAGGATTTCACTTGTTTAATCACTTGTAGGTGTTTAAGATTCAATATGTGATTCGAGGAAATAAAATAATTTTTTTAAAGCTCCACTACCACAACGTCATCAACCTGCCATCATTGTGCAACCTTATAGGTAGATTGGAGCAATTTTTTTCAAATAGATATAACTTTCACCCATGATGTTAGATTTTTGACTTCCAATTATCGATAAAAATCTCTCTCTAAGTACTACATTATTAGATTCACATGACAACTAAGAGGGAGGTGAATTAGTTGTACATTAAAACATTTGATCCCTTATTAACTTTCAAACCCTTATCAAACTTTAAACACTCAACATACGAAACAAGAATGAAAACACAACCATACATAAGAGAATGCTAGATTTACATGGAAAAACCTAAGTAGGGAAAAGCCACGGTGAGGATTAGCTCACATATATATGAATAACAATACTAAATGCAATAGGCTCATTGCCAGAGGGCTCACTACCCAAAAGAGAAGAAGGGCTCACTTCCCAAAGGACTCACTATCCAAAAGAAATAAGAAAGAAGGAAAAACTATTACAAAGAGATTCACTATCTTAGAGAAACAAGAAAGATCCACCACTGCAACTCTTCATCTGCAACCTTTGTCTCACTACCTCCAACAACTTCAGGCACACTGAAAATATGGACACCTTTTGCTCACTGCATCCAAATTCATAAGAATTCAAGCTCACACTCAGATCACCACACTTGATCACATTCACATCATTACACACATACAAACTTACCACCAACAAATCACCTTGTATTTATACCATCCGCCACCTAAACAATGTTAATTTGGTCAGCCTTAATGAAATGCATGCACCTCAAACATGCAACACCAAATAGGTTGGCACCAAACACTTCCATGATGGAAAGAAGTAAAGGAAAACCACACCAAGGGTTAAATAGGACCCAAATCTCCATCGACACACATCACCACACTTCCATAAACAATAAATAACCTCCACAATTAGTGCTAGCATGTTAGGTCATCCAACCTTGCACTAACACTAACAACGACCACATACATGCCTCTCTAGGTCCATAAACACCATGAAAACCACATAACAACACTCCACAACATTCCAAAATACTCCACATCGTCAAAATATCTAACACCACTACCACAACCACCTGAAACTAAAGAACACTGTGACTAGACACACTGCCACAAAACACAACTTATGAATCCAAGCTTGTAGAGCAACTCATCGCTAAACACTAAAAAGGGAAAGTAAATATAGAAAATATAAGAACATTCCCCAATCCATAAGATAGGAAGAAACAACACAAAGAAATGTGAAGCAAACTCATTTCTCCTAGACAACCATCTTCACAAGCAAACACACTGTTGAACACAACTTCCTTTGCCACACTATCCATAATCTAAAAATATAGATATAGAACCTATGAACACCTCTGATCATCACATCCAAACTGCACAAGCATATCTTCAACCATGAAGAAATGCATAACACAACACGAAACATGCCTCTATCACACTGCACACACTTTTATTCAAATCTTCTCAAAAGCACTTGGAAACCAAGTGAACCAGCTGCATCACTAACACCACAAAAATTTCCTTATCACAACCACACAACATCAATAAAACCTACTCATAAACATGATCACAGCATGACTACACTAGAGTTTAACATTAAACCACAATACATATGACAAGATAGCATGCAACACTTCTTCAACAACTCCAACAATCTCCACAACATATCCGGACTTAGCACCAACACTAACAACACTAATGAAAAAACCACCAAAAACTCCAACACTAGAAATCTCCAACAATCTCCATATTGTTGACATCAATGACCAACTATTGCCATAAATGACAACACCTATACCATACTTGCAACAATCTCCTCCTTTGTCATTGATGGCAACACCGGCTTTGAAAAAACCATCAACAACAAAAGTAAATTTGCATCAAGCAATACTCCCTCTTATTTAGGTACACTTCACTCTCTCATTTTTCCTCTGTTCTTTAGACACCATCCTCTCCCTCTTTTTATTCTCTCCCCCTTTCTTGAGGATATTTTTAGACATCACTTTCTTTCTATTTTTTAGACTTTACTCTCCCCCTTTGACATCAATGGAAATTGGAAAGAAACTCTCATTTTGACATAACCTGCACACTTTCACTTTAGGTAACACCAACAAACAACTCTTTTTTACTTTCTCTTTTTTGACTGCTACACTTTCTTCTGCTTACTTTGCTTTATCACTCTTACTTTTATGTACTCTCCCCCTTAGGGGCACAATACATGCTCCACCTGACTGCACCAATAAAACATACTACTACCTACTCCCCCTGAGAGGTAGCCTTCAACATCAATCCAAGACCAAGAATGTATCTTGAAATGCTTCTTGGACAAATGCACACACATATGCATCTAGTTGAAAGAAGGAGGGGTAATAACCCCTAACTTCTATCAGAGATACTCAAATGCATCTTTAGGAAGAGCCTTGGTGAAAATATCTACAACTTGATCCTTTGTAAGCACATACTCCAGCTTCACCTCATTCTCTGCAACCTTTTCTCTTAGAAAATGATACCAGATGAATATATACATTATTCTTGAATGTATTACTAGGTTCTTTGAAATATTGATAGCACTCATATTATCACACAAGATAATAGGTTCATCATATGACACTATGATAGCCTTCAATATTTGCTTCATCTATAACACCCGAATACAACATGATGTTGTTGCAATATATTCTACCTCTATAGTAGATAATGACATTGAATCTTGCTTTGTACTCAACCAAGAAACCAACCTTCTTCCAAGAAATAAAGCACCTCCACTTGTACTTCTTCTATAATCTACACAATTTACCTAATTTGCATCTATATATATGCACTCAAAGAGAAATTAGTATTCCTAGGATACCATAGACAAAAATCAAGAGTGCCCTTCAAGTATCTAAATATCCTTTTAATTATTGCAACATGTTATTCTTTGGGATCTTCTTGAAATCTTGCCACAAGACAAAATGCATGCATGATATGTGATCTACTAGTAGTTAGGTATAATAGTCTACCAATAATTGAATTGTACTTGCTTTGATCAGCCTTGGGAGTTTCATCATTTTTTCTCAACTTACAACTAGTAGCCATAGGAGTACGCATTGGTTAAGAATCCTCCATTCTAAACTTCTTCAACATTTCCTTAACATACTTTGATTGTGAAATGATTTTTTTTTTATTGACTAATTTGTAATCCAAGGAAGAAATTCATCTCCTTGGACACATTGACATCTCAAACTCATTTTTCATATCATATGAAAACCTCTTACACATACCTTCATTTCCTTCAAGGATAATGTCACCAACATACACTACCACAATCAAGATTTGTTCTCCCTCAACTTTGAAGTAAAGGTTTCTATCTACAGTACTCTTTTTGAATCCTTACCATAATAAGTGTTGCAAGAATGAAGGTGTTGTCATTGATGTCAACTAGTTAATTGGTTATCAATTAGTTGTTGTTATCATTGATGTCATGGTTGCAGGTTATTGGTTGTACATGTCGAGGATATTGATAAAATTGTAATGGAAAGGTTGCAGGTACTTAGTGGTTGCTTCAAGTTTTGCTCTGAGATTTTCTTTTATGTTCATGTGGTTTAGATATGTTAATCATGGCTGTTGAAAGTTGTTATATCCAAGATTTGGGCTTCTGGGTCATTGTACAATGCAATTTATGTTCACCAGTTGTGAACTGTGCTTTTCAAGGTATTTGGCTAAGGTTTGAGAGAAATGTAGTTGCTCTGGATTTCTTCTTGTTTAAGTCTTATGACTTGCGGTTCTAGAGTTAAGTTGTTATGATTGTGTTGAAGATAATTTTGTTGTCTGAAAAGATTGGATCGTGTCAAGAGCTGTGTGTGCTTAATTGTTCTATGTGTTTTACACTAGTTTGGTTGACTTTATGTTAAAAACTACTTTTGAAGTTAATGAAGCATGTTGGGACTTATTTGGGTCCTCATCAAGTGTGTGTTTGGGTCTCCCTCATTCTAATTCCACCTTAGGATGTTTTGGTGCTGACCTAATTTGAATTCAAATGATGTATGGCCGACTTTGGATATGTTTCAAAGTTGAAGATGGTATAAATATAGGATGAGATATTAGTGAAAGGTGTACAAATAAATAGTGCAAGATAGATGCAAAATGTATGTGATGCGAGTTTGGCAGATCAATGCAAAATGTAATTGTTTATTTTTTGGATGCAGTGAGCTGAAGGTGTACGTTATCATTCATGCATGTCTGTAGGTGGTTGAGTGAATCATGGTGGAAATATTTGTTGCATTGAGGTTGCCTTCTCTATGTAACATATCTCTTCTATCTTCTTTGTATCTATGTGGTAGTGAGCCCTCTGGGTGGTTAACCCTTATTGGACAGTGAGTCCTAATCTAGACAATGAGTTCTTGATTTGGTAGTGAGCCTCATCAGGTAGTGAGCCTTTGTAATCAATTTTGATATTCTTTATATTGTGAGCTAATCCTCACCATGGTTTTTCCCTTATTGGGTTTTCCATGTAAATCTGGTGTTACTATGTATGTATGATGCTTTTTCAGTTTTTGCCTTTGCATTTAATGCTTAATCATTTAGAAGATTAATGATTTGTGATTGATCTAATCTTCAGTGAAAGTTTTAAAGGTTAAATTTTGTCACAAATGATTCACCCCCCTCTCAGTTGTCTTGTTCAATAATTGGTATCGGAGATTAGTTCCTTGGAGAAGAGCTTAATCCCTTAAGGAAGGTCCGGGATGGCAGGAAAGATCACTCTTAAGTATCTGAGGTTCGATGGGACTAATTATGCTATTTGGAAAATATTGATGGAAGAATATCTAGATTATTATGGATATGATGTGGAGAAAGCATACCAGACTCCTTACACTCCTCTTGATAATGGTTTGAGTACAACTGATGAAATCAAGGCGCATGAAGTGAACACTAAGGCAAAGTTAATTTTGAAGAATAGTCTTGCGCATTCCGAGTTGATTAAAGTTCAAAATCTAAACACTACTAAAGAGGTTTGGGATGCTTTAGAAAAAGTGCATGAAGGTGATGAGAGGGTCAAAGAAGCGAAGTTGCAGAATTTGGAGACATGGTTTGGGCTCCTGCATATGTCTAAAGATGAGAACATTAAATCCTATGTTCAAAGAGTATATGAAATGGTAGGTGGAATGTGAGGACTTGGTGCTACAATAGATGAACTCGAGATTGTAAAGAAGATTCTTAGAACTCTCCCTAATGCATATAGTGAAAAGGTATCTGCTATTGAAGAACATATAGACTAAAATACCTACACTAAAGACCAGTTATTGGGAACTTTGACATCTTATGAAATGAGAAAGTTGAATTTTTGAAATGGATCCAAATCAGAAACTACTTTCAAGGCTACAAGAGCTAAAGATCCAGATGAAGGGAATCTTGATGAAGTAGAAGCTAACTTTGTGAGAAGAATGAGAAAAGGCTCCAACAAGTATGAAGGTAACTTACCCTTTAAATGCTTTAGTTGTTGTGGAATAGGTCATTATGCTTCGAGGTGTCCAAAAAGAGCTAAAAGGAATAAACAGAGATTTGAGAAATAAAACAAATATATAAATATCAACATAGCATATTATGTGAATGAGGATGCTAGTATTTCTGATGAGGAATCTGATTATGGAGATCCTGATGACAATGAATGCTTGTTCTCGGCAATAAAAGATTAACCTACTGCTAATTTTGAAAGATAGGTGAAAGAATACCTTTTGGAGAAAGAGAAAAGGGAAGATACTGTAATCTTTGGCCTACATGCTAAACAAGAAAAGAACTATTGGGTTGTTGATAGTGGTTGTTCACATCACATGACTAGTGATAAAAGTAAGTTTGTTAAACTAGAAAAATATGATGGAGGCTTAGTTATGTTTGGAGATGATATTGGTGCTAAGATTTGTAGGATAGATTTAATAAGTTTTGATGGATAGCATAATACTGATGATGTCTACTATGTTAAGGGCTTAAGGCATAATCTCTTGAGTGTTGGAAAAATGTGTATCAAAGGATATAACCTTGTATTTGAAGATGAGAAATGTGAAATTAGGAAAGGATCTGGAATAGTGATTGTTGTAGGAAAGAAGTGTGAAGCAAATATATATCAACTTAAAGGTGTTGATGGACATTGCTTTATGACTCAGATTAATGACAGTTGGTTATGGTATCAAAGGATGTGTCATATGAATTTTGATAACCTAGAAAGGATTAGTGCAGTGCAAGTCATGAGAGATTTACCAAGGATTACAAAGTCTATTAATGATATTTGCAGGAATTTCCAATTTGGGAAGCATGCAAGAAACAACTTTAGATCAAAGGAACAATCTACTACCAGACTACTGGATTTAATTCATACAGATCTTTGTGGTCCTACAAGAATGAGAAGTATACAAGGTAAAAGGTGCTTTATGCTTTTGATTAATGATTATTCTAGGTATACATGGGTTACATTTCTCAGAGAGAAATATGATGCATTAGATAGATTCAAGACATTCAAAGCCATGGTTGAGAATGAAGTAAATTTGAGAATAAAATGCTTAAGGCCTGACAGAGGTGGTGAATTCACCTCCCATGAGTTTAATATGTTTTGTGAAGTCTGTTGAATAAAAAGACACTTATCTTCTCTATGCACTCCTCAGCAGAATGGAGTTGTTGAAAGGAAGAATAGAACAATTCAAGAAGTTGCTAGATCAATGATGACTAAATTTGGTCTACTAGAAGTTTACTAGAAAGAAGCTATTTATAGTAATGTTTATGTGTTCAATCAAATTCAAGCAAGAGCCAATAGTACTAAGACCCCCTATGAGCTATGGTGTGGAAGAATTCCTACTATTAAGTATTTCAAGGTATTTGGAAGCAAATGTTATATCAAATAGGATGAAGAAAATTTTAAAAAGTTTGATGTTAGAAGTGATGAAAGTATTTATCTTGGATATTATACTAAAATAAAAGTGTGCAAATGTTTTAATAAAAGATTGAGAAAGATTGTAGAAAGCACAAATGTCAAGGTTGATGAAGCAATGAAGAACTCAATTGAAGTTGATGGATATGTATATGATGAACTTGACTATGTAAGGATTGAAGAAGTTGTGGAAGAAAAAAAAATGATGAGCAAGAGAATAAAAATGAAGAAGAGGAAGAAGAAGCTCAGGTGGTGTCCCAAAACACACTTAAATATGTGCAAAAAAATTATTCAGAAAATCAGATCATTGGAGACAAGAAAAAAGGAGTACTAACAAGAAGAAAAGCTATTATGGGTGAGATAAATCTCTGTCTACTTTATGAGATTGAACCAAAGACCTTAAGTGAAACATATAAATATGAGCATTGGATGGAAGCTATAAAAGAAGAACTTATGTAGATTGAGAAGAATCAAACTTGGGAATTGGTCCCTAGACCGACAGATAAAAACATAATTTGATTAAATTGGGCATTCAAAAACAAGTTGAATGAGAATGGAGTTGTCAGAAATAAAGCAAAGCTTGTGTGTAAGGGCTACTCACAAGTAGAAGGCATAGATTTTCAAGAGACTTTTTCTTTGGTGGAAAGAATGGCAGCTATTAAGATGTTCTTAGTGTTTGTTGCTCATACAGATTTCAAGGTCTATCAAATGGATGTTAAGTCTGCATTCTTGAATGGTGAGCTAGAAGAAGAGGTCTATATGGAACGACCAGAAGGATTTCAATTGTCAGATCAACTAAATATGGTTTTTAGATTGAAGAAATATTTATATGGATTGAAGCAAGCTCCTAGAGCTTGGTATGAAAGGTTAGACATGTATTTGAGTCAACAAGGTTTCAACAAAGGTACAACAGATAGTAATCTATATTTTAAAATTGAAAATGACAAGATCTTGATTGTGGTTGTATATGTTGATGACATTATCTTTGTAGGAAATGAAACTATGTGTAAGATGTTTGCGGAAGAAATGCAAAAAGAATTTGAGATGTCAATGTTTGATGAAATGAATTTCTTTCATGGGCTACGAATTAATCAAACAGAGAAAGGGATTTTTATTTCATAGTCAAAGTATGTAAGAGAGATGTTGAAGAAGTTTGGGATGGATGGTTCCAAACTAATATGCACTCCTATGGTGACTGGTTGCAAATTAAGTAAAGATGATAATTCATTTAAGGTTGATCAGAGCAAGTATAGATTTATGATTGGTGGACTATTGTATTTGACAACTACTAGACTAGATATTATGCATGCAATCTGTCTCGTGGCTAGATTTCAAGAAGATCCTAAAGAAACACATGTTGTTGTTGTTAAGAGAATATTTAGATATTTGAATGGCACTCCAGATTATGGCTTATGGTATCCTAGGGATACTGACTTTACACTAAGTGCTTATATAGATGCAGATTGGGATGACTATATAGATGACATAAAAAGTACAAGTGGTGGTGTATTCTTTCTTGGTTGCAGATTGGTGGCTTGGTTGAATAAAAAGAAAGATTCAATTTCTTTGTCCACTATTAAATTTGAGTCTATTATTGTTGCATCATGTTGCACACAAGTTTTATGGATGAAACAGACATTGAAAAATATTGAAGTAGTGTATGAAGATCCTATTTCAATCTTTTGTGATAATACAAGTGCAATTAACATTTCAAAGAATCCAATGATGCATTTGAGGAAAAATCATATATTTACCAAGCATCATTTCTTGAGAGAAAAGGTTATGGAGAATGAAGTAAAACTTGAGTATGTACCTATGAAGGATCAAATTGCTAATATATTTATGAAGGCTCTTCCTAAAGATACTTTTGAGTATCTCTAGGAGAAGTTAGGGGTGATTTCCCCTCCTTTATTGAACTAGATGCATATGGAGATGCGTCAGTCTAGTGGGTCTATGGATCTATCTTTCTTCTAGACTGATGTTTTGGTGGCTACCTCTCAGGGGGAGCAGGTAGTGTCATGTGTTGTCATTGAAAGAATATTACGTGCTTAATGTCAAAGGGGGAATTAATGTAAAACATATTTTTCCTTTGCCATTGATGTTAAAGGGAGAGATGAGGAAGATATGAAAAATATTATCTACTGAGATGAGGAATATGTGAAAAAGGTTATCCTCTAAGGGGGAGAAACAAAAAGTAAAAAGTATTCAAAGCTAGAGTGTTGTCTTTGACATTTTTCCACATCATGTGTTGCCATCAATGACAAAGGGGGAGATTGTTGCAAGAATGAAGGTTTCGTCATTGATTTCAACTATTTAATGGCTATCAACTCGTTTTTGTTGTCATTGATGTCATGGTTGTAGGTTATTGGTTGTACATGTGAAGGATATTGATAAAATTGTAATGGAAAGGTTGCAGGTATTCAGTGGTTTCTTTGGGTTTTTCTTTGGGATTTGCTCCTATGTTCATGTGGTTCAAATATGTTAATCATGGTTGTTGAAAGTTGTTATATCCAGGATTTGGGTTTCTCGATTGTTGTACAATGCAAGTTATGTTCACCAGTTGTGAATTGTGCTTTTTAGGGTATTTGGTTGAGGTTCGGGAGAAATGTATTTGCTCTAGATTTCTTCTTCTTTAAGTCTTATGACTTTTGGTTCTAGAGTTAAGCTGTTATGATCATGTTGAAGATAATTTTGTTGTCTAGAAAAATTGGATCATGTCAAGAGTTGTGTGTGCTTAATTGTTCTACGTGTTTTACACTAGTTTGTCCAACCTTGTGTTAAACACTACTTTTGAAGTTAATGAAGCGTGTTGGCACTTATTTGGGTCCTCATTAAGCGTGTTTCTGGGTCGCCCTCATTCTATTCCACCTTAGGATGTTTTGGCATCGACCTAATTTGAATTCAAATGATGTACGGTTGACTTTGGATATGTTTTAAAGTTGAAGATGTTATAAATACAGGATGAGATATTGGTGAATGGTGTACAAAGAGATGGTGCAAAGAAATAGAGCAAGATAGATGTGAAATGTATGTGATACGAGGTTGATAGATCAGTGCAAAATCTATTGCTAAGTTTTCAAATGTAGTGAGTTGAAGGTGTACTCTATCATTCATGCATGTCTGCAAGTGGTTGAATGAATCGTGGTGGAAATCTCTATTGCATTGAGATTGTCTTCTTTGTGTAGCATATCTCTTCTATATTCTTTGTATCTATGTGGAAGTGAGCCCTCTAGGTGGTTAACCCTTGTTAGAAAGTGAGTCCTAATCCAGAAAGTGAGTCCTAATCTGAACAGTTAGTCTTAATCCAAATAGTGAGTCCTTGTTTTGGTAGTGAGCCTCATCAGGAAGTGAGCCTTTGTAATTGATTTTGATATTATTTATATTGTGAGCTAATCCTCACTGTGATTTTTCCCTTATTGGGTTTTCCATGTAAAATTGGTGTTTTGTGTATGTGTGATGCTTTTTCAGTTTCTGCCTTTGCATTTAATGTTTAATCATTTAGCGGAGTAATGATTTATGATTGATCTAATCTCTGGTGAAAGTTTTAAAGGTTAAATTTTGTCACAACTGATTCACCCCCCCTCAGTTGTCTTGCTCAACAATAAGTACCTATTTAGCCTTACATAACAAGCTCTAAGAGCTTGTTTTAGTATATACAATTCCTTTTTTAATCTGCAAGCTATATCATCATATTCTGATAACTAAAAACCTTATGGTTATTCAATGTACACCTTTTCTTGTAACTCACCATTCAAGATATAGACTTCACATCCATCTGATATACCTTGAGTTCTTTATGTGCTACAAAATCCAAAAACATTCTAATAGCTTCCATCCTTGCCACTGGAGCAAAAGTCTCTTCAAAATCTATTCCTTCCACTTGTTAGTAGCCCTTACACACAAGTCTAGCCTTATTTCTGAAAATTTTTCCATCCTCGTTCAACTTGTTCTTGAAAACCCATTTAGTTTCTTTTACATTCTTATTTGCAAGTCTTGGGACCAATTCCCAAGTTTGATTCTTCTCACTTTGTTCCAACTTTTTTTTATAGCCTTGATCCAATTCTCATCTTTGCATGCATTAGTCACTATTTTAGGTTTTTCCTCTGAAAGTAAACAAAATTTTACATGTTCCTCCCTATCAAAGAAAATTTTCTTCTTGTCAACAAACCTTTTCTCTTATCTCCAATGATTTGATTTGTAGAGTGATTATTTTACACATACTCAGGAGTCTTAGAGATCTTTTCTAGAGCTTCTTCCTCTTCAATATTCATCTCCTTTTCTTTGTCTTCATCTTTTTCTTCTTCACTACAATGGGTTTCATCAAATTCATATCCTTCTATCAGTACAAACTCTAATGTGGTTCTTCATCCACTTTGACACTTGCAAGTTTTCAACAATCTTCTTCAGCATTTTATTATAGCACCAGTAAGCTTTGCTCTTTGTAGAGTATCCAAGGAAGATTCCTTCATCAGATCTTTCATTAAACTTTCCTAAGTTTTCTTCCTCTCTCCTAATATAGCATTTTCTTCCAAACACTCTAAAATATTTCACAATAGGAGGTTTTCCATACCATAACTCATAAGGATTCTTTGAATTGTTTGCTCTTGCTTGTCCACTGTTAAGTATGTATACTGTAGTAAGAATAACTTCTCTCCAACAGAAATTTGGTAGATTTTCTTCTTTCATCATATTCCTCGATGCCTCTTGAATTATTCTATTATTCCTTTCCACAACTCTATTTTACCGAATATTTCTAGGGGCTAATAACTGTCTCTTTATTCCATGATCTTCACAAAGCCTGTTAGACTCATTGGAGGTGAACTCACTACCTCTATCAAACCTTAAGCACTTATTTTTCAAATTCATTTTAGTCACAACCATAGATTTAAAATCTTTAAACTTATCTTGTGATGCCTTCTATAAGTTTCAAATGAGCACTCTTTGTACATCAGAATCTAGCAAGGCATAGGAGAACTGGGAGAAAAGGGATTGATAACGAGCTATAAAATTAGTCACCTTCTCATGAGGCCCTTGCTTACATCAGACAAGATCAAAAAATGTGACCTTCAACCCAATGTTAGCCTGGACCTGATGAAGGAACTTATTTACAAGTTGATCGAAGGAGAAGAAAAAATTATCAAGGAGCAATACCAATCCAAAGCAACGTCCTTAAGAGAATGTTGGAATATTTTTTCTAGAAGTACATCGTGGTGAAATAAATTCATACACATGGCACTAATGGATGAGGCATGAGTCTATAGGTCCCCATGACCAATATACTTCTAAAAATTTGGAACCTCCACCCCTTGAGGGATGGGAGTGTTTAGAATAGAAAAATATAGAGGACTATAATGATAAAAGGTTTGGAACATTGGTTGAGAAGATGAGCTAGCAAAATTCACCAGTGAGGACTACATCCATCCCATGTTTTATAAGAAAGAATTAAGGACGGGGTCTACGGATGAAGTATGACTAACATAGCCACTTTTGAAAGCACCAACACTAGTAGAGGCATTGACACTAGCACCGACATTAGCAGAGGCACTAGCACCAAAGGCAAAAAGATTTTGAGTTCTAGATGTAGCACCCTAAAAACCTAGAGGAATTCAATTCACTTTAATCATTTGAATCTACTTAGGTGCAAAGGTGGTAGCAATATTGATAGAGGGACTCGTATCAACCATGCAAATAGACAATCTGGTATCAAGATATACAACTATTGATAAATAATCTCTGATTGGACATCTTGGGTATTATTCAAGATAGAGGTGTAAGATGGGACATGAGTTTCTATAATATTTTCTATACTATGAAACAAATCTAAACCTCTTTGATCCTTAATCAATAAATTTTTTAGACCATCCACAAGAGAAACGACTTGAGCATCAACAGCCTCTTTCACCAAAAAACTCATGAGATCTTCAAGCCTCAATTCCAAAGAGTGAATCTGCTCTACAAGAACCCTAAGAGCAACTTACTCCCCTAAGGAAGAGTATGAGTTACAACTTCATTACAAGGAGGGGAAAATCTGGCAAAGAGTCTTGTAGTATACTCTTTAAAATTTAGGTTGGAATGTTGGGACTAAACCTTCTATACCCCATATATAATTTTGATATCTTCTTTCTAAGTATGAGGAGGTAGTTGATTGCATCGTAAATCTCATAAAGATTGTCACAACACACTATCAACTATGCATCCTAACACAAGAGAAGAAAAATTTCAAGACAAAGATAAGGAGAAAGAAATTTTAGGTTGGGTTCACCAAAATGTAATGGAGAGGATTCACTACTCTTAAGTTTGTAGGACAAGGAAGAGCCTACAGGGAGTGAATAGCTCTCTATTACCTTAGGGACAAAAGCTCAAGTGACGAGAGACAGTTAAGGAAGAGTTAATGCAATATTTTTTGGGTTTTATGATTGTTTATGAAAAGAGAACTTTAGAAGCCAAGTGAACAAACCTCGAAGGTCTCATGAGATAGACAAACAAGCTTTCAACTAGAGCATGAAAGCACGAACTAAGAATGATAGCATGATGTGTTGGAGCCTCGCACATACCAGAGATAGATTCAATTACCCAAAACACTTAGGGTCTACTAACTACTCAAAATCTAAAGTTTGACAACTTAACTAAACTAGGAAAAATGCTAAAAATGCAAGAAACCACAACAACAAGAATACTAATTGACAATTAAATGAACTATTTAGTGAAATGACAAGTAGTGAAAGAAAAGGGATGAACTCACAAGTGGTCCAACTATGAAACCTCCCACAAAGCTCCTCATGAACAACTTGCACACATAGAAACAGTAAAAGTGTTGGGGCTATTTTCAAGGCTTTCCTTGGTCAAACCCCCGTTTTGGTGTTTCCACCTCCATAGACAACCAAATAGACAACAAGATAGAATGATAAATAATAAAATTACAATACAAAGAGATAGTATGTATGCAAGATAACAATATGCTATTTAATAAGAATGATAATGCAATAAAAAGAAATGTTACCCTCCCTCCAATGAGCTTGGTGAAGCAAAGAGGAAGAGCGATGCCTTGAGAAAGCTTGAGATGAACATGCAAGAACAGGATGTAGAAGAGCTTGAACCGGTAAGAAAAGATGTGGAGTTGCAAGGAGAGAGTGAAGAATGATAAGAAGTGAGAATGAAGTACTAGAATGAGAGATTGAATGAGTTGAATTACATGAATGAGATAGACTGAAGAGAGGGAAGTTCATATGAGTTCAAATTTCATGCAAGAAGGCCAATTTTGGGTGCACCTACGACTACATAGGCATTACACTTTACGATAAGGGGACAATGTAATATTCCAATGGAAACAAGATTAGGAATCTTGTTAGCATATTTACACAACGCATGGATGTCTTTGTGGTGTAGAACCATCTTAGAAAAAAATTCTCCCATTGATAGAAAATGATGAGATAAGAATAGAAATGTAGGGTAGGAAGGTGAGTATTTGCATTATCGTCTTATTAGACTAAAGTGAAGGTTGATGTAATATGAAATTACATAAGGGTGCAATTTTATGACATTAAATTTTTCCCCCACTTTAGCAAGCATATCCATCTAAACATGTGTGAACTATAGTAGAAAGATATTTAAGAGAATATGCCCTTAGGATGAAGAGAAAGTAGACCTTTGATCTGGTATACCAAATGTAGAGAAGCTCCACCAAGACACGAAGAGGACACGGGTCTTTGATCCTGCAAAGCTGACTACAATCTCACCACAAACATGTTAGCCCAAAAAGCAAAAAAAAATGTGATAAATTTTTCATAGACAAGACAAGACATAATATGATGAGATAAAAGATAATGCTGATAGGTATGGCTAGCATGGCTAGAGACCATAGGAAAAGAAAATAAGCCTATGGATACTACAAACCACATTGAAAAATAGCTATAAAAAAAAAAAGATAGGTATAGTCAAACAATGAGACATAATACATCAAGGATCCTTTTGAAACTTTTTGAAAATTATGCATATATGATAGGCCCCCCTTAGAATGATATGTGCTAGCTATAAAAAAAAAAGATAGGTATAGTCAAACAATGAGACATAATACATCAAGGATCCTTTTGAAACTTTTTGAAAATTATGCATATATGATAGGCCCCCCTTAGAATGATATGTGCTACATAAAGGAGCACATGTTATTCCAAGGAGAAGAGAAAGAAATGAGATGTTGTGGCATGAGATATATAGTGAGATGTATTTGTGGAATTTTTTCACGCAAGGGACAACACATAGAATCCACAACATCACAAAAGACACAAGTAGAGACAAAGAAATCAAGAGCATAGGGGGATCTGATTATTCGAAGTCAAAATTGCTCATAGATATAGATAGACAAGTATAATATAATATATGTATGAACTTTCAGAACCCCCCAAATGTATTAGAATGGGAAGAAGAGCACATGAATATAAAATAAAAATAAAAATCGGGTCAACATGGAAGAGGCATAGATGCCCCAACGCTTTGCATCGTTCCCAATATGAAAACCAAAATTTACAACACATAGAAGAATAATGAAATAAATAGAAATGCATAAAATAATTTCTCTCATGTATCCAAGCACCTACAAGGGTAGCAGGGGTCCTCTGAGAGAGAGCACAAACATATATAGATAATCACAAGGGAACATAAATAAACATGCAAAGCTAATCTAAAGATGAAGAAAGCACCGCTCTAATTTGACTCCACCAACAAGTCATTTTGCTCCCAATCTAAATCATCATACGAGGAGGGAAGAAATCCTATAGGGGAGGGATAACTAGGGTGATACCAGCTGACTAACCTGTAGTAAAAGCTAAGGAAGAAGGCCCCTTATGGTCTTAATCACCAAACTCTTGCAAGACTAAAGTCATCAACCTAGAAAAGATTGAAGACAGAGTTAGAATATCCTCTAATGAGTTGAACATGCACTTTTCAAAAGTGACATGTGGCAACTGGATGGGAGGAGGACAAGACACCCAAGAGTTAATGTTATCCTCAGGAAGAAGGATAATGATAAACTTCAGGGAGGAACACACTGCATTCATCATAAGGATAGTGTAAGCTAGGGCAGAACAAGACTCAAGAAATGAAGAAAATCTTTTTTTACCATTGCTTGAGGTGAGGTCATTATCTAACTTGCACTTCAACGGAGGATGTGGAATCCTCATAGTTGAAGTGGAAGTAGGAGAAGGAGGAAAATCCACAAGGGACACCACCTTTGTGAAAGGCATGTCAATAGGCTGCAAAAAAGGAGGAATATTAGAAATAGAGGTAAAAAGAGGAGGCTCCATAAAGGGAGAGATGAACACCTAAACTATTTTAGTGTTAGGTTCATCAAGATCCATCGATGAAGCTAGAAGAAGGATAGAGGTGATGGGAACTAAGGCATAAAAAGAAGCAAATACAAGAGCAATAGAGACATAAGCAACAAAAGCAAAAATAAAAGTCTCCTCTTCAATCTTCTATGAGGTAAGATACTCCTTAACCAAGGAATTTTGATGGAACTTATGCCCTCACACAAGCCTATTACGGTGGCTATGGATACTAGAGGATGCAACTTGAGAAGAGGTCAGGGGCTCCTATCCTACTAGAGGAGCAACATCCACAACTGTCATCGATGGAAGGGTGGACTCCTGAGGAGGAGCAAGAGGAGGAAGCACAAAGACAAAGAGAGAAATAGGTGCATCAACAGTGAGCCTCTTTCCTTTCTCTACATTAGGAGCAAGTGGAGGAACATGTAGAGGCCGCGAGGTTGAGATGTAGGAACAACCCCACAAGAAGGATTTTCCTTGCCATAAATGGTGGTTCAGGGCACCATGGGTAGGATAGGAAGCTAAAAAACTTGTGGCTTTTCCTTCCACAATGTGGAAACTTTTCCTTTTCTTGTGCCAAGAATAGTAGGAGGAAAAAAAGATGCCACCAAAGGTTGGAAAGAATAAGCAAAAGGTACAAAAGAAGAAGAGGGGGAAGGCCCAAGGGAAAGAGTGTGCATGTCCTTCCCTTTTGGAGGGGCAGAGGACAAAGCATGTTGTTGTGCATGCAAGGAGGCCTTTAAAGAGATAGCCTAATTAGGCGAAGGAAAAATAGTCTTTGGCACTGAGCCCCCAGTCTTATACTTGAAATAAGCTCTATATAAAAGATCCCCTCTAGGAGACAGGGTCCAATTAGGGTGGGCCAAACATGATTGAGGGAGAAGCCCCCACATGATACTAGTGGTTTACATCTAGTATTCTGGATAGTATGCATGATAACCTCATGGGAAAACTTCAAACATTTATGGACTATCGAGGCAACTACAATCATGGAGACCAACCATTGAATACCTAGCCTCACTCTAAACAAATTAGACTTAGAAATCACCACAAATGAGAATTCAAATACTTTAGGTCCTACTAGGATCAATAGAGGAATAGAGCTAATAGGTGCAACAGACAACCCATTGTGTGTGCGAAGTGTAGCCTATGATTTGTCATACTTCTCCTTGTGTAAATTGTTTATAAAGAGAGTCTCCTATGTGATAACATTCACTTGACTTGAAGGGTCAACCATAACGCCTATTACAATGTTATCATTGACATGAGTGGGAATATACAATGGAGAGGGATCCTTGTTTAAGAGAAGATCATGTGAGGTGAATGTAATATCATGAATAATATTCATGTGATTTGAATGAGGAATACAAGTAAATGAGACTACATTCACATACTTTTATGGGGTTGGATCAGAAGAAGGGGTGATAAGGTTAGTGGAATGAGATAGAAATGGATTTGTGTAGATTTTTAGCTAGTTGTTGGGCTTTGCTGTATATTGTTTTGAGTTTTACTTCTTGCCATCGAGTCAAATTGTACCGTTATTGATGTGGTATTTTATCACATGATGAAGATGAACACATCTCTCAGTATCCTGACCCAAGACTCGATGATATTGATGAAACTTTTGTGCATCATACCATTGAGGATATGACACAAACAATGGTCTAATCTCTAGGAGAATTATTATTCCATCTTTTAATATTTTTTGTAGGACATTACTATAAGATTCAAATAATTTAGTGAATAATCAGTTTTGACTTGTAAAAAATTTATCAGTGGGAACAAATACCATGTTCACCACAATTGTGTTCTTTCTAGACTCACCAAAGATTGATTGGCTGATCAACCATCTTGATGGGAGGAAGAGGATGAGTCTCCATACTATGAAACTATTTGTTGGTACTCACACAGAGCAACACACAGATGTACAAACGATGGATACTTCATCCACATGAATCTATCTCTTAGTTTCTACTATAATTTTATAATGAACACTCTCTGCACATCAGAATTAGGCAAGGCATAATAGATTTGAGAGAAAATGGCTTGATAATGAGCTATAAAATTAGTCACCTTCTCGTGAGGCCCTTGCTTACACCGGACAAGATCATCAAACATGACCTTCGACCCAATGTTAGCCTAGAACTGACAAAGGAACTAATTTACAAGTTGATCAAAGGAAAAGATACAATTATCAAGCAAGAATCAATACCACTCCAAAGCAACATCATTAAGAGAATGCAGGAATAGTTTTTCTATAAGTGCATCATGGTGAAATAAATATGTACACATGGCATTAATGGACAAGACATGAGTCTATGGGTCCCCACAGCCATTGTACTTCTCAAAATTTGGAATATCCACTCCTTGAGGGATGGAAGTGTTTAAAATAGCAAAATATAGAAGACTACAATGACAAAAGGGTTGGAACATCGATTGAGAAGATGAGCTAGCCAAATTTTCCAGTTGAGACTGCATATGTCCCATGTTCTATAAGAGAGCATTAAGGACAAGGTCTGTGGATGAAGTATGACTAGTAGAACCACTTGTGGAAGTACAACACTAGTAGAGGCACTAGCACCAACAGGAGTAGATGCACTAACACTAGCACCAACACCAACACCAACACCAAAGGTGAAAAAATTTTGAGTTTTAGATGTAGCACCCTAAAAAGCTAGAGGAATTCAATTCAATTTAATTGTGTGAATCTTCTCATGTGTGGAGGTGATAGAAGTAATGATAGAGGGACCTACGTCAGCCATGCAAAAAGATACTTCGAGAATCTAAATATACAACTGTTGACCAGTGATCTCTAATTGGACATCTTGGGTATTATCCAAGGTAGAGGTGTAAGATGAGACATGAGTTTCTACAATATTACTATACCATGAAATGGTTCTAAACCTCTTTTATCTTTAATTAATAAATTCTTTAGACTGTCAACAAGAGGAGCAGCTTGAGCATATGCATCCTCTTTCACCAAAAACCTTACAAACTCTCCAAGCTTCAATTCTAAAGAGTGAATTTGCTCTACGGGAACCCTAATAGCATCTTCCTCCTCTAAATAAGAGGAAGAGATTGAGGGTGAGGTAGGAGGGATATAAGTTACAAATTCATTGCGAGGAGGGGAAAATCCAATAGAGAGTCTTGTAGTGTACTCTTCAAAATTTGAGCTATAACAGTGGGGACTAAACCCTCTAGACCCCATATCTATGTTTTGATAGATTCTTCTTACTACATATGTGGAGGTAGTTTATTAGGTCATAAAGATCATAAAGAGCATCACAACACACTATAAACTACACATCCTAACATGAGAGAAGAAAATATTTGAGACAAAGACAAGGAGAAATAAAGTTCACATCGAGTTCACCAAAATGAAATGGAGAGGATTCTCTACTCCTGAGTCTCTAAGACAAGGAAGAGTCTATAGGGAGCAAATATCTCTCTATTACCTCAGGGATAAAAGCTCAAGTGATGGGAGACAGTTAAGGAAGAGTTTGTGTAATTTTTTTGGGTTTTATGATTGGTTATGAAAAGAGAACTTCAAAGGCCGAGTGAACAAACCACAGAGGTCTCAGGAGACAGACAAGTAGGCTCTTGACTAGAGGACAAAAGCATGGACCAAGGACAATAGCATGCCACACTAACGTCTTTATGGCATGCTGGCATCTGGCATGGACTAGAGATGGAGTCAACCACCAGAAAAACTTAGGGTCTACTAACTACTTAGAATCTACAGTTTCACAATTTAACTAAAATAGACAGAATGTTAAAAATGCAGGAAAGCACAACAAGAAGAATACTAATTGATAAGTAAATGAACTATTTAATGGAATGAAAAGTAGTGGAAGAAAAGGTATGAACTCATAGCTGGTCCAACTATTAAGCATCCCACAAAGCTCCTCATAGAAACGGTAAAAGTGTCAGGGTTGTTTTTGGGGCTTACCTTGGTCAAACACCCACTTTGGTGTTTCCACCTCCACGAACATTCAAAAAGATAACAAGATAGAAAGATATATAATGAAATGACAAGACAAAGAGATAGTACATGCAATAAAATTCTATTCAATAAGAATAATAATACAATAAAAAGAAATGTTACCCTCCCTCCAACGAACTTGGTGATGTTGAGAGGAAGAGAGATTGCTTAATAAATATTGAGACAAGCATGCAAGAGTGTGATGTAGAAGAGCTTGAATCATAAATAAAATATGTAGAGTTGCAAGAAGGAAAGAGTGAGGAATTCTAAGAAGTGAGAATGAAGTGCTAGAATGAGAGATTGAATGAGTTGAACTACAAGAATGAGATAGATTGAAGAGAGGGAAGAATATGAATTTAAATTACAAGCAAGAGGGTCATTTTCAGACACACCTGTAACTACAAAGGCGTTACACTTCATGATCAGGTGACAGTGTAATGTCCCAACAACCATGAGATCAAGAATCTTGTCAGGACATTCGTGTGGTGCATGGATGTGAATGGTGCAAAAGCGTCTCAGACAAAAATTCCCCCACTAGTAGAAAATGACAAGGATGAAAATGAAGGTTAGGATGATGGGTATTCACATTATCATCTTATTAAGCTAAAGTAAGGTTAATGTAATGTGAAATTATATAAGGGTGCAATTTTACAATATTACACTAGTACTTGCTATTCTAGATTAGACACTTTTACACATGAGGCATGTAGTATGTCATTTATATATGTTGAAGATGTTTCATTTCATTTTTTATATTTATAAAAAATTAGTTACTATTTATTTTTGTGAGATATTTTAGGGACTTTATCTACTACACTAAGATGAAAAAACTTGACCCAGGTCATTTTATAACCAACCATGGTGCAAATTAGGAACAATGACCACAATGAACCAAGCAACAATGACCAAAATGATAGGTTGGACCAAATCCTCAACTTTTTGATCGAAACAAGGAACATGATGAACAACTTAGAATAAGAGGTTAGAGGGGAACAAGAGGAACAAAATCAAGGGAATGAAGACCATGGAAATCATAGGGCTAGGATTGGAGAAGAACTGGGTAAGGACCTTAAGAGGATTGCACCGCCCAAATTTGATGGCAAAACCATTGGAGACGAAGCTAAAGCCTAGATCATTGAGATGGAGAATTACTTTGAACTTAGGAATCTATCCAATGATACCAAGGCTATTTGGGTTGCATATCAACTCACTGGTGAAGCAACTACTTGGTGGGACAATAAAAAAGCTGGAAAGAAGCTATGGTTGGGGTAGACAACATGGGAAATCTCTGTTGTCGAGGGGAGACAACTTGGGAAAATTTTCTTCAATATTTCAGGAAGAGGTGGTTGCCTCAACTCTTATTTGATAATCACATGACATAATTCAAGGTAACATGACAGTGACTTAGTATTGGGAAAATTTCACCAATTTGCTTAAGTATGTACATCAGTATTGGTTGGATGAGCAATTTTTAATTAGGAAGTTCATCTTGGGATTGAAGCCTCAAATTGGAGTAGATGTGGACATCCATAACCCTTTGACCATGGATGAAGTTTTTGAGAAGGCTACCAAACAAGGGGAAAAACTTTAGCAGGTGGCTAACTATCACAAGAACCGCATGCTAGATCTAGTTTTGGAAATAAGAAATTTCAAAATAATAACTAGCAAGGAGGCAATAATCGACATATCTGAACCATGAAGCGAGGCAAAAATTCTCAGGATAAAGTAGAAGGGAATCATAATGGAGGAAATAAAAGGGCTATCTACAACAAAAACAACAATAATAGGAGGGATAAGTCTGGAGGACCAAGAGTGCCTCATGGTGGATGATTTGTATGTGAAGGAGAGCACTATGCCAATGTTTTCCCTCAAGGTTCAGGAGAATAGGAGGAAAGAAATCAGGAAGGAGCACCTCAACATCAAATCCATGCAACTATAGACAATCGACAAGCTGACTTCCAAGCCACACCAATCCAGTATACCAGTAAGCTCTATGACCAACCTATTTCTATATTAATTGATACTAGAGCAACTAAATGCTTTGTAGATCCAAAAATAGTTTCAAAGTTAACAATTAGATTAGGACACATGGCTAATTCATGGATGGTTTAGTATGGAAATTAGGAAGAAAAGAGAGTAGATTCTTGTCTTTCTTGTAGTGAGTTAGAACTTTCCAGTTTTTAGACTTAGGTCAACCTTTATGTATGTTGGTATGTGGCGACTAATCATTCAAGTATTGTACACTCTTTACATATCCTTTTCAGGGTTTGAGGGTGTAGCCCCCGAAATTTTTTTCCCCTTTTTTTCCCATCAAGGGGTCGGTAGTTAATTTTTGTTAACCGATAAATGAAAAATGACTTTGTAAAACCCTAATTCTAGAAGCTTCCAAAAAGCTTGTTATAAGTAGTTGGGATGTATGTTGCGGTATGGCATTCGTGAGATTGTAATCTATTTTGCACTTGATAATAAAATTATTGGATGGTTGAGTTTTTGTAGATGTAGCCCATATTGGGTGAACCAAGTTAAAATTTTGTGTTGATCTCTTTTGTGTTATTCTTCATTGTTATTTTTTCATTATTTAATCTACATATAATTGTTAATGTTTACTACTTCGATCTGCTTGAATCCTAACAATGTAGCTCCCTTTAGGAACATATGATGTGATTTTGGGAATCTATTGGTTGATTTAACACAATTCCATAGTAAATTGTGAAGATAATAGTGTACTATGTTTGGATGATTTTGGGAATCATGTTAAAATTCATGGCTTTTTGAGACCTTTGGAACTTATAAAAATTTCAAGTATACAACTAAAGAAGGTCCAAATGAAGGGATGTTCCATTTATGACGTTCACAATAGTGACCTTAATACTATGAAGCCAATACTTGATGACTACCCTATCCTTAGATAATTTCAAGATGTGTTTCCAAAGGAATAAAGAGAGTTGCCACCAAAAAGGGAATTTGACTTTTCTATTGAGTTTCTACCTCGAATTGAACCTTAATCCAAGACTCCCTATAATATGACCACTACCGAGTTGTATGAATTAAATTCCCAATTACATGAGTTGTTGAACCAAGGGTTTATTAGACCTAATGTGACACCGTGGGTCCACCAATCATTTTTGTGAATAATAAGGATGGAAATTTGCACTTTTGCATTGAATATAGGATGTTGAACAAGGCGAATATCAAGAATAAGTAACCCCTTCTGATAATTGATGAAATATTTCATCAGATGAAAGGGGCTACAATGTTCTCTAAGATAGATCTAAGATCTGGATATCACCAATTGAGGATTAAAGAGGAGGACATCTCCAAGATAGCTTTTAGCACTCATTATGACTGCTAAAAATTCACTATAGTGCCATTTGGGTTAACTGATGCTCACACAAATTTCATGAACTTAATGAACAACGTATTCAGAGATTCCTTAGATGAATCTATGTTGATATTTTTTGATGATTTCTTGATTTATTCCAAGAATATTGAGGAGCATGAAAAACATTTAAGGGTAGTGTTGCAACACTTGAGGGATAGAATTTTTTTTGGAAATTTGTCCAAGTGCACCTTCTATCAAGACAATGTGCATTATCTAAGACATCATTTTAGCAAAAGGGATTACGGTAGATAAAAAGAAAATCAAGGCAATAGTTCATTGTCCTACACTACAAAATGTAATTGAAGTTTGAAGCTTCATGACACTTGTAGGATATTACAAAAAATTTACAGAAGGGTTTTATATAATTACAACATCGATCACTTCACTCCAAAGAAAGGAAAAATATTTGAGTGGATTGACAAGTGTGAGCAAGCTTTCCAAATTTTGAAGGAAAAGCTCACTACAACTCCAATTTTATCTAGACATGATCCAAATAGACAATTCACGATGATAACTAATGCATCAAGAGAAAGGGTAGGAGGAATGTTTATGCATAATGGGAAAGTGGTGGCTTATCAATCAAGGAATATGAAGCAGCATGAGTTAAACTATGCATTGCATGTCTTAGAGTTAGCAACCATAGTTCATGCACTATAGATGTGGAGACATTACCTCTTAGGGAATTCATTTGAATTAAAGACAGGCCACCTAGGACTCAAGTATATTTTCACACAACCAAATCTCAACCCTTGACAAAGGAGATGGTTAGAGTTCCTTAGTGAGTATTATTTTGGATTTGAGTATATCAAGGGGAAAGAAAACAAATTACCTGACGCTCTTAGTAGAAGAAGGCATCTAATAGCCATGACTACTACAAGGTCTAATTTGAGACAATAAGTGGCTCAAAATCTACAAGGAGATGAGCACTATTATAGAGTAAAGCAAGTATTAGAGAAGAACCCCTCAAACCGTCGCTTCGATGAGTATGCATTGGAATTAGATGGAATTTTTAGATACTAAAAAATAATATACATTCAAAACTCAAGGGATTTGAGAAACTTGATCCTAGAAACACACCTTATTTGGGGCACCCTAAAGTAACCAAGATAGTAGCAGAGTTGAGACCTGTATACTTTTGTCCAAGACTCAAGAAAGATGTAATTGAATATGTAGCTCGATGCCTAGTGTGCCAGCAAGTCAAGGCCAAGCATGTGCATCAAACAAGGCTTTTGTACCCACATGACATACTTGAGTATAAATGGCAAGTGATTAGTATGGATTTCATTCACGGTTTTCCTATGTACAAGAACAAATATGATACCATTTTGGTAGTTGTGGATAAGTTGACTAAGGTAGTGCACTTCATTATAGGAAATCTTAAGGATGGTTTATCAACATTAGCTAAGAGATTTTTCCAAGAGATATTTTTTTTCCATGGAGTATGTGAGACGATCGTATCATTGTTGTAATTATGTTGCAGGTGTTGTCATTGATGTCAATAGTATGAAGATTGTTGGTGACTAAGTGGTGTTGTCAACCACTAGTGTATGGAGATTGTTGGAGTTATTGGAGAGTGTTGCATG
Source organism: Sequoia sempervirens (assembly GCA_007258455.2). Lineage (NCBI taxonomy): Eukaryota > Viridiplantae > Streptophyta > Pinopsida > Cupressales > Cupressaceae > Sequoia > Sequoia sempervirens. The sequence goes on along the minus strand of VDFB02075321.1, from coordinate 213,085,813 downwards.
AGAAATATTTATGGTGTTATAGATGATGTGGGTGTGTTGAAGAGACATTTGTGGTGTTGTTGATGCAGTTGGTTTACTTGGTTTCCAAGTGCTTTTGAAAATTTTGAATCAAAGAGTGTGCATGGTGATAGAGGTATGTTAAATATTGTGCTTCACATTTCTTCATGGTTGAATACATGCTTGTGTGGTTTATTTTTTATGACCAAAGGTGTTTAAAGGTGTTATATCTAGAGTTTCAAGTTTTGGATTGTGCAGCAATGGAATATGTGTTTGACAATGTGTTTGCCTATGAAGAAGGTTGTCTGAGAGAAATGGAATTGCTCCACATTTCTCCATATTACTATTTCCTATATTATGGATTTGGGAACATGCTTATATTACATGTATTTATCTTCCCTTGGAGTTTTTGGTGTTGAGTTGCTCTACAAGTTCAATTCTTATGTAGGAGTTCAATAGTAGTGCATCCTGATTCTCATGATGAAAGTAGTCTTTATTTCAAGTGGTTATAACAGTGTTGCAGTGTAGTATGTTGATGTTGGAATATTATGGGATGTCGTTTGGTGTTGTTATGTATGCGGTTGCTTGTTAGTGTTAATGCAAGTTTGGATGACCTTGAATGCTAGCACTAGTTGTGGAGGTTGTTTGTTTGTGGAAGCATGGTGATGCATGCCAGTATAGATTTGGGTCCTAGTTAGCCCATGGTGTGGTCTGTCTTCAATTCTTTCCACCATGGAAGTGTTTGGTGTCAACCTATTTTGGTGTTGCACGTTTGAGGTGTATATGTTGCACCGAGACCAACCTTAAGGAGTTATTTGAGGTTGTGGATGGTATAATGCAAGGTGAAGGTTGTGTTGAGTAGGGTGATAAGTGTGTGGTGAAAATGTGATCGAGTGTGAGCTTAATACCTATGAATCTAGATGCAGTGTGTAGAAGGTCTCTACATTTTCAATGTTCTTCAAGTTGTTGAAGGCAGTGAGTCAAAGGTTGGGGCTGGCATAGAGTTGTAGCGATGGATCTTTCCTATTGCTCTAAGATAGTGAATCTCTTTATAAAAAAATTTATCTATCTTATTTCTTTTGGAAAGTGAGTCCTTTGGGAAGTGAGCCTAATTGTATTTGGTATTGCTATTCATATATATATGTGAGCTAATCCTCACCATAGTTTTCCCTGCTTAGGGTTTTCCACGTAAATTTGGTGTTATTTTGTGTATGTTTGTGTTTGCATTGTTCTTTCACATGTTTACATTCTTCTAATGCTTAATGAGGGTTTAAATTTTGATAAGGTTTGAAATTTAATGAGGAATTGAATGTTTTAGTGTACAACTAATTAACCCCCTCTCATTTTTCTTATGCATCTAACAATTGGTATCAAAGCTTTGGTTCCTTGGAAGAATCTTAACCACTTGAGATAGATTCAGATGATGCACAAGAAGTGTGTCAAAGCTCCTATGTTTGATGTAATGAATTGTGCTTATTGGAAAGCTAGGATGGAATCTTTTTTGGTCTCTCTTGGATTGGGAGTGTGGCAGTCAGTTGAAAAAGGATATACCTTTCCCACTAATGGTTCGACAAGTGATTATGAGATCAAGGAATATGAGAACAATGTTAAAGAAAGGAATGTTATCCTAAGTGGTCTTATTGTTTTTGAACTTGAAAAGGTGATAAGTATAAAAGTTGCAAAAAAAGATTTGGATAAAGTTGGAGAGTATTTATGAAGGAGATGACAAGGTCAAGCAAGTGAAGATATAAAATTACAAAGTCAAATTGAAACCCTTAGGATGTCTGAAGATGAAGATATTACAACCTACATGCTCAAAATGGATGAAGTGGTCAATACCATTAATGGTCTTGGTGGTAAGCTGGAATAAAGTGAAGTTGTGAAAAAGGTACTGTAGACACGTAAAATATACTAATTGATCTCGTGCACCTGATCCTGATTTACTAACACTAGTTCATTTGAAATCATCTCCTTTGCTAACCATTTAATCGAGTAATCTTTATTTGATTAAATTCATCATATTTCATCTTTTAATTAAATAAATCAATTTTATCTAATTAAATCATTATCTTCTTAATCCTAATGTCCTCTTTAAATTAAATAAATCAATCTTTATTTGATTAAATCATCATATTCTCCTCTTTAATTAAATAAATCAATTTTATTTAATTAAGTCATCAATCAATGCTAAAGTCATCTCTTTAATTGAATAAATCAATTTTATTTAATTAGCTTCTAAAGTTCTTCATTTAATTGAATAGATCAAATTTATTTAATTAAATCACTAATATCCATTATTCCTCTCATTTTGATTTATTTAAATCCAAATATCTAATTCAAAGTGTCAAATCAACTAAATCTCCATCTAAATTAATCAAATCATGATTAATCCTAACACTAATCACTCAAATCCTCTAGATTTTGCAACTTGCACAAGTAAATCAATTTAATTGATTTATAAATTCCTCCTCATTCAAATATGGCATCAAGTTGGAATATTCCTCCAAGTTTGAAAACTCCCTCCCAAAAGTACTTGTCCATCCAACAAGGCATTAAAGGCCTCTTACATGTCCTTTTTCTTGAGCCAAGTGGCATTAACTCTCCTTTCTTCTCCCTCCAACATGTCACTTCTCCAATTTCAAATATCCACCTAATGGCATTTATGTGCACATTCATCAAAATGTTCTCTATCTCTCTCCATTCACATGTTGACAAGTGGCATTTTGCTATTGGTTGATGTTTTATCCCAAATTCATCCTTTTTGCTCATTCTTCCATCATTTTGTTCTATAAATAGAAGGCTCTTTTACTAATTTGGGATCCACAATCTTAGGAATTTTTATCCACAACTTATGCAAAGTCATTATCTTCATGTTTTGAGCAATTTCATCCATTCTCATCCAAGTTTCATAGTTTTCATCAATTTCATAGCTAGGTAATGGAAAATTTTATCAAGGAGTTCCATCGATCATCATCAAGCTTGCAAGGAATTGGGAAAGGGCTATTTTCCACATCAAAATATCACCAATTCCCCATGGTATTGAGAGTTTGAGCATTTAAATGAGATTTAGTTTGTTTTCATTTGTGTTCTTTACTTTATTTCTTTTTCTTCATGTTTCAAATGAATCTTACAGGGAATGATGGTTTTGATTTGTATAATGGACTAATATTATGTTTTTTGTTTGTGTTTGTGTAGGTCTAGATCCACCATTCACATTTTGGCGCTAGAAGGAGGGCGAATATGAAGAAATTAACATGTTTTTTTTACCAAAATTCCACTATTTCTTTGAAATTTTGTGTATCTACAGGAAAATGCAATGTTTCCAAGGTCAAACTATGCCACCATCAATCCAACGACGCTATTTAGTGATGCTATCAAACTTCAAACCGTGATGCCGAAGACATTTCTACTTAGCCTGGGTCACCCAAACTCCAAAGTGCACCACTAGGTGAAACAATGATGCAATCACGGTCTCTGTTTCTCCACAGAGCATCGCTGGTTTCACCAGAGTGCTACTGACCTGCTCCAAATTGTGTTGCCTTTGTAGATTGCGCTGCTAGGTGGGGTAAAAGGAAAATTTCAAGTTATTTTTAGCATGTGCTTTTTGTCTTTGATTCATTTGAACTTCTAATCTATTTTGTGCCTCTGTGTTATGTGGATTAACCAGTTTTTGTAAGCTGGAGCAATCAAAAGGGAAAGGAGAAATCAAAGACAAGACTTCTTATGGCATCTTCATTCTATTGTATCAAGTGTTTTTAAACACTTTGGAAGCACTTATAATTTCATCCAAAGGATTTCATTACTTTCAGTTTTAGGACTCAATAAATTTCATTTGGGCTTAAAAAGAACAAATCAAAGGTATTAATAAAAACTTTAGGAACTTACTAGAGTTTGTTTTGGATTTTAAAATTGAACAAGCAAATTTCACACTTCATCTTGGTGCTTAAAAAAAATCCATTCTTGCTTTTGAGGTTAAAATGAATATGTGTATTTTGTGTTTTGTAATCTCTTTTACAAAGTAATATCATTTAAAAGGCGTATGCACTTCTCTCACACTTCAGGTGATATTGAGAATCAAAAGTATTATGGTGATATTAAGCTGTATAAAATATTCCCTCCACACTTCAAATTGGGTTTCTAAAATTGAACAAAATCTTGCTAGTGCGAGTTGAGTATATCGCGTGTGTTCTCTCTTTGTTCACATAAACAAGGATTGATCAAACCATAAACGTGCTTGCTCGCTTTTGTGTACCCATATAGGGGCCTACCTAAGACACACATCCGAAAGGAGAACTTGAAGGCAACTCCAACTGATTTTTCACTCGGGCTAGTATATAAAAGGATAAGACTAAATCATCAAGTCCAATGGTATGTAGGTCTTAGTCGTATATTGTCTTTCAAAATGGGGTACTACCTTAAAAATTATAAGAGCCCCTAGTAGGATTGATTAAATCCTTTCGTGGCTTGTTGGACGCTTGCAAGGTGCCATGTCCCTGATCACACTGACTAAGAACCAATTTGTGTAGAAGCCAAAATCCTTACTATTTGTTGGTGCAAGAATGGTCATTCTGAAGTTGTCCCACATTCTTGCAGTTCTTGGTAGAGATGAGAAATATGCCATGGAAGTTTTATGGGTACTAAAGCTTGGTTGACCCATAGAAGTGAGTGTTGTGAAGGGGAGCCAATGTGGTCAAGCTTTTAATCATTTGCCAAGAATAAGCACAACCGGATTTATCCAAGTGGGAATTAAACAAATATTGTCTCTTTCCATCCATAGGGTTGTGCATTATTTTGGAATCAAAACACTTTGTTTGGATCTAAAACATTGGAAAACAAACATTCAACCATGATCATCAAATTTTAAACCCTTTAGAGAAAGCAAATACCTTTGACAAAATCCAAATTCTATTGCTTTCCCTAGGGATTTTATCCTTAGAGTCTTCTAAGAATTTGAATTTACATCTCAATTTTCTCTCACTAAAGTCAACATTAGGGGACGATTGCCTTGATTTCCTTGATTTGCACATAATGGACTTTGTGGGATGAGAAGAAATTGGGACATTAGACATTTAGTTTGAAAACCTAATCAAGAAGGTGTTTGTGGTAAAAATAACTCATTTAAGCAAAGATAAGAAACAATTGGACCCCACATATGTGCTTTCTCAAATGATTTCCTGAAAGATCAAAATCTGAAAACCAAAGTCCAAAGGTCTTAGCCAAAAAGCTCGCAAGAAACATTTATCTATGCTTTACGAATTTAGAGAAAGATTGACCTTCAACTTTTACAAATGTGCATCAAAGAATAATCCAAATTTGTATTCATTTTACTATTGTCAAAATCCAAGACTTTTTCAAAGGTTTGAGTATCTCACATAGGAAGTATTAGCATGTTCTTCAACACCTAGGTCCAGTAAACAAAGTCTCTCTAAGTCCCTTAGGATCAAAATCAAAATCCACCTCACAAACAACTCTTGGAAATCTTGAAAAAATCCTTCATGCTAAACTTTGGGCAAATCCTTCGAAATCAAAATCATCTTGTTTGACTAGGTGTGTATAGATGAATCCTTCTTTACACACTTAGTTAAATTATCATCTTGTGGACAAGTTTACTCTAGGAAAACGTCCAACCTCTTAGATTTTATGAGTTTATTATCCAAACCAAATCCAATCAAAATCAAATCAAACCAAATCAAAATCAAAGATCCAAAACCAAATCAAACATCAACCCAAAGACCTAAAGTTTAGTATCCCCTTCAAGGTTCCCTAAGATTTTAATCATTCACCAATCATCCATATTTCATTTTCTCATCATCATACTTTGATCCTTAATATCTTAGACTTTTTTTTTTACCTAAAGTTTAGATCAATCCAAGGAGTTAGAGGCGTTAGTGTTTATATCAGAAATGAAATAAGCAAAAAATCAACACAAAAGACAATGAACACAACAAGATACCCTAGGAAAATCCTCCTGCTCGAGGGAGAAAAACCCAACAAGAAATGACCTCTTGTATATATATATATATATCAAATGAATAAGAGCAGTAATTTTCTTACAACTCGGGCCTCATACTGGGCCAAATATCATACAATAAATAGTAGCATCTCTCCTTGATGCAAAGACTCAAATGAATATATTTCTTCTTGAAATATGATCAACTACTTAAAGATGGTAATCTATTGTTGAAGTGTGAACGTCTACTCTGTAGAAATGTGAATTGAAGAGAGAGTGAATTGACGATCAAATGAATGATCTTCACCTTGTATATATACAAATTGGGGTGACCTCTTCTCTAGGTTGACCTCTAGAGAAAATAGAAAAAATTATAAAATATAATTTGTGACACAAGGCCGAACTGCCTTGGAGATTAATTATATTAATTTTTCCTTAGGAGAAAATATCTCCCTAAGCTACAAACACTAGCACTCCCTCTTAGCTAGGGAGGTATTTTGCAGATATCCTCATCATGGAGTCTCTCAACATGACACCCACAGTGGCTACACCCATTTGTGGAAAGGAGTTCATCATGAAGTCTCTCAACGTGATGTCATCATGGAGTCTCTCAACATGATTTCCACCATGGCTACTCCCATGTGTGGAAAGAAACACATGTGCAAGTGTCCATCACAGAGTCTCTCAACGCGATGTCATCGTGGAGTCTCTCAACATGATGTCCACCATGGATACTCCCATGTGTGGATAGAAACACAAGTACAAGGGTCCATCACGGAGTCTCTCAATGTGATGTCATCACAGAGTCTCTCAACATGACGTCTCATCTTAGTCTTGGAGATGAACAAGGGCTCGCACCTCATATTTCTCCATCTCAAAGAAATATACACTACAAGGGCTTTCACCTCATGTTTCTTCGTCTCAAAGAAATATACACTACAAGGGCTTTCACCTCATATTTCTCTGTCTCAGAGAAATATAGGGATTTTATCTCATATTTCTCCATCTTAGAGAAATATACATTACACAAATCTTCATGATGATGTGACTCCATCTGAAGCTCCAAGTACTTGCATCAACCTCCTGACCTTCTTGTCCAAGGTTGCCTATGTTGGTTTGTCAGACTCCCTCTAAATTTTATTTCCTCCTCTTCGAAGAAACTGATCACAATTTGTATAGGTTCTTCCTCTTCGAAAGATGTCTCTAAAGAAGTTATGTGCCACCAACTCAGTCCCATGGTAGCAAGTTGTGCCTCCATCATGTTAGTTCATTTCTTCAACCTGCATGACTTCCTCACAGGATGCCTCAAGCTCTTCCTCCCTTGAATTCCTTATGTAGTCTCTCATCATCCTTTTGCTCCTTAATCCATCCTGGAAGCATTTTAGAGAGATTACTAATAGTTCATAAAATCAAACTACCCCAAAGAGAAATATCCAGACCAGTGCTAGAAGCATACATGATTCACTATTCCCAATGTTAGTGCATGAATTAACTACATCATTATTCAAAGATACAAACATAAAATACTTATCTCTTTATTGATTCTAATAAATTCTAATCTTTGCAATCAATATAATTTGTTGCTCTTGCGCTCAAATTAGTCCACAACCCTCCTTCTACAGATCCATGGCTTGATCACAGGCCCATGTCCCAATATTAACAGTAACCCAGTAATACATCAACACTGGGATTTGAAGTGGTGGCTAGGTAAATTTGAATATGGTCTTTGACCATTCAATTCTATCGATGTACTCCTTTTCCAGCTACATCCCACATAGAATGGCGAGTCGCTATGCCCAATTTTGTTTGTTGGCTTCTCTTTATTTGCAAGAGTATTTTATTGACTCCTTGTGACACTAGCAAATGTAAAATGGAGCCTTCAAATAATATGAATCAAGTTGAGCTCTGTCAAAAAATATGTGCACCTGCAATCATTCACGTCTCAGCCTTTAGTGACCTTGTCTTGACTCTAGCTAGTTAAACAACTTCCTTAGCAGCTTCCTTTACTTGTGACCATCATTCTCTTCAAAAATTAGCTATTTTCCTTGACACGTATGACATATCCCAACTCAACATCGATAACACTTGTTCAAATACTCTCAAGATTATCATTAACTACATGTCAGCTTAATTGAATATGCCCACACCGCTAGTCTCCATTCTTCTTGACTAAGTGAGCAATTAACAAATGCTTATGTTATTTGTAAATCTGACCCAACTACTTTATCTGGGCGGCTAGCTCTTAAATGATACTCTAGTATTATTTTAGAGACTCATGTATTTCCCTTTATTAATATTGAATCCTTTGACTATTGAAATCCCAATACCAATAGCTCACGTGTCACCACACAAGAAGACAAAATTAATTCAATAACACCAACAACAGTTATTTCACAAGAAGGGGTAGTGGGAAATGTGTTTAAATTAGATCTTCAAACCTCTGAATATATCTTCTGACGACACTAAGCTACTTGCTCATATACTTGTAAATTCTTTACATTCCTCAACCAAAGTCTTTGCCACAATTATACTTTGAACCTACCTCGGTAATACTTTCGCTTATATTTTAATATATCAGTCTTTTGAAATTTTGTCTCTTCCCGACAATCTGCTCCACCCAAATTGTTGATACTCTTTCTTCACCTTCTAATCCTATACTCTTCCCAACATATAACTGATGCCTTACTAATCATAGTGAATGACAAGCTCCTTCAGAATGCTTAAATAGATTTGATCAAATGTTCCCCTGAACCTGCTCTAGTACCATGTTAGTGTTTAGATTAGAAATGTAATAAGCAGAAAACTCAACACATACGACAATGAACACAACAAGATACCCTGGGAAAACCTCCTACTCGAGGGAGAAAAACCCAACAAGAAATGAACTCTCTTATATATATAAGATGAAAAAGAGCATAAATCTACTTACAACTCAGGCCTCATACAGGGTTGAATCTCATACAATAAATAGTAGCATCTCTCCTTGATGCAAAGACACAAATAAATATATTTCTTCTTAAAATTTGATCTGCTGCTAAGAGATGGTAATCTGGTGTTGAAGGGTAAACTTCTGCTCTGTAGAAATGTGAATTGAAAAGAGAGTGAATTGATGATCAAATGAATGATCTTCACCTTGTATATATACAAGTGGGGTGACCTCTTCTCTATGTCAGCCTCTAGAGAAAATAGAAAAATATAAAATATAATTTGTGACACAAGGCCGACTTGCCTTGGAGATTAATTATCTTAAATTTTACTTAGGAGAAAATATCTCCCTAAGCCACAAACACTAACAAGAGGTTCACCTCCCACATTCCTAAAAATTGATCCTCATTTTATGGTCCAAACTAGATCTCAACACAAGAAGAACATGGAAACAAACAAACAAAAATCCACTTCAAGTGACTTGAACCAAATCGCACCCGAAATCAATCCCACACTCAATCTTCCTCCACTTCCATGAGATTCTCAAGAAGAAGGGGGGAAAGTGGAGGACATCACTAATAATGTTCTAGGGATGAATCAAGATGAAATCATTGAAATGGTCCAAAATCCTGAGACTCACAAAATTTCCAATGCAATGATGAAACTTAATCCCTCACAATACATGCTAAAATTGGCAAAAGAAGGGGCTAAACTCCCTTCCGACTATGATGTGAGCACTCTTGTGGAGAAACCTCTTGGGATTATGCCACTGGTCTCATTCACACCATCCTTTCAAAGCATCACTCAAACCATCCCACAAGTCACATCATCCATTGCTCTAACTCAACCAATTGTCAACAAGAGGAGTTCATTACTTCATGCTCTTCAAACACATCCCCTTGTTAACAACCAAGACTTGGATGAAAACACTATCTTGGGTCAATCTATTCCTCAAAATCCATTACACCCATACGTTCTACTCACCTTTCATGACCCCAACGACCCATCCTCTTTTCATGCAACACCGACATATCCTCTCAACACACAAGTTTCTCTCCCCATGACATCACAAGGAGAAGGTGGATTATTTAGACAAGGGGAATCTTTGACCCCTCATCATCATCATTCCCTTGAGGGAACATCTCGCCCATCTTCCCGCCATTTCCACCTCGACCATTAACATCCACACCACTCCTAGGTTTAGGGAAACCCCCTTTACCAATCATCAATCAACAAAATCAAAACAACCCCCCAATCATAAATCAAAACATCACACCAAATCCTTTGATAATGCCATCGATATTGCAACAACAGGTGGCAACCATCCAAACAACACAAGCAATCAACACCTCATCTATGATACCTCAAAATGTGGTCTCCTAAGGACCTACCACATCAATCACACCATCTACCACACAAACCTCTATCATCAATCCAACGACACCTCTCATCATAGCAATAAACATAATTCTGAATTCACCACCACCACCACCACCACCACCAAGACCAAATGTGGTGAACCCATATAGCATCACATTACAAGCAGCTCAACAAGCCTATCAAAAGACACTTCAGCAGCTCCAAGCTCAACAAGCACAAAACACGCAAGTTGCTCAACAAGCGCAACAATTGGCTCGAGCTCAAGCTTTGTTGTAACAATAGCAAGCCACCCAAGTAGCTCAAGCTAAACAAGTTGCACAAGCAGCCCAACAAGCTCAAGCCTAGGCACAGGCCCAATATCAATCTCAACAAGCACAAGCGGAGGCACAATACCAAGCAGCTCAAAAAAAATCATATCAACAAGCTCTACAATAGTATGAAGCGCAACAAAAAGTAGCCCAATTACTAGCCCAACAACAAGCATTGTTGGCATAACAACAACAATACTAACAACAAGCATTGTTGGAACAAAAACAACAAGACAAACAACAAGTGTTATTGGCACAACAATAAATGCAGACATATCAACAAGCCTTGATCGCACAACAGAGCTTGCAACAAACTCCCACCAAAATACCCAACACTCCACCCATCACACGAACAATTCAACCACTCAAAATACGTTCACTCCACCTCCTAAATCACAAAATGACGTGATGACATAAATCAAATTGCTCTCATAGCAAGTATTAGATCTCCAATTTGGGAAAACAACAAAAACCCCAAGCAATTTGTGCCCCTATCCATTCAATATGAGCCTTGCAATGGTACCATTCCCAAAGGGGTTTGAAATCCCTAAATTCAACAAATATCATGGGATGGGAAACCCTAAAGATCACATCAAGGAATTCCAAGTACATTGCATGCAGGTGGTATACGATGACACATATCTAATGTGACTATTCCTCGAAGTTTGGTTGGACTTGCCATGGAATGGTTCTCTCACCTTCCTCCTGGAATCAAAAAGTTCCAAGAAATTATGGACACATTCATAAAAAATTACGCATTCAACATTGGCATGGATGTTAGTCTAGAGGAACTATCTGCTCTCAAACAAGCTAAAGGGGAATCATTTGCTTCCTTCTTACAACAATGGAGATCCAAGGCCAATAAGAGAAAATGGACCATGCTAGAGGAACAACGAATATGCACCATCATTGACAATCTTGAGAAAATCTTATCATTCCACCTAAAGATGCAATGTATCACCACATACGACCAATTGATCCCCAAGGTGCTCAACATCGAACAAGCCCTTATTGCACAAGGGGGAACACCCACATATCAAGAATATCAAGATAATCACCCATCCACCAGTTACAACGAGAAACCTCACACATGGGCGAAGAACAAAAAAATCACCAATGATGGCGTTGTGGATGCCAAGGTCATAATTAGTGCTCCAAAACAAAACACGCAAACATACCAACAATCACAAAACAACAATTGAAACAACATGCAAGACAATGCAGTATCAAAACAACCACCCAATAATCAAGTCAACAACCTGAATAATCAAGGGGGACCACCCTCGTGAAACAAATATCCCCCCAAGAAAAAATGCACTGCCCTTGGGAAACTAATTGAATCATTAGTGAAGAAACTAGTAAACGAGAATCTCATCAAAATTCCCACCTATGAGAATTATCAAGAGCCCCAAGTAAAACCACCATGGTACAATGAAAACCATCTTTGTGATTTTCATAAAATTAAGGGGCACACAACAACCAGTTGTATGAGGCTAAAAAATCTGATCCAAGACCTCATTGATGACAAGGTCATAAACGTTGAACAACCAACTGGAAATCAAGACCTTAAGATATACACAAATTTGATGTTGGATCATAATAAAGGAAACAACCATGGAAAGATAAAGTATGCCAATGTGAACCATGTGTATGATCATGTTGTCGCATCCCTAGATGAATGGGTCATTGTTGTTAACATCAAGGGAGCCAAAGCAGATTGTGGAGTCACCACACACAACAAAAAAGTTACCATTGTTGGGCCATCACAGCCACCTAGAGCATTCACCTCAAATCCAAAATTCGTTCCCAATGGCTACAATGTCTTGGACAGCTGAAAAGAACCCCCGCTCATATCTCCATCATGGAGTTGTTGAAGATCTCACTCGCACATAGAAGAATCCTAGAAGAAGCATTGGCTTCATCCACTGTCTCTACAAATCTTGATGCTAACCAGTTCCAAGCTATGGTCGGACATATCACCACCCCAAATCTCCTCACATTTTCTGATCAGGATTTCCCTACCCAACCATCTCATAATTGAGTACTCCATCTTGAATACCTAGTTCATAAAAAAAATTCAAGAGGGTCTTGGTCGATGGAGGTGTCGGTCTAAATATCGGTTTTCTCAAACTAATAAAGAATATGGGATTCTCTAAGGATTCCATTGAAAAGGGTAAAGTATCACAATCAGAGCATATGATGATTAGGAAAGAGTATCTCAAGGCATTATTCAAGTAGGGCCATCCATCATGGAAACCACACACCAGGTCCTTGACCTCAATTTACCTTATAATATTCCCCTGAGGCGTCCATAGATCCATGGGATGCAAGTTGTCGCATCAACTTTCTATCAATGCGTCAAATTCCCATATCAAAATCAAGAGGTCACGGTCCATGGTGATCTCGAGCCTTTTTCTTACTGTAAGAGTCTAGAAGTAAAATACTATAAAATCCCTCAAGTTCCAAAGAATGATGAAGGCCCTTTAACCCCATATGTAGACCCAACTACTTTAGCCTCCACTTCTGAGAAAAAGACACTTGCCATTCCTGATATCTTTGAAATCAAGGTCATTATCCAAGACAATAGGTGTGGGGATTATAGAATGAAGAAAAGTGCTTTTGTAATAGGAGAGTTACCTCAATCTCCTAGATCTCATGGGCAACCCCAACCAGCCAGAACATCCTCCCAAACCTTCAAAGCAGACCTGTCTAGATTCAGATGTTGGGGAGATCTAAGTCAGGAAGTGGTAGATGAAAGAGACATATCAAGCTTGTTGGACCAAGATGAAAGGCCCACGCCTGATCTTCCCATGGATGAAAGCAACAAAGATTACAAATGATGCTTGGTATGGGCTATAACAAAAACAAGAAACTTGGACAGAATGACAATGGTCTTCTAGTACCTCTCATTCCAAAGAAGCGTATGAGAAATATTAGCCTCGGATGTATCCCTTCGATGGTAACCATACTTGGAAAAGGTGCCCCAGTTAGAAAAGTAAAAACTCCCCCTCAATTATCAACATTTTCCCTTCAGTTACATTTATCCACAAGCCGAGTCATAGATAACTTTACCTTTGACATAACCGATGTATGTAGTAGTGATGAGGAAGATCCCATAACCGAATTACCCATGATATTTGAGGATTCCTCCCTTATCATGATTAGTACCCTGTCTTTTGAGTCAACCAATCAAGCCCATGAAATAAGCTTAGTCTATCCCCAACTCATCTATTGCGACCAATGAGGACCACCAATTTTGGACACATTTGATCCAGAGGATTTTCGTCAATTTTTGAAATTCTTCATTTTCTTCAGTTTTGGTATCATTAGAAAAAGCTCGATATCTTGACTCCAATGCAACTTGAACGAAGTCAATTGGAGTCCCGAAGCTCAAGATATATATGGTCAAACCTCTAGTCAACTCTCAGAACTAGGCCAAAAAAAGGGCAAAAAATCAAAGTCGTCAAAACCGGTCAAAGTTAGCACCATTGTGAAGTTCTCATCATCACGATTCCGACATAGTTCGTTTCACGAAAAAACGGAGTTCATATGGCAAAGTTATGGAAGGTCAAAGATTGGGTCAACCCGATGACATCAGTGCCTAGTCAGGTCAATGGCCAATCAGCCCTTGACACATAGCATCACCTCGTGCCTCCAAGTGGCAAAAATTATTTTGGAAAAAATAATTAAAAAATCAAATTAAAAAAATAATAAAATAATAAAATTTATATTTAATAAAAATACCTAAGATGGGCCCCACCCATCCATGGGGCAGCCCACATTAAGTGGGGTGCCACCCATGGTATGGGGGAAACCCGCTTTTGAAGGGGAACACATCCCCCTCTTTTAGGGGAAAGGTTAAAAGGGGGGAGTGTGGTGGGACCACCACCCCCCTATAAAATACCTAAAAGATCCTCTTTAAGGGGGATTTGATATATATATTTTTTAAAACAAACTTGCCTAATTCAAAACGTAGCCCTATACATAGAGATAAAATAACATCAAAAATACCCTATGGAGAAATAAAATCTCCTAAATAAAAGGAGAATCTCATTTGTAAAGCCCCGGATAAATATAAAGGGCTAAATAAAAAGAATATTGGATATATTATCCTTCCGGGAGATGTGAAAAGGGGGATATTTTTTAAAATTTGCACTATGTAAGGGAGATTGGGTAGTTAATTGGTTTTACACCAATCTTGGTAATTTTGGGCTATCAAAAGGAGGTGAGAAAGGTGAGAGAATTCAAGTGATTTTGGAAGAATTTTCCAAGTGTGAGAGATTGTTTTCCTTGGAGGAATTTTTGTATTTTCGTGCTTTTGGAGAAGCTTGTTTCCATGCACTTTGGAAGTGCATTTGTAAATTTATTTTGTAAACCAAGGGGAGGTTCTACCAACAAATGTAACCAAATTTCTGGAGGAATAATGGGTTGGTCCACTCAATTGGAGAGGGGTCTAGAGACGTAGTCATTCTAAACGATCAACTCCGTTATCAATCTTTGTTTGCACTCTCTTTATCTCTCATTCTGTTCTTTCTTTAATTACTTTGTAATTTCGTTATTTAAATTTCGTTTGTATGTTTAATTATAATTGAGCACTTTTTCGTTTATAATTGTTAACATAAGCATTCGAAGCAATTGTCATAGATCCTTAAAACATATCAAATTGGTATCAGAGCTATGTTTTTACTAGTATTGCAGATTTGAATGCTTACACGGTCAAAGCTTCAACAAGCAAAGGCAAACTTGAAGAATACAATCCTGAGATCGGCAAACGAAGGACTTCGCCAACAATGGATGAAACTGAAGTTGGGAAAACCACCGAGCAAGAGCTTGATGATAAGACTTTCCATTGAGTCTTCCTTGAAATGAAGGCTATGGTGGAAGAGTTGTATGTGGAAAAGAAGAGGCGTGAAAAGGGAGATTCGTCGAAGTAAGAAAAGAAGGAAGATATTAAAGACAAAGGAGGAAAAGATCCAAAATCTCAATCTCCTCCATCTTCCCCTTCTTCTCTATCTTCCCCTTCTTCTTCTTCCTCTTCTACTACTGTTAATCCTTTCAAAAGCAAGTCTAAGCCTATTATTAAACTTGATGTAAAATTTGAGTTGCCTAAGTATTGTGGTGAGTTAAATGCTGAAAAGTTAGATGATTGGATCCAGCGGGTAGAAGTCTATTGTAGGATTCAAGGCCTAACAAAAGATGCTTCTATGATCCAGTTAGCCACTCTCTAGTTGGGAGGTACAGCTCTCACCTGGTGGGAGAGTAGGACTCAGGAGGAAATTGCTCACCATGGTAAGGTCAATATGACTTGGATGGAATTTATTGCTGCCCTTAAAAAATGGTTTTATCCTTTAGGTTATATGCAACAATTAACCATGAATTGGCAAACCTTTAGGCAAGGTAAAGGTCAGTTTGTCCAAGATTACACTCATGAGTTTAGAAAATGGGCTATTGCTTTAAACGTTCCATTGTATGCTTAGGATACATTACTCAAGTACATAGGTGGTTTGCATTCTTACCTAAGACATACTATTCTAATGTTGAGTCCTAATAATTTGGATGAAGTGTTAGTCCAAGCCACTCATTTAGAGTCAAGGGGTAAGAACACTTTCAATGATAATTTCTCAAAGAAACCATCTAAGTTTTAGGGGAAACCTAAGGGTAAAGATAAAGGAGAAGGAAAAAAAATAGCCATGGTAAAGAAAGAGGGTGAAAAACCCACTTGTTCTCATTGTAAGAAAGAAGGACACAAAAATTCTAAGTGCTGGAAACTACATCTAGAACTTAGGCCAAAGAGGTATTGTGGAAACAAAGGGAAGCAAAAGAAAACTACTGTAACACAACATGATCTTGGATCTAATTCTGGGGATGAGACAAAGATAACTGCCACTTTAATTCAAGGTAAAAAAGAAAGATATATCTCTTGCATCTGAATCAAGTATTTCTACAAGTACAAGTAAGCAACCTAAAGTAGATAACCAAAGGAATGAACTTTTTCATATTTGTGTGATAACTAAACACACTAAGGTTGATACTTTATTTGACACGGGTTCACAAGTTAATCTCATATCTAAAGAAGTTGTTAAAAAGCTAAATCTGACTACAACTCCTCATCCAAAGTCATACCCTTTGGGATGGGTTTGTAATGATGCACAATTACAAGTCACTAAACAATGTAAGCTTAGTTTTGCAATCACTGCAAACTTTAAAGATGAGGTTGTAGCGGATGTTGTACCTTTAGATATTTGCGGACTTGTGCTAGGAAGTCCATATTTGTATGATCGTAAAGCTATCTTCTTTAGGGAGGAAAACAAGTATCATCTATTTAAGGATGGGATTGAATATATTGCACGTGCACACAAAGTCAAAACAAGTCTTGCATTAGTTAATGTTGGTCAGATGAAAATATTAGTGAACTCCAATAAAAACTTTGTGTTAATGCTTGTTAAGGCCAAAGAAGATGAAACATCTGAGGTGTTTAAAGGAAGTGATCCTAAACATAAGGCTTAATTGGTCAAAGTTGTTGCCGCTCATGATGACTTGTTTCAAGAACCAAAAGGATTGCCTCCTAAAAGAGATATTCAACATGAAATTCAATTGCAACAGGATGCACCACTACCTAATATTAGCATGTACCAGTTGTCTGTCATGCAAAATGAAGAAATCAAAAAGAAAGTTTGGGAGCTCATCGATAGAGGAGTGATTTGTCCAAGTACATCAACTTGTGGTTCTCTGATTGTTTTGGTTCCAAAGAAAGATGGAACATGGAGGATGTGCATCGAATTCAGGGCATTGAACAAAATCACCATCAAAAACATGTATCTGCTTCCTAGAATTGATGACTTGCTTGATCAACTTAAGCATGCAATTTATTTCTCTAAATTAGATTTACGAAGTGGTTATCATCAGATTAGAATTGCAGAGGATGATATTTGGAAAACTGCTTTCAAGACAAAATAGGGACTTTATGAATGGATGGTTATGCCCTTCGGGCTTACCAATGCACCTACTACATTCATGCGAGTCATGAATGACATCTTTCATCCTTACATTGATGATTTTGTTATTGTATATCTTGATGATATCCTAGTTTTTAGCAAGTCTTGGGAAGACCATGTGAGTCATGTTAAATTTTTTTTTTATGTACTAAGAAAAGAAAATCTCTATGTAAAGATGTCTAAATGCGAGTTTGCAAAGACATCTCTTGTGTACTTAGGTTATATCGTAGGGAATGGTCAATTGAAAGTCGACCCTGCGATGGTTGAGGCAATTGTAAACAGGCCTAAGCCAAGTACTGTAACTGAAGTTAGGAGTTTTTTGGGTGCTATCTAGTATTGGAGGAAGTTTCTTGCAAACTTCTCCTTCATCGCATCACCATTACATGCATTAACAAGTACAAAGATAACTTTTCAGTGGGGAGGACCACAACAGAAGGCCTTTGACACACTAAAGGAAAAGTTAAGTACCGCACCAGTCTTGGCTCTACCAGATTTGCACCAACCATTTGAGATTGAAACAGATGCGAGTGGATTCGCCATGGGAGTAGTGTTGACACAAGGAGGTAAGCCAATTTGTTATCACTCTGAAACTTTTTTTGGTGCAGTAAGTAATTATCCAACTTACGATAAAGAACTTTACACTTTAGTACAAAGTGTTAACAAATGGAAACATTATATAATGGGCAATGAAACAATAATCCATACCGATCATCAACCATTACAATATCTGCATTCACAAACTAAGTTGCAACAAAGTAGGCATTCAAATGGATGGGATTTTTATAGTAGTTTCACTTAGTCATTAAGTATAAGAAAGGAGTCCATAACAAAGTAGCAGATATGCTTTCTATACCTCCAGTTTCTAATGCTTCAATAATCCTTAAAAATAGTTCTATGATGCATGCAAGTTTTGAAGAACAATATGCTACTGATGAAAATTTTAAGGATATCTATGCAGCTCTAATCCAAGGCAAACAAGTAGAAGAAAAGGATTACTATGTGCATGATAAACTATTGTATCACTTAGGAAAATTATGCATTCCAAAGAATGAACAAGCACATGTAATCAGAGAGGCACACACATCGCTAATTATAGGATATTTTGGGGTTAGTAAAACTTTGGCACAGCTACAAAAATATTACTACCGGCCTCGAATGCAGGAAATTGTAACAAAATATATTAAGGGATGTGTGATGTGTGCAACTAGCAAACCAAGTAACACGAAATTGGGGTTTTACACACCTTTAACTATACTGTCCCAACCATGGGAAAGTGTATCTATGGATTTTGTCAAGGGGTTACCTATGTCTAGGAAAGGGCATGATATTTGTATGTAGTAGTTGATCGGTTCAACAAGATGTGCATTCTTATGCCATGTAAAAAGCAAGTCACTGTTGAACTGGTAGCTCATATGTATTTTCAGTTTGTATGGGTTCACTTTGGGTTACCCACTTCCATTGTATCAAATCGAGATTCTCAATTCCTTGGGGAGTTTTGGTCAGTCTTATGGGGACTTATGGATACTAAACTGAAGAAGAGTATAGCTTTCCATCCACAAACTGATGGACAGACAAAGGTAGTCAACAGGACAATCGTGCATCTGCTCAAAGGATATTGCAACAAGCATCCTAAGTTGTGGGATGAAAGTCTTCATTATGTGCAGCATGCCTACAACCATGCAGCCCATTCTTCTACAAAGAGGTCTCCTTTTGAAACTTGCCTTGGTTATTTTCCAAAGACACCAATGGAATTTTCTTTTGGAACAAATGATGTTAAAGATGGATGCCTTGATGCAAAAAGGACTTTAAAGTTCATCCAGAAGGTCCAAGCAGTTCATTAGGTCATAGAAGCACAATTGGAAAAGAGTCAAGCAAAGTACAAGGCTTGTCATGACAAGCATCACATCGATCATCATTTCCAAGTTGGAGACAAAGTTTGGTTACACATAAGCAAGGAAAGAATGCAAGGTGAAGGAAGGAAGCTCAAGCCGATCATATATGGTCCATTCAAAATTCTAGAAAAGATTGGCACAAATGCCTTCCGCCTTAATCTTCCTTCATATATGCAGATTTACTTGGTAGTCAATGTTGAGAACTTGAAGTTGTACGAACCTTCGATGATACTAGATGATGAGGCTAAAGTGCAAGTTCCGTCAGTTGATGACCTTTCACCAGAGTACATGTCAGAGTTGCTAAGAGACGTCATCCTCAACATGAACACTAGGACTTCACGAAGAGGAGCAATTGAATACCTTCGAGTGGGGCTAAAAGGGATGCATCCAAGCATGAAAAAGTGGATGGATATTTTAAAGTGAGGGAACTTTACCCTCACTTACTTTCTGAGTAACCAGCTTTCGAAGGTCCAAAAGCTCTCTAGTGGGGAGGACTGATCCAGAGGATTTTTGTCAAATTTTGAAATTCTCCACTTTCTCCAGTTTTGGTATTATTATAAAGTGCTCGAGATCTTGACTCCAACACAACTTGAATGGAGTCAATTGGAGTATCAAAGCTCAAGATATATAAGGTCAAACCTCTAGTCAACTCTCAAAACTAGGCCAGGAAAAAAGGGCAAAAAATCAAAGTCGTTAAAACTGGGCAAAGTTAGCACCATTGTGAAGTGCTCATCATCACGATTCTGGCAGAGTTCATTTCATGAAAAATGGAGTTCGTATGGCAAAGTTATGGAAGGTCAAAGATTGGGTCAACTCGATGACGTCAGCACCTAGTCAATACAATGGCCAATCAGCGCTTGACACATGGCATCACCTTGTCCCTCCAAGTGGCAAAAATTATTTTGGCAAAATAATTAAAAATCAATTTTTTAAAAAATATAATAAAATTTATATTTAATAAAAATACCTAAGATGGGCCCCACCCCTCCATGGGGCGGCCCACATTAAGTGGGGCGCCACCCATGGTATGGGCGAAACCCACTTTTGAAGGGGAACACATCCCCCTCTTTTAGGGGAAAGGTTAAAAGGAGGGGAGTGTGGTGGGACCACCACCCCCCTATAAAATACCTAAAAGATCCTCTTTAAGGGGGATTTGATATTTATTTTTTTTAAACAAATTTGCCTAATTCAAAATGTAGCCCTGTACATAGGGATAGAATAACATCAAAAATACCCTGTGGAGAAATAAATCTCCTAAATAAAAGGAGAATCTCATTTGTAAAGATCCTGATAAATATAAAGGGCTAAATAAAAATAATATTGGATATATTATCCTTCTCAGAGATGTGAAAAGGGGGATATTTTTGAAAATTTGCACTATGTAAGGGAGATTGGGTAGTTAATTGTTTTTACACCAATTTTGGTAATTTTGGGCTGTAAAAGGAGATGAGAAAGGTGAGAGAAGTCAAGTGATTTTGGAAGAATTTTCCAAGTGTGAGAGATTGTTTTCCTTGGAGGAATTTTTCTATTTATGTGCTTTTGGAGAAGCTTGTTTCCACGCACTTTGGAAGTGCATTTGTAAATTTCTTTGTAAACCAAGGGAAGGTTCTACCAACAAATGTAACTGAATTTCTGGAGGAATAATGGGATTGGTCCAATCAATTGGAGAGGGGTCCAGAGACGTAGTCGTTCTAAACGATGAACTCCGTTATCAATCTTTGTTTGCACTCTCTTTATCTCTCATTCTATTCTTTCTTTAATTACTTTATAATTTTGTTATTTAAATTCCATTTGTGTGTTTAATTATAATTAAGCACTTTTGGTTTGTAATTGTTAACGTAAGTATTCGAAGCAATTGTCATAGATCCTTAAAACATATCAACATTTGAAAACAATGAGGTGCTCTCAGAATTCATCGGATTACGGGATACTATACCATATGGAGATCACAAAGTTGGCTTCAATATCATACTAGACACACATGCCTATTATGGGGAAACGATTGAATCATTCAGTTGCAAAAGTGAAAATTTGAGAATAATCTCTAGGTCTTTGAGTGAAAACCACACTGTGGCACTCTCTGACCTGAAAATAGTAAAACTAAAGGATGCATCCAATGGTGAAAACCTCTTTGAGGCACCAAAGGATGAAGGCTTCAATCTTCCTCTTAGTGTAATTCATCAAGAGAAGTCGGCAGTCTTAGTCGAGAAGTGCAATCCAGTCAACTTGGGAATAGAAGAAACACCGCACATCACATTCTATGCAGAATCACTCTTGACAAAAGAACATGAACTCTTAGTTGTGTTTCTAAGAGAAAGAAAAGTAAACTTTGCATGGACCTATGCTGACATGCTTGGCCTTGATCCAAAGGTTGTGGTTCACCACCTAGTAGTATATCCTAAAGCAAAGCTAGTAAGACAAAAGCTAAGGAAGATGCATCCCTAGATTGCATTATTGGTCAAGATGGAATTACATAAGCTCCTAGATGCAGGGTTCATAAGACCAATTGATTATCTATAATGGGTCTCAAATCTTGTACTTGTTTCAAAACCCATTGGGGGCATACACATCTGCATAGACTTCAGAGATCTAAACAAAGCATGTCCCAAGGATGACTTCCCTCTCCCAAACATTGATATGATTGTGGATATGATGACAGGGCATGAGATGCTATCACTAATGGATGGATTCTTAAGTTACAACCAAATCATGATAGCCAAGGAGGACCAACACAAAACAAATTTCACTTGTCCATCAGGGACAAATTACTGGAATATGATGTCATTTGGGCTGAAGAACATAGGAGCTACCTATCAAAGGGCCATGACACTAATCTTTCATGATATGATCTATAAAAATATGGAATATTATGTGGATGACATATTGGCTAAGTCAAAGAAACGTCGATATCACATAACAGCTCTAAGCTCCATCTTTAACAGGCTAGAAAAGTACAAGGTATAACTAAATCCAAAAAAGTGTGTCTTCGGGGTACAATCAGACAAACTCCTAGGGTAAATTGTATCCATGAGAGGAATCGAGGTAGACCCCACCAAAGTCAGAGCAATCCTCAAAATGGAGGCACCAAAAACATTGAAGCAGCTAAGACAACTACAAGGAAGACTCCAGTCCATCCACTAATTCATAGTATAACTAGCAAATAATGGTATACCATATTCTAATCTACTCCACAAAGGGGTAGAATATAAATGGGATGAGAAATGTGATTAAGCCTTCAACAAGATCAAGGAGTACTTACTAACACCACTAGTTCTCATGTCACCAATTTCAGGCAAACCCTTGATCCTGTACATATCAGCAACAACAACAACCCTTGGCGCTCTCCTAGCCCAACATGATGAAAATGGGAAAGAGAGATCCATTTATTACATCAATAGAACAATGGTAGGACACGAATTGAATTACACAACCATTGAGAATGCTTTCTTAGAAGTTGTGTTTGCAGCACAAAAATTTAGACATTACATGCTAGCACATCAAATAAAACTTATTGAAAAGATAAATCCCCTCAAGTACCTGCTCTTTGAAGCAATGCTCACAAGGAAAACAACTAAATGGGTTATGATCCTGATAGAGCATGACATTGAGTATGTGGAAGACAAGGCTATTAAAGGACAAGCAATTACAGATCAACTGGTAGAAGCACCAATATATGTAGAGAATCCACTTGTATCAAAATTCCCTAACGAATCAATCTTCAACCTAAGTGTGGCAGATCACTAGAAAATGTACTTTGATGGATCCTACACACAACACAGATCAGGAGCTAGAATCTTCTTCATCACTCCACAAGGGCATTGCATACCTAAGTCATACAAGTTGTCATTTCCATGCACAAATATCATTGCAGAATATGAGGCTCTTGTCATAGGGTTGATAATTGTAGTGCAATGGCAGATCATAGCACTCAAATTCTATGGGGACTCACAACTCATAATCAACTAGGTAAATAATTAATATCAAACGAAGGATGACAAGTTGACCCCCTATAAGAAACTGGTGGAAAGCCGCAAAGAGTTCTTCATTGATGTCACATTTGAGTAGATACCTAGAGAAAATAACATAGCAGCAGATGACATGGCAACAATGGGATCGCTATTAGATATCCCGCACAACATCCCAAAGCAAAAATTCCTCGTAGAGTAGCTTCTCATACCAGCATTCAAGGTACCAGAGTTTGAATTTTTGTGTGAAATTGTTGGTCCTAGTGATCCCTGGTATCATGATATATACACCTACTTGAGAATAGGAGTCCTCCCTGCTGATATAACCCCGAATCTTAAAAGAGACTTTGTCAAAAATTCATCCTGTTTTGTTATCCTAGGAGATACCCTATACCGTAGAAGCATTGAAGAAACCCTTTTATGATTCCTAAACGCTAAGGAAGCTTTGGCTGCTTTAACCAAGGTACATAATGACATTTGTGGTTCACATTTGAGTGGTATGACCTTGGCTAAGAAACTGTTGAGGACTAGGTACTATTGGCCTATAATTGAAAGGGAAGCTCATGACTATGTTCGAAGGTGTTTATAGTGTCAGTAGCATGGGGATCTCATACATGCACTAGCTCAGGGGCTCCACCCAATCATTACTCCTTGGCCCTTTTCACAATGGGGGCTCGATCTCATTGGAAAAATTACCCCCACCTCTACCCCCATCCCCATGACCTACATCATAGGAAAGAAGATATCCAAGTTCATCCTAAACTACCTAATATGTCACTACGGTGTCCCTCAAGCCATTATCTCAGATAACAAGACACCTTTCAAAAATTAGGATGCTCGAGATCTATGCCAAAAGTTTAATATCCAACATCGCTTTTCCACCCCATACTACCCCCAAGGAAACGACCAAGCAAAACATACCAATAAGACCATCCTGAAAATCCTCAAGAAAATAGTCAATGACACTAGTTGTGACTGGAACTTGCAACTAAATCCCACCCTATGGGCCTACTGAACAAGTATTCGCACACCAACAGGTGCAACCCCTTTCTCCCCAGTCTATGGATTAGAAGCCATACTCCTCATTAAGATCAAGCTCCCATCTTTCAGGATCTCATTACAAAATCTGATCATAGATGAAGAATATTAGGTGTCAAGATTAAACAAGCTAGAACTACTGGATGAGCGACGCATGGATGCCTTAAACCATTTGTAGGTCTACCAAAATTGTCTTAAGAGGAGTTACAACAAGAAGATCCAGAGTCAAACCTTTCAAGTTGGAGAGCTTGTGCTAAAGGAGAATCAGAAGAATGTTCCAAATCTAGATAGCAAGGGCAAGTTTGAACCCAACTGGTTGGGACCCTTCATCATCACAGCAAGCTACAAGTCAAGGGCATATCAACTATCAACGCCCAAAGGGGAACCTCTGTAGGAGCCCATGAATAGCTCCCATCTCAAAAAAATTTATGCCTAATCTTTCAAGGTGTAAAACCAAAAATATATAAAAATTGAAAAAAAAAAGAAAAATGATTAAAAATAGTAAAGAGAAAAATTGTCCTCTAGTGAAAACCACTTTGGTGGTACTTTGGGCAAGTACTTGGGTGAAAACCTAGAAAATAGGTGCCTTGTGTAAATAAGCACTCTCCATCCACCATGATCTATGCGGCTTGTTCTGCATCATCCATCCATCACCCATTTGCGTCTACATCATAGCTTGATCCTGTGTTTGCATCATGATCCCAAGGTTAGTTTGTCCTACCTGTATTGGAGTAGTCTATCACATCATTCCAATGGCATGTTCTCATAGAATCAAATTCATGTATGTTCTTGAATTATTCCCAAAATTAGAAAATAAATAAAAAAATAAAAAAATAAAAAATCCAAAAACATTCAAAACATGTCAAAACCCAAAAAATAGGTCAAAAATTAGTCAAAAAGTTAAAAATAGAGTTGTCTTGTCGAACTACGGGTCTCTTAGCTTTGAACGTAAGCAAGGTTGATCTTGGATCATTCCCCAAGACACTTAGGCCAGTCCTTTAGGAGACCATCATAATAAACTAGCAATCCATTTGTTCATATCTCATCAATAATCAATTTTGTGTCAGTCAAACTATGTGGTCTCTACATGTATAACGTAGGCAAGGATAATCTTTGATCAACCCTTGAGGCCCCTAGGATAGGTGTTTAGGTTAGTCTCTTGGTCAAAATCTTGAAAAACCCCAAAACATCAATTTTTTTGAAAAATCAAAACATTTATAAAACATCTTGAAAATACTAAAACCAACCTCAAAACATTTCAAAAAACTTCAAAAACATCCAAATATTTGAAAAAAATCCATCCATCCATCTTCCAATCACCCACAATAAACATCACTCATGGTAAATTAATCAACCTCAACCTTTGGTGAAATAGTCAGAAACAAGTCTAGCAATTTAAAAGTGAAAACTCAAACGTCAAGGTCTCAAGTCTAGGTTAGTAGGTAAATAGGTTGGTAAAACTCTTGGTATTAATAACCTATCATCTATTCAATCCCAAATCATCTAATAACATCATGTCCTAGGATGCATCCTTCCTACAATGGACATCAACCTCAAGCATCACCGTAGTTTAGTCTTGGCTAGAGGTATGAAGAACATTAGCTTGTTTGTTTGCTTGATCTTTGGCTTTTGACTTATCTTATTGTGCTCATTCTGATGACCTCTCAATGATGTCCAAACAAAGGGATTTAGAGAGAAAGGAATGGGGCAACGATCATTATCTTTTTATCTGTTATGATTGTTGGATATTCTTGTAATATAACCTTGGTCATTCGTGCTTTGTTTGGGTGTAGGGAGCATGTTTTAGGTGTCTTGTTGACCACATAGAAAGGATTGCCTTTCTATGTTTTTGTCCAAGATGTTTGGAATATCTAAACTACATTTTAAATGAGGTTTTGTATCTCAGGTGTGAACAAGAGGACTCCTATCTGATTATCGAGTCAAATTTCATCACACTAGGTGCAACGCCATCCTGGTTCTTTATACCTTGATGCATTGTGCCTATGTTTGTTATCAAACATAAGGTAAGTATCCCTTTTAATATCCTAATTCTTGATAAGAAAATCATCATCATCATCATTATTATCATCTCTAATAAAGTCTCATCGATCATGGACTTGTTGGATCCTCTTTTCATCATCTTATTTCTTCTTTCTTCTCTCTGTGCTAACATGGTGCCATGACAAATAATCAAAAACATCGCTAATGCATCCATCCTGCATCCACAAACTGTCAGCATGCTAAATACCATCCATATCATATCATATAGGAAACACTGATCATCTCACACGCATTACATTTCATCATCACATAATATAGATTGGTTATTCTAAGTATCTCATAAACCTTATATTTGCATCCCTTGTATAATCATAAAAACATAAACATAAAAGCATCATCATGTAATCCACCTATGCTAACATGGTGCCATGACAGATAATCAAAAACATCTCTATTGCATCCATCCTGCATCCACAAACCGTCAGCATGCTACATACCATCCATATCATATCATATAGGAAAAACTGATCATCCCATGCATTTCATTTCATCATCACATAATATAGATTGGTTATTGTAAGCATCTCATAAACCTTAGATTTGCATCCCTTGTATAATCATAAAAACATAAACATAAATGCATCATTGTGGTCATCCACATATGCATCATATAGATCATCCATCGATCATAAAAGCATCATCATATGCATCCATATACGCATCATTATACCATACATGAAAAAGGTACTAAAAAGAAAGGAGCATGTCATAATATCTCATACATGTCATGATCGTAACAATACATCATCCATTAGGGGCATAATATAGATCTGTTAGTCTAAACATAATAAACCTTTTATCATAACATCTACATCCATGCATCCATACTCTATAAAATGTGCATAGAAAAGATACTGAAAAAGAAACGCATCCATCCATAAGCATCTGCATAAACATACATCACATAATATAGAATCATATATACATCACATCACATAAAATAAAGTCACATTGCTTATACATCCATCCATAATGCATAAACAAAATGGGACACATATCATAAGCGAATCAATCATATCATATATATATCAATAATGTAATTGTCATGATACAAAATCAGGATCAAATGTGTGTGTATCAATCAAATGTATACAAATTCCCATGGGGCTATACAAAAACTGAGCCCGTGGATCTTAAAAAGAAAAGTGTCACTGATCAAAACTATGCGAGCTAGCCCTGATGGCTGCTCCCCTCACCCGCCTACCTCTCAAGTTGGTCCTGCCTCTGTCCTGTCTGCTAGGAAAACTCTGGCACTTGAGCCGTTGGAGGCACTGCCTATCGATAATGAACTCTATAGTACTTGGCCTCTCTCATTGCATCTCGGTACATTCGTGCTGGGACTATCCTGCCCTGAGATGTTGTCGTACTCTCCAATTGTTGGCATCTGCCCACCTCTTGTGCCAACTGCAACTTTGTCGCTAGTCACTACTATACAACCTAGTCTTGCTCTATTGTAAGGGCCTGGACTTGCTATTGGGCTTGAAGCTGTTATATCAAATCATCTCTTTGATTAGGATGAGGTGGTGGCGGTGGTTGTTGATCCCTTTGTGGTGGTTTTTGGTCCCTCAGAGGCGGCTATTGATCTATAGGAGCATCTCTCTACTGGTCCCTTGGTGATCCTAGTGCTAGTGTGGTTGGCATGGAGGTGGTTCACCTCCTCCTCTATCTCTGTCTCTGTCTTCATATCCTCCTCCTCCTCCTCCTCATCTTCGCCCCCACTTTGTTGTTCAACCTTAGGGTCTCCACCGCGAAAGAACTATCCTTGGCACTGTCAATCTGATGGGAGGCCGAAACCAATCATCGTAGGCATGTGTGGTACCTGGGACTACCTACCCCTAATCATATGCCCACAACCTAGCTACCAGCTGTCTAAATGAATCGACTGCATCCTATGGTGGTATTGTCTGACCCCATGTCATATCCTTGGTGGTCCAGGAAAATATGGCCACATACTGGTCATCTAGCCTGTTCTGAATATCTCCAAACTGTCTCGCTACCCAATCAGGCCAGTAGCACTCAATCATGGTATGCTCATGTCCCTGCATGAGTTGATCCTACCTCACATAAAAAAAGTTGTTGTACATCATCGTACCATTCGGGCATCCCTAGCCAGGGCCTCCAAGTAAATGTGGTCATCTCATCAATGACCCTCCGCCAGTGAGGGATGCCAGCCTATCCTGTATGCGTGAATGTCAGACCACCCCTGTATTGCCAAACCACTGAGTTGTCAAGCTCCACATTGACCATTGTGACCCTCAATCAAAGCAAAACTATGGGCTCCCATGCTCAAATGGGTAAAAGAGTAACCCTAACTTCGATGGCTTTGCTGTCACAATATGCGAACTCATGCAAATCATGATAAAGTGAGGCCAACATCATTGGCCCCCATGCAAAGCAGCATCTCCGGAAGAGCATCCACTCTCAAGCTAGACCCCATCCTGGACTGAAATAGCTGCCCCATCGATCTGGAGCTACAAGTCCTAAAATAATAGCCAACATAATCAATTGAAAGGTGGACACCCGACCTTTGTACCGCTCAAGCTCAATCTGACCCTTGTTTAAGACAATCTCATCCAGCCCCATAATCTCATTACACACATTCGTGCCAACGCCCATGTCATTTATAACCCTCTCATCGTGGATGGGCAATCATAGAATCCACCAAACGTCCTCTAGTGTGGCGGTCACCTCGCCAATGGGAAGGTGAAAAGATGATGTCTCGTTGTGCCATCTCTCTGCCAACCTGATAATCACACCTAAGTGTGTCTTGATGACAGGCGCATACATGACGTACCACATGTTGATCACTCCAAGGTGCTCCTGAAGTAACTCATGCAACCCGCTCAATCTGCTAAGCACGAGGGATCGATGCTCGTGAGAATGTACAGTCTCTTTGTCCTCCTACACCAATAAAGCCACAACATTAAGTTTCGTAAAAAATATGGATCCTGTTTTAAAGTTTTCGCAACCATAACAACATAGGCATCGTTGTTTGGAAGCTCCAAACTGCACTGCTGGAGGCCCCAAATTGCAAACTCAACCGCGACATCGTTGTTTGATTGCGCACCTATTTGACCTAGAAACCCTAAACACCTAATTGGACCACAACGACGCCATTTTCATATGTGGTGCCATTTGGAGTTTGAGCCCTAAATCTTAAACTGTGATGCAGCATCATAGATCACAATAGTGGCGTGGTTTGAGGCAGAGCGACACCGATTCTACCCTTTCAGAGGCGCTAAATAATGTCGCTGGACTAGTTTGACTTTCAAACCCTATTTAATGTGCACAAAAATTGAAAATGCAAGTTGGGTTAGGGTCACATACCAATGGTCCTGCCCTTAGAAGTTGTTGGTAGACTCATACTTGCTCGAAAATGTGTTGGCGAAGCACTCTTTGCGCCATCTCGAACAAAGGTCGGAGCTCAAAAATAGGAAATTCTAAAGGCTTGAGTGTGAAAATGTATTGAAAGTGACCCCTCAAGGGCTATTTAAGCATGAAAATTAGGGTTTTTTACCCTGTTTAGCTGTCAACCTAGGGTTTTGTGCCCCTAACCCCGTTTTTGCTCAACCAAGGTTCTTTTCAAGTCTTTCTCATGTTTTGGCATCCTAGAGCCTTTTTGGACCCCTCGGGCAGCTTGTCCTTTTTTTTTTCGCGAGATCACCTAAAAATCCAAATTTTCATTCGATCTCTTGAGGGGGTAGTATACCAGCATAATTTTTTCGCTGGGGCAACAATGGGGCATCCAAAATTTTTAAAAAAAAATGAATTTTGATCTTGGTAGTTTTTTCTTTGAACAAACGCAACAGGTACATTGCTTCAAAGAGGGGGAAAATGTAGACATGTAAAATATACTGATTGATCTTGTGCACCTAATCCTGATTTACTAACACTAGTTCATCCAGAATCATCTCCTTTGCTAACCATTTAATCGAATAATCTTTATTTGATTAAATTCATTATATTTCGTCTTTTAATTAAATAAATCAATTTTATCTAATTAAATTATTATCTTCTTAATCCTAATGTCCTCTTTTAATTAAATAAATCAATCTTTATTTGATTAAATCATCATATTCTCCTCTTTAATTAAATAAATCAATTTTATTTAATTAAGTCATCAATCAATCCTAGAGTCATCTCTTTAATTAAATAAATCAATTTTATTTAATTAGCTTCTAAAGTTCTCCATTTAATTGAATAGATCAAATTTATTTAATTAAATCACTAATATCCATTATTCCTCTCATATTGATTTATTTAAATCCAAATATCTAAGTCAAAGTGTCAACTTAGCTAAATCTTCATCTAAATTAATCAAATCATGATTAATCCTAACACTGATCACTCAAATCCTCTAGATTTTGCAACTTGCACAAGTAAATCAATTTAATTGATTTATAAATTTCTCCTTTTCATTCAAATATGGCATCAAGTTGGAATATTCCTCCAAGTTTGAAAACTCCCTCCTAAAAGGACTGGTCCATCCAACAAGGCATTAAAGGCCTCTTACATATCCTTTTTCTTGAGCCAAGTGGCATTAACTCTCCTTTCTTCTCTCTCCAACATGTCACTTCTCCAATTTCAAATATCCACCTAATGGAATTTATGTGCACATTCATCAAAATGTGCTCCATCTCTCTCCATTCACATGTTGACAAGTGGCATTTTGCTATTGGTTGATGTTTTATCCCACATTCATCTTTTTTGCTCATTCTTCCATCATTCTCTTCTATAAATAGAAGGCTCTTTTACTAATTTGGGATCCACAATCTTAGGCATTTTCATCCACGACTTATGCAAAGTCATTATCTTCATATTTTGAGCAATTTCATCTATTCTCATCCAATTTTTATAGTTTTGATCAATTTCATAACTAGGTAATGGAAAATTTTATCAAGGAGCAACATTGATCATCATCAAGCTTGCAAGGAATTGGGAAAGGGATATTTTCCACATCAAAATAGCACCAATTCCCCCATGGGATCGAGAGTTTGAGCATTTGAATAAGATTTAGTTTGTTTTCATTTGTGTTCTTTACTTTATTTCTCATTCTTCATGTTTCAAATGAATCTTATGGAGAATGATGGTTTTGATTTGTATAATGGACTAATATTGTGTTGTTTGTTTGTGTTTGTGCAGATCTAGATCCACCATTCATAGGTACTAAGAACTCTTCCTAAATCTTATAGTTCTGAAGTGTCTTCTATTGAGGAAGCTCAAAATTTAGATCAACATTCTAAAGATCAAATGTTTAGTGCTTTCATTTTTTATGAAGAGAATTTGGTCAAGATACTACAAAGAAAGAAACTGCTTTTAAAGTCAACAAGGCAGAGAAGGTTGATGAATCAAATTTGGATGATCTTGATGAGGTGGAAGCAAATTTCATGAGGAGACTGAATAAGGGCACTAGCAAATACAAAGGTAAGTTACCCTTTAAGTGTTTCAATTGGGGGGAAGATAGGTCATTATGCTTCTAAATGTCGAATCGAAGTTGCAAATGACAAACATAAGAATCATAAAGGAAAAATTGTCAAGACGAGTTACTATGTTGAAAAAGACAATGGTGTATCTAATGACGAGGAATCAAATTATCTTGATGAAGATAGTGATGAATGCTTGTTCATGGATCTAAATGTTGGAACTACTTCTATTAATATTGAACTATGTTTGAAGGAAAGTGCTCCAATAATAGGTCACAATATTGAAGGAACTATAGTGATTGCTTTTCATGCAAGAGAGGATAGGAATTACTAGATAATTGATAGTGGATGCTCAAACCATATGACAAGTGATAAGAGTAAGTTTCTTAAAATTTAGAAGTATGATGGTGGTCTTGTTAAGTTTGGTGATGATAAATTTGCTAAGATATGTGGAAAAGTCTCAATTAGTTTTGATAGCACACATAAAACAAACTATGTCCTTTATGTCAAAGGTCTCTGGCATAATCTTCTAAGTGTATGATAGTTGTGTAGCAAAGGATACAATTTGGTATTTTAGGATGATGGTTGTGAAATCAAAAAAGGAAGCTCTGATACTCTGGTTGTTGCAGGGACAAGGACATAAGGTAATGTTTATTAGCTCAAAGGTGGTGGTGTTAAGCACTTTATGTCTCAAACCAATGAAAGTTGGATATGTCATAGAAGAATGGGTCACATCAATTTTGATAACCTAGTGAAGATTAGTTCTACCGATGTTGTGAGGGATATACCAAGGATTACAAAGCCTATCAATGCAATTTGCAAGGAATGTCAGTTTGGAAAGCAAACAAAGAAGAGGTTCAAGACTAAAGAATATTCTACCATGGCTCCTTTGGAGTTGGTGCATACAAAGATATGTGGACCTACTAGAATAAGAAGCTCTCAAGGTGATAGGTATTTTATGTTTTTGATTGATGATTATTCTATAATTACTTGGGTGACATTTCTCAGAGAAAAATTATAAGCTCTAAATAAGTTTAGAGCTTTTAAATCTATGACTGAGAATGAAATGGATCTGAAAAAATCAAGTGCTCAAGGTTTGATAGAGGTGGTGAGTTTACTTCAAATGAGTTTGATAGTTTTTATGATCATGGAATAAAGAGAGATTTGTCAGCCTCTAGGACTCCTTAGCAAGTTGTGGAGAGGAAGAACATGACAGTTGTAGAAGCTGCAAGAACTATGATGAAGGAAGCAAGTCTATCAAATGTTTATGGAGAGAAGCAATTAATACTATAGTCTACATTCTTAACAGAGGTCAAGCAAGAGTAAACAATTAAAAGACTCCCTATAAGTTATGGTATGGAAAATCTTCTACTGTGAAATATTTTAGAGTGTTTGGAAGCAAATGCTATATTAGGAGAGATGAAGAAAACTTTGGAAAGTTTGATGCAATATTTGATGTAAGAATCTTCCTTGGATACTCTACAAAGAGCAAAGCTTACTGATGTTATAATAAAAGGCTAAAGAAGATTGTTGAAAGTGCAAGTGTCAAAGTGGATGAAGAACCACATAAAAATTTTGTGTTGATAGAAGGATATGAATCTAATGAACCCCTTTGCAGTGAAGAAGAAAAATATGAAAAGAAAGAAAAAGAGATGACAGTTGAAGAAGCTCCAAAAAATATCCCTAAGACTCCTACGTATGCACAAAATAATCACTTTGAAGATCAAATCATTGGAGATAAGAGCAAAGTTGTGTTGACAAGAAGAAAATATGCTTTGACAAAGGAACAAGTAAACTTCTATTTACTTTTAGAGATAGAATCTAAAATAGTGACTAAGGCATGCAAAGATGAGAACTGGATCAAGGCTATGAAAGAAGAGTTGGAATAGATTGAGAGGAATTAGAAGGGAATCGATCCCAAGACCTGCAAACAAGAATGCGATAGGAACTAAATGGGTTTTTAGGAACAAACTAAATGAGGATGGAAAAGTTATCAAAAACAAGGATGGACTTGTGTGAAGGGCTACTCACAAGTGGAAGGAATAGATTTTGAAGATACTTTTGCTTTGGTGGAAAGGATGGAAGCTATTAGAATGTTTTTGGATTTTGCAGCACATAAAGACTTCAAGGTGTATCAGATGGATGTCGAGTCTGCATTCTTGAATGGTGAGTTAGAAAAAAGGTGTACATTGAACAAACAATTTTTTTTTAGTTTTTAGATGATACTTATATGGTCTGTAGGTTAAAGAAGGCCTTACATGGGCTCAAACAAGCTCCTAGATCTTGGTATGAAATATTGGATAAGTACTTATTGCAACATGGATTCAAAAAGGGTGTTGCAGATAGCAACCTTTACTTCAAGGTTGGGGGAGGACAAATCTTGAATGTGGTAGTGTATGTTGATGATATTATCTTTGGAGGAAATGAAGGTATGTGAAAGAGGTTTGCAGATGGGATGCAAAATGAGTTTGAGATGTCAATGTGTGGGGAGATGAATTTCTTCCTTGGATTACAAATTAGACAATCAAAAAAAGTATTTTCATTTCACAATCAAAGTATGTCAAGGAAATATTGAAGAAGTTTGGAATGGAGGATTCTAAACCGGTATGTACTCCATGGTTGTTGGTTGTAAGTTGAGCAAACATGATGAATCTTTTAAGGCTGATCATAGCAAGTACAAATCAATCATTGGTGGATTGCTATATCTAATTTCTACTAGATCGAATATCATGCATGCATTATGTCTTGTGGAAAGATTTCAAGAAGATACCAAAGAATCACATGTGGCAGTAGTAAAGAGGATGTTTAGATACTTGAAGGGCACTTTGAGCTTTGGTTTATGGTATATTAGGGATACTGATTTCTCTTTGAGTACATATACAGATGTAGATTGGGTAGTTTATATAGATGAGAGAAGAAGTACAAGTTGAGGTGCTTTTTTTCTTGGAAGTAGATTGGTTTCTTGGTTGAGTAAGAAGTAGGATTCAGTATCATTATCTACTATAGATGTAGAAGATATTGTAGCAACATCATGTTGCACACAAGTGTTGTGGATGAAGTAGACATTGAAGGATATCATAGTATCATATGATGAACCTATTTTTATCTCGTGTGATAATACAAGTGCTATCAATATTTCAAAGAACTTGACAATGTATTCGAGAACAAAACATATCTCTATCTGGTATCACTTTCTAAGAGAGAAAGTTGTTGAGAATGAGGTGAAGCTAGAATATGTGCCTACAAAGGATCAAGTTTTAGATATTTTCACCAAGGCTCTTTCTAAAGATACATTTGAGTATCTCCAACATAAGTTAAGGGTTATTGCCCCTCCTTTCAACTAGATGCATAAGTGGTGTATATGTCCAAGGGAGAAATTCAAGATACATTCTTTTTATCCTCGACTGATGAAGGCTACCTCTTAGGCGGAGTAGGTAGTGGTGTGTTTTTTAGTCGGTGTAGTCAGGGGAGAATATCTTGTGCTCCTAAGAGGGAGAGAATTAAAATATAAGAGCAAAACAATGTGTGTAGTGTTGACAATTGTATGGAGAAGAGTATTGGAGAAAGAGCAGTTGCTTGCTAGTGTTGCCTAAAGAGAAGTGTGCAAGTGTTGTCAAAGGGACATATGTCGCCTTTTTCCATTAATGTCAAAAGGGGAGAGTGAAGCTTGAAAAGAAAAGAGAGTGATGTTTGAAACAACTCAAGAAAGGGGGAGAGAATTATGTTTGAAAAATAGAGGTAAAGGGAGAGATTGTTGCAAGTATGTTGCAAGTGTTGTTATTGATGTCAATAGTTGGTCACTGAAGTCAGCAATATAAGATTGTTGGTGATTGAGTAGTGTTGTCAACCCCTAGTGTATCTAGATTGTTAGATTTGTTGGAGAGTGCTGCATGAGAAAGAGTTATGGTGTTTTAGATGATGTGGGTGTGTTAAAGAGACATTTTTGGTGTTGTTAATGCAGTTGGTTCACTTGGTTTCCAAGTGCTTTTGAGAAAATTTGAATAGAAGAGTGTGCATGGTGACAAAGGTGTGTTCAATGTTGTGCTTCACATTTCTTCATGGTTGAAGATGTGCTTGTGCAATTTGTATGTGATGATTAGAGGTGTTTAGAGGTGTTATATCTAGAGTTTCAAGTTCTAGATCATATGACAGTGGAGGTTCTAGATTGTATGTCAATGGAAGATGTGTTTGATAGTGTGTTTGCCTATGAAGAAGGTTTTCCAAGAGAAATGGAATTGCTCCAAGTTGTTATCTCTTGTCTTGCAGATTTGGGAAGATGCTTATATTGTCTATATTTATCTTCCCTTGGAATTTTTGGCGTTGAGTTCCTTCGCAAGTTCAGTTCTTATGTTGGAGTTTAATGGCAGTGCATCCTAATGTGCAGGATGAAAGTAATCTTTATTTCAGGTGGTTGCAAAAATGTTGTAGTGTAGTATGTTGATGTTGGAATATTCTTGGTTGTCATGTGGTGTTGTTGTGTGGTTCACATGTTGTTTTTGGACCTAGAGAGGCATGTATGTGGTCACTTGTTAGTGTTAGTGTGGGTTTGGATGACCTGGCATGCTAGCACTAATTGCAGAGGTTTTTTTTATGGAAGCGTGGTGATGTGTGTCAGTATAGATTTGGGTCCTAGTTAACACATGGTCTGGTTTTCCTTTACTTCTTTCCACCGTGGAAGTGTTTGGTGTCAACCTATTTCGGTGTTACATGTTTGAGGTGCATATGTTTCATTAAGGCCAACCTTAAGGAGTTGTTTGAGGTCCTGGATGGTATCAATGCAAAGTGAAGGTTGTGTTGAGTAGGGTGGAAAGTGTGTGGTGTAAATATGATCAAGTTTGGTGATATGAGTGCTAGATTAATGCTTGTGACTCTAGATGTAGTGAGCAGAAGGTGTTTATACTTTTAGTGTGCTTGAAGTTGCTGAACGTAGTGGGCGAAAGGTTGAAAATGGCATAGAGTTGCATTGGTGGATCTTTCTTATTGCTTTGAGATAGTGAATCTCTCTATAATAGTTTTCCTCTATCTTCTTTCTTTCAAACAGTGAGTCCTTTGGGAAATGATCCCTTGACAATGAGCCTAATTATATTCGATATTGCTCTTCATATATATGCAAGCTAATCCTCACAATGGTTTTTCCCTGCTTAGAATTTTCCATGTAAATCTAGTATTCTCTTGTGTATGGTTTTGTTTGCATTGTTGTTTCACATGTTTACATTCTAATATTGCTTAATGAGGGTTTAATGTTTGATAATGGTTTGAACGTTAATGAGGGATCAAATATTTTAATGTACAACTAATTCACCCCCCTATTAGTCGTCTTATGCATGTAACAATCATATCAGGATTCTCACATGACATCTAGATTTTAGACAACATTGAATGGAACTTTGGGAACAAGGTTAAATTTCAATACAACATACCACCCACAAACAAATGGAAAAACAAAAAGAGTGAATCAGATAGTTGAAGACCTACTTAGAATGTATTATATGAATCAACAGTACAATTGGGAAGAGTAACTTCCATTGCTGGAGTTTGCTTATAAGAACTCCTACCATGCATCTTTAGGGATGACACCATTTGAAACTCTTTTATGGGTGAAAGTGCTGTACACCTATCAGTTGGGATAAGGTGGAAGAAAAAATTGTAATTGGTTCATATATGCTTAGAGAGATGGATGATCAAATGAAGTTGATCAAGGGGCGATTGAAGGAAGCAACATATAAGAAGAAGAGTTATGTAGACAAGAATAGGACTTTCAAGTGGTTTTTAGTAGGAGATAAGGTATTCTTGAGGGTTAAACCTCATAGGAGTTCTATATGATTTGGTAAATCTTCCAAAACAACATTGAGATTTGTGGGTCTTTTGATGTATTGGAAGTGATCAACCTAATTGCTTACAAACTTACTCTACCACCTACTTTTGCATGAATCCATAATGTGTTTCATGTGTCTATGCTTAAGCCATATCATTCTAACGCCACACATAACTTGATTAGCATGCTTTACAGGTACATGATCAAGGAGTGGTGGCGGTGGAGCCCACTCAAATTCTTGATAGGCGCAACCTTAAGTTGAATGATAGAGATATAACGTAGTATAAGGTCTAGTGGGACCAATATTTTATGGATAGTGCTACATGGGAGAATGTAGAGGATATAGGCCACTGTTTTCCTCGTTTGAGTGCTTAGTTTTGAGATACTTTTTTGTCGCATCAATGTGATACTCTTATTTTTTTATTGTGTCTAATAAGATATCGGGAAGATGTCTCTTTCTAGTGGGGAAGGATGTCACATCTTGATTTTGCTTACCTAAATTTTTTTGATAATAAATGGAATTGGACGAGACCATTGAACAATATGTGTTTGAAGCATAGATTAGTGTATTTTTGTGGATGATAAATTAGATGTTATTTTTAAATTGCATGCTATTGTGATTAAAATAATGATGAATTATTATGATGCAAATATTTTGATTATTGATTATGGTTTTATGAGCTAACCAATTGATGAGATATTGAGTGCAAATGAGTGTAGGAAAAGGTTGAAGGAAAGAACATGGTTGAGGTAGAGATGACCTAGCCGCCTGAAAATAGTTAGCATGATGGAAATCCTACGCACACACTCATGTAGTTGCATTCATCCTGTATTGTGAATGATTACATTATGCATAGTGTTATCATGAATATATCATTACCTATTGTGTGTTATGATTTAAATAATGACTATGTCTGATGGTTGTTTTGTTTGCAAGAATCAGTTTAATTGGAAAAAAATTCAAATGTTTGATAATGATGAATCCCATTATTTATATATTATATACTTATAGAAATAATAATGATTCATTATTTATATTTACGAATATATAAATAACTTACTATTAAAAATAAAAATAAAAGTAAAAATAAAAGAAGTTTTAAATTCAGATGATCCATGAATTACTATTAAAAAGCAAACAAAATTAAATAAAATGAGTTTTAAATTCAAGTGACATGCATGATAAATCATGCAATCCTGGCATGAGGAGAAATTTTAGTTCTAAAAATAAAGAGATACTCCAATTGGAGCTGAACACTTGCATGGAAATATGAAAACCATGATAAAAGAGAGAGGAGAGGGACAATTGTGGGGATATCATTACTAGCAACGACTGAGGAGGATTTACATCATAGTATCTGAGCAAAGTTGAGGAGTTAGCACACAAAGTAGGAGACGAGGTATTGCCATGTTATTGCTATTTGTAACATGGCTTATGAATGCATGGTAAAGGCTTAAATAGAACCAATTCTACAATTTTAAATGATGAATGATATTGTTATTATATCATAGGTTTGAAGGAGATTATTGTTTGTATTGTAGCATGTATTTAGTTCTTTGTATCAACCACTTTATGTATTGTTCTTCCTGTGCATACATAACAAAACTTGTGTGTTGACCTTAATGCTTCAATATATGACATCAATTTGCCTATAATTTTTTGTGGTAATTGAATATATGTTTTTGTACCTCTATTATATATGGACTTGCATCCAAAATTGATTAAGACATTCAATTGCCATATATATGTGTAAATACCATCATACTGATTCACTTCTAACGCTTGAAAACCATAGAATTGACCATGTTTTCAAAAATATTCATGGCTGTTATAAGAACCTATGTGTTGATTATTATGTATAATATAGAAATAACAGTTATGTATATCAAATTTAATATATATATATATATATATATATATATATATATATATATATATATATATATATATATATATATATATATATACGGTATGAGTTTATGATACCTGAATTAATGAACAAATTGTGACTATAACCATATATGAATTATTTTTTTTTTACAAATTTGTTGTGCTATTCTGTAAACTTGACAATTTTAAACAATAGTATCCATTATGCATCATAAGTTATGAATTGGGTTCTTATGGATTTAACTTATATGACATCAAAAAAATTAGTTAGCATTGCATATACATTAAATATTATAAAAAGATCATTAGTTAGAAATTAAATTGCATGTCAATAATCAAGTTACATGTCAGTAATCAAATTACATGTCAATTATATGTATTTAACCATCATTATGCATGAAAGGAATGAAATAACAAAATACCTTCATATAATCATTTTGCATGAAAAGAAAAGGGTTATTTATTAATATAATCATTGGATATATGAATGTTATATTCTTTCCATGAGGAAATTAGTTTTCTTATATATGTGATTTGGCTTTACCTTCTCGGATGGGTGTTGAATATGGACTAATATAGGGGAGTAGATTTTCTTTTCCAAATCTACCTATCATTTATGGTTTAATTGCTTTGGCCAAAGATATGTGTACCATTAAAATAGATGGATGCTATTTTATTCTCTATGTCATATCCTAATAGTAGGGCATATCATGTTCATATTTGAAATGCATGTAGATATATCAGATTCCCTCCTGCTAGTCATTTCTAGGTTGCTAGGCTTCTAGTGCAGGGTGGGGTATTCTTCATGTTGTGAAGAATTTTGAGGGAGTGTAAGCTTTGTGTTTGGGTGGAAAAGTGCTTGATCCATGTTCTCGTCTCTTGGTTTACATATGATTGTTTGGGTTAGTGGTAGCGAGAGACTTTATTGATTATGATTCTTGTATATATTTACTTGTATTGTTATGTCTAGATGGGCATGAGAGTCTGAGTTATATTCTTGCATAAATTATATCTCATACACTATAATAATTGACTAGATAGTCCTTCATGTGATGATGTACCTTATTTCTGGTACTTAATATTATGGATTAGACACTTTTACATGTGGTATGTAATATGTCATTTGTATAAGTTGAAGATGTTTTATTTCATTTCAATATTTACGGAAAATGAGTTACTACTTATTTTTATTGAGATAGTTTAGGGTTTCAAATGTTACATTTATGTAGATCTTGATACTCAATGATTCCCAAATGTTCTTGTTTTAGACTATCTTGTACCTCTTGATGATTTAGACAATATACCATATGACTAATAATAATAAGGGGTTTATCTCTTTAAAAATATTTAGATGTTTGTATATTTATAATGATGATAAGGTTTCTTCCAATTTTCCTTCTCCTCTTATAGAAATAGTTGTTGATCCTTCACCTTCATTGATTCCTAGTGCAGTATCTTTGATTGAGACTCCACTCATTCCTGCTTCTTTAAATTTTAATGTTGTTTCATCTTCCAGTAATTCAATTCAATAGGATCATTCTTGTCTTACAAATTCAACTTTATGAGATGACTACTTGACAGGCATTACATATTTATTTTGTGAGTCCCATCTTGATAATTTAGAGGAAACAGTTAA
The DNA here is from genome assembly GCA_007258455.2 of Sequoia sempervirens. NCBI lineage: Eukaryota > Viridiplantae > Streptophyta > Pinopsida > Cupressales > Cupressaceae > Sequoia > Sequoia sempervirens. The sequence continues at coordinate 213,044,537 of VDFB02075321.1, read as the reverse complement.
TGATATCTCTTTCCTCTTTAATGAATATTACAATACAAGTATTATCACATCATATTCTTCATGAGCCTTTGTAGGTTTTTGGATTATTTACAACTCATTACATTTTGACATCATTTGGACAGTTGAGTAGTTTTTCAAAGCACCTATCATGAGACTTCTTCCCTCATTTATCTTCTTGGAGTTGGAGTTTATTTTATATACACCATTGGATTTTTTTCTTTCCAAAGGGAGAAATGTCGTTTTCCAATTTTGGACTCTCTTTAACATTCATCTTTGTGCATTCACCATTGGAACGAGAGCCACTTCATTGTAGGAGGATCTATATTTAAATTCTAAATATTTCTCTCTTACATAGGATTATTTATTTTATATTTATGATGGGTGTAATCCTCATGGGTCATATTGAGTCCTTCCTCCATCACTTATACATGTTTGTTTCAAGTTTTCTCTCTTTTGGAGAAGGTTTTTTCTACGTGTTTTTCTCCTTTACTTTATTCGTGAGAGATATTTTGTACAAGGGTACCTAACATGGTCTTGTTGTTAGG
>VDFB02075321.1:212997399-213043892 GCA_007258455.2 Sequoia sempervirens | reverse complement strand
TATATGTGATTTGGCTTTACCTTCTCGGATGGGTGTTGAATATGGACTAATATAGGGGAGTAGATTTTCTTTTCCAAATCTACCTATCATTTATGGTTTAATTGCTTTGGCCAAAGATATGTGTACCATTAAAATAGATGGATGCTATTTTATTCTCTATGTCATATCCTAATAGTAGGGCATATCATGTTCATATTTGAAATGCATGTAGATATATCAGATTCCCTCCTGCTAGTCATTTCTAGGTTGCTAGGCTTCTAGTGCAGGGTGGGGTATTCTTCATGTTGTGAAGAATTTTGAGGGAGTGTAAGCTTTGTGTTTGGGTGGAAAAGTGCTTGATCCATGTTCTCGTCTCTTGGTTTACATATGATTGTTTGGGTTAGTGGTAGCGAGAGACTTTATTGATTATGATTCTTGTATATATTTACTTGTATTGTTATGTCTAGATGGGCATGAGAGTCTGAGTTATATTCTTGCATAAATTATATCTCATACACTATAATAATTGACTAGATAGTCCTTCATGTGATGATGTACCTTATTTCTGGTACTTAATATTATGGATTAGACACTTTTACATGTGGTATGTAATATGTCATTTGTATAAGTTGAAGATGTTTTATTTCATTTCAATATTTACGGAAAATGAGTTACTACTTATTTTTATTGAGATAGTTTAGGGTTTCAAATGTTACATTTATGTAGATCTTGATACTCAATGATTCCCAAATGTTCTTGTTTTAGACTATCTTGTACCTCTTGATGATTTAGACAATATACCATATGACTAATAATAATAAGGGGTTTATCTCTTTAAAAATATTTAGATGTTTGTATATTTATAATGATGATAAGGTTTCTTCCAATTTTCCTTCTCCTCTTATAGAAATAGTTGTTGATCCTTCACCTTCATTGATTCCTAGTGCAGTATCTTTGATTGAGACTCCACTCATTCCTGCTTCTTTAAATTTTAATGTTGTTTCATCTTCCAGTAATTCAATTCAATAGGATCATTCTTGTCTTACAAATTCAACTTTATGAGATGACTACTTGACAGGCATTACATATTTATTTTGTGAGTCCCATCTTGATAATTTAGAGGAAACAGTTAATGATATCTCTTTCCTCTTTAATGAATATTACAATACAAGTATTATCACATCATATTCTTCATGAGCCTTTGTAGGTTTTTGGATTATTTACAACTCATTACATTTTGACATCATTTGGACAGTTGAGTAGTTTTTCAAAGCACCTATCATGAGACTTCTTCCCTCATTTATCTTCTTGGAGTTGGAGTTTATTTTATATACACCATTGGATTTTTTTCTTTCCAAAGGGAGAAATGTCGTTTTCCAATTTTGGACTCTCTTTAACATTCATCTTTGTGCATTCACCATTGGAACGAGAGCCACTTCATTGTAGGAGGATCTATATTTAAATTCTAAATATTTCTCTCTTACATAGGATTATTTATTTTATATTTATGATGGGTGTAATCCTCATGGGTCATATTGAGTCCTTCCTCCATCACTTATACATGTTTGTTTCAAGTTTTCTCTCTTTTGGAGAAGGTTTTTTCTACGTGTTTTTCTCCTTTACTTTATTCGTGAGAGATATTTTGTACAAGGGTACCTAACATGGTCTTGTTGTTAGGACCCATATTTGAGTTCATGCATTTTTTTATTCATCCCTAAGTTACACTTAAGGGGGGTTGTTGGTATGAACAAGGTATATTATCTAACTAGTTCCTATCCAAGTCCTATTCACACTCGATTAAGTTTATTTAGGACAAGTTTAGGCTATTTAATTTTTATGTCTCGTGTCATATTATAATGACACTTGTCATAATCCTATGTTATCCAATTTCTTCACCTTTCCTATATAAGCAAGGCTTGTCTTATACATTGCACATTAGTATATCATTCTTGCATCCTATAGTTGAACACTCATTCTTTGCTACTCTTTTGTGGAAGGTTACTTATAGTTTTGTAGGTGATATTGGTTTCTTGAATTTTTTGTGTGCCTCTTGCATGGTATTAGAGCTCTTACACTCAATGTCATCTACTTTCCCACTACACATATCCCTATATATTTTCACTCCCCCGTATGCATAGGTGTGAAATCAAGTATACCCTAACCATCTTCATGATTAAAATATAGATTCGATGAAGAGGGGTCCTTTGTCTATGGATTGGATAGTTTGTCACTTGGCTATAAGGAATTATGGTACTCTAACACTAAAAGAAATTTAAAAACTTAAATGGATCATCATTAGCATTAATCATATAAATCTTACCATTATATATAAATTTCAAAGAATGGTGAAAAGTAGATGGAACAACCCTCATAGCATATATTCATGGATGTCTTGTCGATAAATATTTTAATACACAAACTCATGGAATGATTTGGTCCTATTGAAAGTGAGGAAATCACCCTCCTAGGCTCAAGAAAATCATAAAGGAATTCTTGGTTAACTCCAAGGTGCGTGAATTTATTTCTATTTAAAGGTTATTGGTTTCTTGGAAAATCAAGCTTTTACTTGTTTATTGAAGGCATGATTTGGCTTCTTGTAGTGCCCCCCCCGTTTCGGTTGTCATTGATGTCAAGTAAGTTGTTGTTGGTAATGTCATGATTTTATTATTTAATTTAATTTTAAGGTTATGAGATAACACTAATAATATGCTTGGATTTGATTAATAAAGTTAATTTAATTATAAGGTTACTTGTTTTATTTGGAATTAAATAAAGAATTATATTCAATAATAAACATTAATTGAATTATCTTTGAGAGTTAGTTATTTAAAGTAATCGAATTAGATGAGGAAAGATAATTATCATTTAATGATTAAATTCAATTAATAAATTTAAAAGTGAGAAAATATTAGAGAGGATTAAATATTAAAATTGTACTTAAGTTTAAATAAATTAAGGTGAAAATATTTATTAAAATAAATATATTTTATTGTAACTAAAAGAAAGATTAAATTATTAAATATTTAATAGTTGATCTATTTGGTTTATATATTAAAGAGTCAATTATAAAATAATGAATAGGGGTAGTGGGTGGCTTATAATCGTAACTAATGGAAGTGCAACGGTCTGCTGATGGGAGTGTAAAAGACACCATCAAATAAATTATAATAAGTGATAGAAGTCGAATGGTTTCCGGAGGGGAGTGGAAAAGACACCATGAAACAAATTATAAACAAGAATTATTTTGGAGGATAGGGGGAGGGAAGCTTGGAATCTGGCGGACGGTGTAAACTTGGCGATCATCATCACTATGAAGTTTGTAACTCATGGGAATTCGATTAAGGTCAGATCTTAACTTTATTCTCTTGTGCCTTTTGAAGCCTTCGTAGTATTCTTACCTCTGTCGTGACTTGGAGTAGCCGATTTCCATTGACTGTGATTTCATACATGGAATATCTTATATCGACGTCTATATTTTGTTATGTGTCTCTGATGTTCATCAGTAATTTCGTGTTCTTGAAGATTTGTGTGTTAAAAATTGATGAATCTGCCTTGCCCTTGAAATTCTTAATAGTTCGAGTGATGGATATTTCATTTACTTGTGAAACTTATCAACCCTTATTACTGATTTTAGCTTAATGTCCATACATTATTCTTGCCTTAAGGGAAGTTCTTGATTTTAGTTATTACCTTATTAAGTTTCATGCAATTAAAGCTTTAAATTTGTCGACACTTCATGATTTTCCTAGCACCTGCTAATCGAATCTTATTTGAAAGTTTTCTAAATTCTGCCATGATATAGCAATTGTACGTATCTTGTAGTCATAACATTCGTCTCTGGCATTCTGGAAAATAGATTGCTGTTTAGAATAAGTTTTAAAGTTTGAATAATCTCCTTGATTTTGTTAACAATCCCCCACAACTGTAACACTTGAAAAACAAAATATTTTCATAGTATAAATAACCTCCCTGAATCCTCAGCAATCTGCTCAGCCACACACTTGAACTTAATAGGAAGTTTATAGATTTAAATAAACTGCTCGATTCTGCTGGCAATCTATCGCAGTTGCAGCACTTGAAAATAAATTTATTTTGCAAACTTCAATCTTGAGCGCATCTCTGGAAACTCGCCTCTAATCATAAATGCGTCTAGTTCAAAACAGAAAAAAGTTGTGCATTATTTCCCCTACTCTCAGGTCACATATTTGCACCTCACCTTTCTCTTTTCCTTTAGTCTTGCGATAACATTTGAGATTTGATAATAATGCAAGTAGATGGCGATATTTCCAAATTCCAATATTCACTTTCTAATATACTTGGCAACCTGTCACTGTTACGCCATTTAGAGTTGAGGCATTGTACAGAATTAAATAGTCTCCCTAAAACCATTAGCAAACCGTCACAGCTGCAACGTTTAGACTTGCAAAGGTGGAGTAAATTAAATAATCTCACTGGTTTCATTTTTTAATCTATCTCAGTGGCGCCCTTGATCTTGGTAGAGTGTATTCCTCTAATTTCTTTGCCATCCTGTCTCAGCCGCAAGCTTGAGCATATTAGGAAGTTTAAAAGTTTTAATAATCTCTCTTATTTCATTATCAATCTTTATCGTGTGGAAATATTTTCAATTACCACAAATGTATATATATCTATAGATGCTTATTTATAAATTAGTCATTAGATTTAGTGTTTCCTTTTAATTGTTAAGAGATTTAGATTATTTGTTTAATAAATTAATTATAAATATTTCAATATTCTAGAGAATGGGGACTTCGTCTTTAATTATTGGATCTATAGTGAATTAAGTAAAAGTGTAATCTTATTTTAGGAGATTAATTAATTAAGCTGGTCCATAACTAGAATGTTGAATAGAGAAGAGTTATCTACGGCAGATTCATAAAATAAATAAAATAAGAATATATGAAAGTTATTTGTTTTTAATAGGTAATAGGTAAGTGAGTTGTGAGAAGGAATAGGGAAAATTGATTAATTAGTTTTAGGGGATTGATTTCAATGATAGAAGCTAGAAATATAAATAGGTTGGATATTGGTTGAGGTGATATATAATTAAAGGATCTTGTTTTGAATAAATAAAGTTATTAATTGTTGGTATGAAATCTTGCCAGGTAGTTAGTCAATCATGTATTAAGGATGGCGAAGTATAAAATCCTCACATTTGTTACTTTAAGAGGAAACATATGTTATTTTAGAATATTATTAATCATTGTATCTAATTTAGAATGGAAAGGTAGGTTAAAGATTTTAACTTGAGATTTATTTAAATGAAAAATTTAAAATATGGAGTATATATTGACCTTTTCTTATATGTTCTCTTATTTGGTGATTTAATTTTTATAGTACTAATTTCGTGATATCTTTTAATTCTTTTATATTTCTTTTAGTTTAAGAATTAAATAAATATTATATTATCTTAATATCTAACTCCTCACATCTTATAGAAATTTACTAGGAACAATGATTCTCTTATTTGTATATTCTAATTAAGTAATTGTTGAGTATCGTGTCAGGGGTGTTTGTACTGAATTTTTATGGAATTGTGTATCCTTGGCCATGGTTAAGTATTATAGTAAACTCTATTTGACTTCATTATGGTAGTTTTATAAAATTGAATCAACAAAATAAATTGTTCCTTGAATTGAGTTTTCATTCTTAATTATTTCATTTGGATTGTTAGCTAGTGGATCACTTTATGACAATTCGAGTGTCTAATCGATGAGGTTCTTATATGGATAGTTATTTAGAACTTGAGATTGTAATTGGCCTGTTTGTTGAGAAGATTGATTTTGTTTTGACTGATAATGTGAATAGATAATTGTTGTTGTTGCCATGTTTTTTGATTTTTATGATGGTGATTTACGTACCAATCTAAGGGATTCTTGTGAGAAGAAAATTGAGGTCTCCCGTGGAATGTCTAATTGGTGGCTTTTGGATGTGGAGTGATTTTTGTTGAATTAAAGGTTGAATTTCTTCTATGATTCCTTTTTGAGATGACACCATTGTGGATTTATGGATTGTATTTGTGTTTTAGAGTTGATTAATTTGTGGATGGGGTTTGATGAAACTTTCTTTGTGTGGCTTTTCGGAGTTAATCTCATATTTGGGGGAAATTTTATACTTGTGTTGGAATTATTGGGGAAAAACTTGTGTTGCTTCATTTTACCCTTGTTTGTGGGTTTTCATTCTTTTTGGCTTCTAGAGGCTTGAGATGATTGTCAGTTGATGTTCTCACTTTTATGTGCCTTGAAGTGGCAAGTGTTTTGGTATCATTATTTTGAAAGGGTTGTACGAAACTTTGTGAGACTTTGATTTTGTACTTGTTAGCGAGATGGGTAATGCCTCGCATGCTTTTATGTTGTGATTCTTTGTTCAAATTTATGATGGTATAACCCTTGGTTTTTATGTTGGTGGGTCTCTAGGGAGAGTGGCTCCTCGTGGGGGCGACGCCCTGTTTAAGGGGAAGGGCACATGATAACCCACGAGTGAGTTAGTAATTAAGTGAAAACCTAATAATTAACTTAGGAGGGTTGGGTAGTAATATCATTATAAGATTTTAAAATGGATGCCTCGTCTTCATTAGTGCTTCCGCAGGCTAATGGAAGGCTGAGAAGGCCGTGGTTGGCAAGGTTGTGACCTCGTCTTCATGAGAGGTTTACGGCTCCGCATGAGTCACCCTATGGACCGGCACCTCCAGTTGGGAGGAAGGGCACAGGATAGCCATAGATGGGACTGGCGCCTCTAGTTAGAAGGAAGAGCACAGGATGGCCCATGTAGGACTATGCGATGACACTCTCCCCTAGTTGCCCAGGTGTTTTACTTTATTGTGTTCCTCTGGAAGTATGTTATGGGAGTTGGTTTAGATTGGGGTTAAATGGACTTATATTGATTTTTGGAGTATTGCCTTGATACATCTTTGGTGTACTTTGTGGTCTTGTATGATCTCATTATTTGACTTATGATCTTGTACTCTTATGGTACTATGATATGATGTTATTGTATTGTTTAATTGTAATTTGGAATCGTATTATGTTATTAATTTAGTTGATTTGGAAGTGTTCATGACCATCCTTTGGTTATTTGTTTACTAGTCATTGCTTTGATTTATGTGATGAGATTTATGACTTTAAGTTATTATGTTGACTCTTGGATGTTGTTGATTATGTTATTGTAATCCTTGAGTTCTATGATACTTTTGTATGACGTTGAGTCTTGTGGTTCCCTATTTGGATGTTCTTGGTTGAGGTCTCTTTCTTGTCAGCCCCTTAGCACGGGGGGTGGGTCTTTGGACCCACATGGTCGGGTGGAAAGTGCTAAGCATCCCATTGGGTCCCCAGTCGAGGATCGAAAGGTGCAGATTGATGCTGCTGCTACGACTCCAGAGTTGTATTTGTCTTGGAGCTAGTTATGATACTTTGTATTCATCTGTTTATTTGTATCATGTTATCTTATGTATGGTTTCCGTTCATGTTTGGAAACACTGTTGTATCATTGTATCTCCAGAACATTGTATTGTAATGTAACGTTGAACTAGGTATGGATATTGGCCATGGCAATTGTTATTAAATGTGTTAAGTTAATCATGCGTGTGTTGTATTTATGTACACAGATGGTTTCTTATCAATGGTTTTCATGTATGAGTGATATTTTTTAATGTTTATATCTTTGGTTTTTATTATTGTCGTTGTGTGGATCTAAGTCACGTAATGACTCCTCGTGTACCCCAAGGGATGTATGTGTTAATGAATCTACTTAAATGAAATTCATGATATGACTTAATGTGTATTACATGTATGTTATGTTTACTTAAAAAAATAAAAAAAATTGTAGAGTGATTATTGTTTAATTGCCCTTTGGGGTTCGCATGACGGGGCATTACACTTCTTTATTTAAAAGGAAAATCCATCAATATTTTTAATATGAAATAATGAAAGATTCATCATTCAATCTCATACAAAATATAAAGTCTAATATACTCCTATTGTAATCCAAATGTGACCTTAATAAAATAGGTAAAGGAAGAGGGAGAAAAAATATTCAATAAAATCTATATATAATAGAAATAAGAGATGTGTAGAATTCATCATTTTCTTTTATAATATTGTCACTAAGTTGCATAATTCCTTAACCAATTAGGCAATAATAATCCTTGCACAATATTTAAAATCATGTGGTGTAATACTTTATGGAAATAATGCAAAAGGTGTTGAGAATTTGGTAAACAACACAATGAAAACATTGACCAAACTGATCAAATCCAATTAAGAATACAATGTTAGATAATCAAATAGAGAGAATAAGAGTAGAAATTAAATAATTCAACACGAGATAATTCTAGATATACATGGGGAAACCTTTTGACAAAAACCCCACCACCAAATAGAACACATGTATGTGTTAATCTTATAGACATAAGCAAATCAATGCAACATACTTTCCAACTTAAATCTAGCAATATTTCAGTAGCGTAACCTTCCTCCAAGCTAAAAAATAATATAAAAACTTTATCATGTGACTCTAGTATATAGGAATTTATAACATAGAAACCACTAATGGTTTATCAAGACAAGTGGTGAAAACCATGGTCCCTAACTAGGTGCTCAAGTCCACATGCAAAAAATTAACACCTTATATTCATGAATGAATTATATAGGAGTAAAATGCAACCCATGCCTAATAATATTTGATCTTCTTCACTCCACCTAACTAACTCCCAAGAAATCCACAATGAAACCAATTACACCCACATGCCAACTAATAATGGAAGATGCTTTGTAACATCCAATTTTTATATTTTCATTGTAGACCCTTATTCAATTCCCATTTGCAATAATATTTCCAAGTCACTAGAGAATAATAAATTAATTTCATGTGTCCCCATCCCCACATTAGTGTCCTATTTTCCCTCCCACTTTATCTTTCATGATTCTTGGAGACACACTTTATTTACCATCTACAAACAATTAAGTTATAACAAACCACGTAATTTGTTAGATAAATAGCATAGCTAATCCTAACATTCTTCCATTTCATATTTATATTTAAAATAAATAATAAAGGAACATAGAATATTTTTAAGTGTTAGAGAGGGAAAATTCTATAGCCTCCCAATACCAACAAAAATTCTCTATGCTCACTAACTCAATGATTAAATTTGTAATGTTCTCTAAAGTAACAATTTTTTTCCCATTTAAATGCTCTAATCCTTAAACATATTGTGAAAAATTGGTATAATATGTCAATATACTCAATATGAGCATGGTACACTAGATTCATGACTAAACAAATAACACTCAAACTGTTGCAATTGAACCTCACTATATCCTACTTTCAAATCCAATACCTAAACACAATATTTGTAACTAGACTGATTCCTTACAAGCATGTGTCACAATCATGTATCATTCTTATGTACTAGAAAGAGAAATTTTGGGTTGCCTCTTACTCATCTAGATAACAACACCTCCAAACAAAGTAAACACAATCACTTGTTAGCCTTTTACTATCCAAATTGCTAGTCTAATTTGAACAAAGAAATCCCTATTATTCAATAACTTGCTCAAGTAACTAGTTTGACAATTAAAAATGTAATAATTAGAAGTTGCATACAAATATTTAAACACCCTCTTCACATAGGTCAGATATTCCCTACTAGGATTATAAATAAACCTATTAAGGACCCTCATTACTCGGGTAATATATAGTTTAGTACAAACCATAGCATACACCAAGCTTCCTACAACACTAAAGCAACAAACTCATACATATATTTGAAACCATGATCAAATTTAGGACATCATTCCAAATAAATGCTAGTGCCAACAAGTAAAGGAACACTCATTGGTGTTAGTGTAATTAATTAATTATTACACTAGCATACATTAACTTAGGTCTTGCATTATTTAGCCCTAGGTTGCATTTTTAGACAAATCATAAATAATGGGGTAATTCCCCATTTTCACGTGTAGGGATAAGATTCCTTCTAGAAGATGAGTTGTCCTAGAACTTATCTCAATCTTTTATCATTTCCTAGGTAGGGTTCACGTGTTTTCACATATAATGTGATTTTGACACTTGGCAACATCTTATACATTTTTAGGTTCTCACTCTTTCCTATTTAATCAGGCACATGTACTATTGTATCATATCTCATATCATCATGATAGAATATCTACTTGCATGCCATTGTTGCAACACTTTCTATGTGGTCGAATATCTTTCCTGGAAAAGGTCCTCCATTGAAGACTGTAGCTTCATCAGGGACACTGTGACTCCATCATCTCAACAATTGGCTTATAGTCCTACATACTAAATCTCTACAAAAATAGTTTCAACATGCATACTTTGATTACGACAAAGATTTATGTACCCCATCCTTGTTGATTTTTATATAATTTTCAACCCTTGAATCCTTCATATCAAATATACTTAAATTTTGATATTTAAGTTCCTTAATCATTTGCTTATTGTTTTCAATGAACAACATCCATTCTCTCTACTTCTAAATCACAAGCAACAACAATAGAAAGTGGAGATATAATAGAATCCAATTTAGCAATGGGAGAGAAGATTTCACCAAAATCTATTCCCTAGACTCAAGAATAACCTTTTGCTACCAAGCTAGACTGCGTCTTTCCAACTTACCATTTGCTTTTAATATATTTTAAACAACCATTTGCATTAAATGGAATTCCTTCCCTTTGTGTGTTCTACGAGATCTCAAGTCTCGCATTTATCTTAAGCCACCATCTCCTCCTTTGTGGCATCCCTCCAAGATTTTTACTCTTCTAGGGAAATATCTTCCTTTGCATATCTAGGTTCATCAATAAATAAGATAAAACCAATACACAATAGAAACTTGGTGGGCTATACCTTTTAACTAGTTTCCGTTACCTTGTGAACCTCCTTAAGGGTGGAGTAATCAACTCTTCTTCTTCTTCTTCTTTTGAATTAACCTCTAAATATTATTTTACCTCTCCATCCTCTTTTTCATTTTTTTCTTCCACATGTGCATCTTCCTTCTTTTCATCTTTTATCTCAAAATGCACTATTTTTAAAATTGTTGTTTAACATTAGAATTAACTCTACAATCCTTGAAAAAATAGAGGGAAGGAATCCAATATTTATGCAAATGGTGTTTAAAACAAATTCAAAGAGAACGATAAGCTTTAGCTTGTGTTAAGTGGATTCTAAACTTATGACCTTTATCATTCTCACCATAAATAATGAAAAGCACTTTTTAAATCTAACTTAGACCATTTTCCTTTAGGCAGATGAACATAAGGCTCAATCAAAAGCTTTAATATGTGACATATATGGCTTTTCACCCATCCACATCTCATAAGGTGTCTTCTCAACTAGAGTAGAAGTCAGTGGTCTACTTAACAAGTAATAAGTAATACTTGTAGCTTTAGTGAAAAATCACTAATCAAGTTTGGCACTACCCAACATGCTTCTAGACATGTTAATTAATGTCTTATTCATCCATTTTGCAACTCTATTTTGTTGTGGCATAAATAGAGTAGCCTTCTATCTCATATCACCTACATGTCTACACAAAATAATCAAATTCCCTAGAGAAATATTCACCTCCATTACTTGATATCAATACTTTCATCTTTTGATCCATCCATTATGTACAAGAGGCTTAAAATTGTTAAAATTATTAAAAAAACTAGACTCATGCTTGACAAAGTAAATATTACCAAGAATATTCATTAAAAAAGATACATAATATTGATATTTACCAATTAAAGGAGTATCCATAGGATCAAGCACATTATTACAAATTACTTGAAATTTATCTTTGGTTTAGTACTACCTGAATTAAACTTCACTTTACTTTGTTTATCAAATACACACCACATATAGAAGTTAACATTTATAAAATAACTTGACAAAACATCAACCATATCATCATTAATCAAAGTTTTAACCCCTTTTTACCAATGTATCCTAACCCGTGGTTCCACAACACGCATGAATTAAAAATTAGTTACATTAACAAAGTTACAAAAAGTAGATGCTTCGAGCTTAAATAAGGTTCCACACCATTGTACCCTTAGCCAAACCCAAGTTCCCTTTAGTTAGCTTGCAACCATTTTAATTATCGAAAGTGACAAGCACAATAACATCCTTCATCTTAGATACAAAAACCAAGTTTCTAGCAAACCCTAAAATGTATAACACATGAGAAAGAGATTTAACTCTTGCATCATTGAATAATAGCTTTACCTTTCCTTGACCAATAATCTTTTGAAAACTTTTATTGTTAAGAAACAACTTACCACCATCATATGATTCATACTTTGAGAACCACTCTTTATGAGGAGTCATTTGATATGAGGCACCTGAATCAATTAGCCATGATCTATAATTAGCAATGTTAGCATGCATAAAAAGGAATAACCATTAAAACCACCATTTAAGGACACTTAGTAGACAAGCCAATTTTTTTTCCTCTTATTCCTATAAAATTTCAAGGGCCCCCTTTTATTATAGTTCCTACATTTCACTTTTCTCTTGCCAATGGTTTTAGATCTACCCTTATATTTTAATCTTTTTGATCCCCCTTATTTGCATTGTTTTTTCCCTAATACTTACCTTAACCATGCAATGGATCCTTAAAACCTTCATCGATGGATTTTCTTCTCATTTTTTCACTTAACAAAATAGTAACAAGAACATCCATCTTAGGTTTTTAGCATCATGACTAATTTCCATGATTAGATTTCCCACGATTTAGGTAAAGAGTAAAGCAAAACAATACATTTATCCTATTTGTTTGATTTTTTAATATGATGAATCTAGTTGACTCACAATCATATTAGAAGCATTACAATTAGGTCCCCATTCTTTTTCAATAATCAAATCTTTCTTTCAAATGCAACTTATTAACAAGACTCTTAATTTGATGAATTTATTTTATCCTTATCCATAAATTAAATTTAATATTTTCTTCAAAAATATTCAAAATAATAGAATTTGAGAGACACAATATAATGGTGCCAAAAAATTTATTATCAAGCTTATTTTAGTCTTTATCCAATATATATGTAGGCTTCTTGTTCAATTTTACTACTCTCCATTGATCTCTCTCCTCTAAGAGATCCTCCACTTTTTGGTTCTAAAATATGAAGATAGAGCCATTAAAATTCTTAATATCCATTTGACATGTGATTACCATGATCTCTATCACATAGATCTAAGTTCCAATAAATTACCAAATGCTCTTGCTACAACAAAGAAAACCCCACAACATATAATAAAGGCATCCTTCTCTTCCAATCAAGACAACAATCCTTTGACATCAAATGTCAAGAAATTGGGTAAACATCATAATGAAAATATAAACCAAAGTGATAAAATCTAATTAAGAATACGTTGATAATTCATGAAATAGAAATAACACTTGAGTAGCAATAAAATAATGCAACATGATGTAACACTAGATATATGTGGGGAAACTCTTTTGGGAAAGAATACCATCACCAAAGAGATCATAGTTCTATATTTTTCTCAAATATGTGAGTACATCAATAAATAAAACTTCTCCCCTTCATTTTCCAATATTATGGTAGCATAACCTTTCTCAAACTTGCAAAAGAATATACAACTCAATGCCATTCCTCCAATGTATAATAATTTGGAAACTAGAAACCAATACTTACAAAATGGAACTCCTAGATGACTTCATTTGATCCCTCAAAAGGTGAAGTAAAAGTGATTTTTTGTCAACATTTTGATAGGTACAAAGGAGACTCCATCGACGGTTTGATTTAAGAGTAGAGGGGTTCTATCTAAGGGAGTTTGATATAATCCTCTTCAATCAAAACCCTTTAGATGGAACCCCTAAAGGATGAAATCATTAAATTTTCTAAAAATATGTGATTTAAGGAAAAAATAAAGATGTCCTGGAATTGTGATCCACTATTGTGGCAACACTCTACATCTTCATTTCCTCTACATTTACGGAGCATGAATTTATTGAGAATACATGCATTATGAATTTGAATGATACAATTATGGGTTTTGGGAACATCCATATAATTCAAGGTAGCCACATGAGTCAATTCAAAGGTAAGAACATCATCAATTAAAGCAACATCATACGAAGATTGATATAGATAATGCAAATCAAAATGTAACCATCCAAGTTTTCCTCATTATACATGTAATGAAAGGAAGGGAAATTGGCTAATGAAAAAATACTACAGTTGGTAATGAAAGGATTATTAACACTAAGTATGTCACTAGGTAGAGGAGAATCATCATCACAAATACTATCTGTATGAGAAGTGTAATCAATATTAAGCTTATGAATGTGTGAAGTAAAGGGATCAAGGATGAAAGGGATCAACCACAAGTTCCATGAAAAATAAAAGTTCACATGTGCAATGAAAGAGTATCACAATGAAATATGTACTACCACCCCCATGATAAAATGAGACAAGGGCATCAAGGATTGAATGATCAATTGCAAAATAACGTCAAAATCTTTGGTGCAATTATGAATATACATTAAAGAAAAGGGTTGGTGAGAATCCATAATTAAAGAATTAAAGAATCAAGTACTATTATAATAATAGGGGATGGATAGGTCAATGGGTTTTAGATTTGAAAAAAAGAAGTAAATTATATCTAAAAGCTAGTAATAGGGACAAGTTCCAAACCCTAGAACATGGTAAGAACCATTAGGGGTAAAAAACAAACCCTAAGCAAGAAATACATATAGGCAACGAGGATACTTGGTTACCTCAAATTTGAATGGAAGACAAAAATAATCATAAATATAAGATATGATGTGAGCAGAAATACAGGAACAAAGCATAAGGTCAAACCATAGTAGGTTAGGATATGTCAAGATCTCCAAATGCAAAGGAGAAAGTAAAACCTAATAAATAAATTTCTTTTAATTTCCTTGCTAAATATTAATTTAGATCTAACATATGATGCTTCAATTATTATAAATTATACCTAAATCAACATAAATATCTAAGTCACTCTTACATGAAATATTCAAAATCCATGAGAGAGGAGAAGAGAAATGTCATATCTATTTCATTGTAATGAGCCAATTGATATGTTGATAAACACATACCATAAAACTTGATTAGACATTGGAAATGCATGTGGATAAACATGCCAAACTAACTTTGTGGTTATGAGTTTCTAGACAAGATTGCTAGTTCAATCTTAGATAATTTTTGTAATGACACACTTTTTTGTGATCTCATCCCATGTGTTTGTATACTTGAGGAAGTTATTTTCCTTCACTTGTTAGTTGATTTGGAATAGTGCGGTGTTGAGGAACATTTTTGTGGGCTTGATATACAAGGGCTAAAGTTTGATACTTCCTTGCCCCTTAGCCAAGCTCTATACTTTTGATTTTGGTAATGACAAAAAGATGAATAGTACACAATCTAGCTTTTAGAATGTTAATGCAAGTCATGATCTTTCTTTTCTCCTAATAATACCTTTTGATAATGAGTAATAATGTCTTTTGACAATGAGTTATAACATGTTAAATATGACCACATAAGCCTTCATTTTGAATCATTAAACATGCACTTGAGAGAACCATAATCATATTTTAAAATTGAATTGACTAAGAATTAATAAGAAGTAATTTAAAATCATACAAACATAACCACACCATTCATATTATTTTTCTAATATAATTATAAAAATAAATTTAAAAAAAAAAAAAACAAATAAATAAGAATAAAAATGAACAAAACATATTTGATAATTTACAAGTACTGTCAACTTTTATACATAATTAATCCTAATCAAATGCTATCAACATGACTAAAATGAATAAAATACAAAATATGCACTTTTCCTTTACAGTTGTATAATAATAAGTACTACTCATGAAAATAATTCAGATAATAATAAATGTGTGTTTTATAATACTAAGCATTTTGTCAAGATTTAAAGGACAGATTAAGCAGAGGGCGCGTGGCGCCTGGGGAAAATTAATCCCCCCTCAAATTTGAGGAAATTTAGAGAATGATACAATTTTGACGAATCTTTCTGAAATGATT
Organism: Sequoia sempervirens; assembly: GCA_007258455.2. Lineage (NCBI taxonomy): Eukaryota > Viridiplantae > Streptophyta > Pinopsida > Cupressales > Cupressaceae > Sequoia > Sequoia sempervirens. The sequence goes on along the minus strand of VDFB02075321.1, from coordinate 213,027,852 downwards.
TGTAAAATCAGTTTTGAAGACGGGAAAAAAAACAAACCATGGAAGAGCAAACAGGAAACTGCACGTGCGGAAGGGAGGGGAGAAGTATGAAAATATCGTAGACTGGGAAAACGGAAGGTAAGTAAACGGCAAGTCATAACATTAGGTAGTTCAACCCCGCTCCCTCCTTCCCCTCCCTCTGCTGTCTAAAAAGTCAAAAGAAGGAAAACCGTAATGTTAGGGAGAGAGGGGAAGAGGCTTGCTAACAGTGGTTTATGTAATTCAGATCTCGGGGTCATGGAGGACAGACGAGCGCCAGCCAAGCCCTCCACGTGTCTCAACAGATCTCAGTATCGAATCACGCCCACCTTCACCTCTGCCTGAACAGTATGCCTCCAACAACAGCAGCAGCAGGTCATTTTCTATCTTACTATCCACCAAAGCAATGCCTTGCTAAGTACATATGTTTATTGTCTTTGTTAAATTCTGCATTTCGTGTAAACTTGCGCTGAAATGTCACTTCGGAGGGTTACGTTATTGTAAGTATTGTTACTGACATGATTATTTTCTGGTAAATTTTGCTTGTGGGGTAAAGTTGGGTTTATGGTTGTGGCATAGGGTTGTTTTGCTCCTCCCTCTCAAGTTAAACGCAGCCTTGCCTGTTACGTCTTGTATTTTACCTAATTAAATGAGTAGCTTATGACACCCCCTGGGACATGAACTTTGTACTCCCCGAGGAAGGTCACAACGTTTTAACATTTGGAGTTTTATCCTGTCTGACTACTATTATTATTTCTTCATTGGCTGTGCACGGACTTATTTCAAACCCCGGACATTTGTTCTTCTTTTGCTGTTTGGACTTGAAAAATGGCACGAATGGCCAAGTGCAAGTGCCAGTGTTCTGTTCGGTTAAGTTTTCTTTATTTCTTCTTTTGGAATTCAGTTCTGGACTTGTGGCTTATATTGGCAATTCTGAACCTTGTTTGCTGTAACACCAAATAGGTCACAGTGTCTCTGTTTTATTTTTATTTTTTATTTTTTCTGTGGCAGTTTACAAACTGAATTTTCAGCCCTCTCCAAGGCTGTGAAAACTGTTATTTGTGCACCAACAGAGGCAACACGCATTTATTGATTGGTAGACTTGTCATTTTTCACATCCCGGAGATTGTGAAATTAGTTATAAAGTTTTTTTTTTGCTCTGAGTTTTTCCTCCTTAAATTTTATGATTTCATTACAGAGATTTTATCCCTCTGTAGTTCATAATTTTTGAAGTGAAGAAATTTCTTTTAAAAATTGTGTACAATGATTTTAAAATCGAGGAGTACTGTGCTAAAGCTAATTTTATTTCAGTGCACCCATGTGGATTTTTATGCATCACCAGGGATTTGGAGCTGTTCATAATTTTTGAAGTAAAGAATTTTCTGTTAAAAATTATGTACAATGATTTAAAAATCAAGGAGTACCCTGCTAAAGATAATTTTATTTCAACGCCCAGATGTGGGTTTCTATGCTTTACCAGGGATTTGGAGCATTAGTGCAAATTTGTGTTGATTATTGTTCACATTGTTTTAAGCCTTTAAGTTAGATTGAATTCAAAGGCTAAGGATACAAGGTAAAGCGAACAAATTGCTTGTCTCCAAAAGAGGGGTCTCAGATGCCAAGTTGGCATGCTTGATGTTTGGGGCCATATAAATCATCGTTACCCTTTTAATTTCAAACTTTGGTTTTCTTACTCAAGCAATGACTCAGAAAGTCCACTTTCCAGCAATTCTTCTAAGTTGCGGGTACCTGAGAAAGCCTGTTGAAAAATTATGAAACTCTCAAAACCTGTTGCCCAGGGATAAATGAAGGAGCGTGTTTCAATGAATATGATAGTACATAAGGAGGATTGTTATAATCAAAATATAATTCCTGTAATTATGAATTACAGGAAAATTGGACCGATCTGTAGAGTTTTCATCCTTAGTTCATGGTAATGTAGAAACGAACAAGTGTATATTTTTATGGTCGCTAAGAACAACCCTAATTCTATCTGTATTGGTTCAATATCTGCTCTCCAAACGCAGCAAAATGTATGAGAGGGTACATCAAATAAGATTCAGCACATGAGAAATTTTGTTGCAGTCCAATTGTAAAATAAATTTGCTAGTCATTGTGGAGGTATCATGTCACTAAACCGAATGAATTTGTGAAGCACTAAAACTACTTATTTACAGTCCATAATAAGTTAATGGTGTCTCAGTTCAGTGTCAAATTCTCTTGCATGCAAGGGCTACAACTCCCTAATATTCTATTGTAAACAGGAATTAAATGAGGTATAACCGTATCCTTTGATGGCTGGAATGTTCATTTTTTAAGCTATCGTTATGGCTGAAGTATGGATGTTTTAGATCTGCAAAAGTGGATAAGATTCTGAAAATAATTTTCATTCACAAAGTTTCAGCCTTTATGGATAGATTTTAATAAAGATTTGAAAGATTATCATGTAAACCATTGTGCATCCCTTGGGAGATAGTACTGTGTCCAATCTATCAGGGCACACAAAACATCTATATGTAGGTTTATCCTCATATTTGTTAGAACCAGCTTGAAAACATATTAAACTAACCAGGTTTATATATATACACCCTGTTAATCGAGTAACTGGTATTTAGAAGAAAAGAATCGGTTATGTTTGATGAAACCCTCCAGAGGGGTTTTTGAAGCTTAATTTCAATGTAACCTCCCATGGAAATCCTATTCTGGCAGGTGCAGTGTGCCGTTTGAGAAATTCTTTAGGAAAGTTTGTCAAATTGAGTACTTTTTTCTTGGGCCATGAATCGAATAATGAGGTGGAGATGGAGGCTTTGCTGGAGGGTTTGAACTTAGCTATCTTCGAGGGCTGCAAGAAACTTATCATTGAATGAGATCCAGTGCTGGTCATTAATGGGCTTGCAAAAGGGAGACATTGAGCTGGAAGCTAGGAAGTTACCTTTCCTAGGGATTTGAGGAAACAATTTTAATTCGCTATTACAAGCTTTCAAAGACTGTAATAAAACCATGGACCTTTTGCTAATGCAGGAGTGGATCATCTCCCCTTTTTGGTAGTGTTTAGTGATCAGGTGGAAGCATGGATTGATTTGGTCGCCCTCATTGTAAGTGAGCAGCCCCCATAGTTTGGTTATTTAGGGGTACATGTTACTATTTTTTTATTAAGTCCCCCAAGGATTTAATATTGTGGCAAATGGTATCAACAATTGAATGTCTCCAAGGTTGTCTGTAAATTTTTAGAGGAACTTGTAACATCTAGTTAAGGCACCCTCCTATCACACTTGCTAGCACGCTTGTAATGCGGATTTGATAGATGTAACAACATCTCGAAAATATTGCAAGCCTTGTAACGATCATTTCCATGTTGCATATGGAATTTTGTTGTATGATTTTGGATGAATAAGTATGTTCTATAGTTTGATACCTATCTTTGGGTGCATTTCATTCTCAAATCTATTTATGTATGCTTCAATTTATTGATCTTTCCTTTGATAAATTGTGACTTCCGTTGAATAGGCACTTGTCTTTAGAAACAAACGATTCAATCGCACACTCTTTAAACAAAAAAAACTTTTTACTAGTAGCTTGGAAGTACTAGTATATTTGTAATTCATGATTTAGTAGCACATATAGGGAATTATCTTTTGTGAACCTTATCAAGCAAATCATGTATACTTGCCTTCACCTTATGATGTTATTATTAGCTATATGAGAGGTCATTAGTGTAGTCGGTTAATCTCTTACCCAATGACAATCTTTGGGGTTACATTCACATTGGATACAATTGCAAACTATTATATTGTCTTATTTTTAGTACCTTCAATCCTAATTAGGATACCTCTAGGAACACCCTCTTGGGTTTAAGTTGAGCCCAAAGTGTAGGAGAGTTTATCACTCTTGTTAATTGGCCTTAAATTCTCCATAGTTTGTTGATGAACCTTGGGTTTATCTTCTTGAAGACACCCCTTGGCCTCGAAGGTAAAACTGTGTTCTAGGATTTTGGATCAGTAGTTTTGGGACCCAACAGGTCCATTTTGAAGCCAAATGCTCATAATCCTTTTCTTTACCACTGCCACACAAATTTGCCCTTCCAAATATAAACCTTGAACATTTGATCCTTTTGTCCTCAATGTGAATATGTGTGCTCTCGTGTGTAGCTCCACCATCTTATTCCCACATGTTGATACTTCTAGTAATTTTATCCCATGCATCTTGACCACTCATGCTAAACATGCCATCAACCACATGTGGTTATAGATTCTTCTAAGAAAATCATTGACTAGAAAAGTAAACTTGTTATAAATATCTCCAACTTCACTATTGATACCTCATCCTTCAACTTTCTTAAAAGGCTTCTAGGCTTTGCTATCACCTCTTGGGTGGATCTTATGATTGCAATTGAAAATGTTGTTAGACCTCTACTTGATGGTATGATGGAATAGACCATACAAGATTGTGTAATCGCTTTAAGTCTTGCCAAGCCCTCTATGTGTAATATTCCTAAAGATGAGCTAGTTGCCTTAAAGAGATTAATTACAAATAAAGATATCATCATTGTTGAGACAAACAAGGGGGACACTACCATAGTCATGAACAAATGTGACCACAACTCCAAAATGTTAGACTGCCTTAATAATATTGGCAATTACAAAACATTGGACAACAACCCCCCCAAAATCACAAAAAATGAACAAATCCATTAATCAATCCTTTTGAGATGATAAACGCTAAGAAACAATTTATCTCAAATTAGTAGATTACCTCAAACATTTAGGTTGCTCCTAAAATTCATAAAGATGACATTTCATTACGACCCCTAGTTGATATTATGAATTTCCCAACTTACAAACTTGCTGCTTTCCTTGCCAAGAAAATTACTCCACTTTGTACAAAAGTTGAGCTCCTTCATCAAGGATTCCTCCTATTTTGTTGAACTCATCAAGGATAATAAGGTAAAGGATGATGAAATCCTAGTCAGTTTTGATGCTCCTTTTCACTAAGTCCTTGTCCATGCCATTGCTGAGATTGTTGAAAGAAAGATGGATGATGATACGTCTTCCCTTGTTGAGTTGTGCTTAAAGGCTATGTTTTTCACTCTCCATGGAGTGGTCTATGAATAATTTGAAGGGGTTGCCATGGGGTCTCCACTATTTCTTGCAGTGGCTAACCTTTTCATGGAGCATTTCAAAGAGTCAACCTTAAATTCTTTATTCTTAAGACATAGATAGTGGAAATGCTATGTAGATGATACTAACTTGTGTTGGTATTAAGAAGCAAGAGCGATTAAATTTCAAATAATCGGATGATATTATTTACAGAGAACAAACAATTAATAGAATACAAGGAAAGACGATCGACAATCATGGAGACGTGATTGGAGCCATAACGAAAGGTAACGGAAACAACAATTACCAAGTTACAGGAGTAACATGTGTTACATATCTAAATTATAGAAATGTGATTGAGCATTAACATATGCTAGTTACTATTTTAATACCCTCCATTAATGCTCAATCTATCAACTACACCAAGATCCCCCTAAATCTAACAAACTTATTCGAGCTCAAAGACTTGGTGAGAATATTAGCAGTCTTATCCTTTGTCGGAACATACTGCAATGCTATGGATCCATCTTCGACAAGCTGGCAGGTGACAATAAAGATCAACATGCTTGGTCCGTTCATGGAAGACTGGATTCTTGGCGAGTTTTAGCACCCCTTGATTGTCGCAATATAAAGGGGAATGTCCTTCTTGAGACATTTGTATGTTCGAGAGCATCCTTTGAAGCCAAACTGCCTCACAAGCTGCTTTAACAGCTCCTCGATATTCTGCTTCGGTCGAGGAGAGAGCCATTGCCTGTTGCTTCTTGTTGGTCCATGTAACTGCACCTATACCCAAACTGAATACATACCCTAAAGTATACTTTTTGTCATCAACAAAACCTGCCCAATTTGAGTCTGTATAACCAATCAGCTTTGGATCTTTGCACCTCCCATATAAAATGCCAAGGTCAGAAGTGCCTTTCACATATCTCAGCACACACTTCGCTGCAACCCAATGTTCAGCTTTAGGGGCTGACATGAAGCGAGAGATGTAGCTCACTGCAAAGCTAAGGTGAGGTCTAGTGGCAGCGAGATAGATGAGGCTGCCCACAAGTTGTCTGAATTCTGATTTGTTCTCCACAGGTGAATCCAATTGAGTTGATAACTTCAGCCCTCTCTCCATAGGTGTAGATGCTGGTTTGCAATCTGTCATTCAGAACTTGTCCAACAAGCTCTTGGCATACTTCGACTATGAAATGAAGGTACTTCCAGTAGACTCTCAAACCTCCATACTGAGGCAATAATGGAGGAGTCCCAAATTTGTCATGTCAAATGATTGACTGAGATTATGTTTGATCTCCTCAATTAGATGATCTGAAATGCCATTAATGATTAAGTCATCAACATAGACAACTAGGAACAAGATATCATTACCAGTCCGATTGATGTACAAATTAGAGTTAGAAGGACTTCGCTGAAGGCCATGATCAATAAGGTATTGATCAATCTTCATGTACCAAGCCTGTGGTGCCTGCTTAAGGCCGTAGAGTGCTTTCACTAGTTTGCATACCTGGTGTTCTTTACCAACAACCTTGAAACCAGGAGGTTGCGTCATGTAAACTTCTTCCTGCAAATTACCATTGAGGAAGGCACTCTTTACGTGCATTTGATGGACTTTCCATCCAAACTAAGCTGCTATCGAGAGGACAAGCCGAATGGTACTCATCTTGGCTATAGGAGCCAAAGTCTCCTCATAGTCAATGGCCTCTTGCTGTGAAAACCCTTTGGCGACCAACCTAGCCTTGTATTTATCAAGGGTTCCATCAGCCTTATACCTAACCTTATAAACCCATTTTCAGCCTATGGGTTTCATCCCATGTGGAAGATTTGAAAGCCCCCAAGTGTGATTCTGCAGGAGACTATGATGTTCAACTGTCATAGCTTGTTCCCACTTAGGTGTGCCTTTAGCCTCTGTATATGTTTGAGGCTCCGAAATGCTATGTGCCCATAAGAGCAAAATTCACTGAATTCTGCTGTTTGCTCTTATTCCGAGCATATCTACCCTCTAGTAACTCATCATCATGAAGAGCACCAATCATTGAAGCCTACCATTTAGGCCGAAGAGTAGATGAACCAATATCGGAATCAGGAGGAACAACCTCTATTGGATCAGCTGGAACTGACATATTTGGAAGAAAATCCAGATCTTGCTGAATAGGGGTTGGTGGTGGAAGCGACTGCTGAGGTGCTTGCACCTCTGCGGAATCCCTCCCATAAAGTGGACCAAGTGGAAGATAAACACCCAAATCAGAATCTTTTTGAGGCCGAACCTTAAAACAAACAGGAGAAGGCTGATATAAGAGCCCTCAATTCTCATCAACCATGACATCACGACTGAAGATTAGATGATTAGTGTTTGTATCTATTAGTCTATATGCCTTATGGTTCTCACTATAACCTGTAAACATGAGTTTCTGGCTCTTGGAATCCAACTTAGTGCGTTGAGCATTAGGAATCCAAACATGAGCGGTGGAGCCAAAAACCTTCAGGTAACTAATGTTCGGCTTACGTATAGACCAGGCTTCTTTAGGAGTCATCTTCTTCACATCATGAGTAGGAGATCTGTTCAAAAGATAAACAATAGTGTACACTACTTCAGCCTAGAACTTCTTAGGAACATGTCTAGGCTCTAACATAGAACGTGCCATTTCAATAATGGTGCAATTGCGACGCTCGACTACACCATTCTGCTGAGGGGTGTAAGGTGTGGTGAATTGGCGCTTTATGCCATGTGCAACACAAAATGTGGAGAAAACTTTGGAACAAAATTCCCCCCCATTATCAGACCTAAGAGTAATAATAGAAGGACCAAACTCTTTTTCTACCAAGGCCTTAAACTATTGAAATATGCTAAACACCTCTGATTTAAGCTTCAAAAAATACACCCACATCTTTCTGCTGAAATCATCAACAAAAAGCAAAAAATTCTTGGATCCAGTAACGAAAGGTGTGTGCATTGGACCACATACATCAGCGTGGACCAACTATAAAACCCTTGAAGCCTGCCATGAGTCACCGTCGGTGAAATGAGTCCGATGTTGCTTTCTAGCCTGGTCTGAATCGCAAGTAGACCACCAATGAGATCATCTCGTGATAACTGAAAGAGATAGTGCATGTTCAGGTGCCCATAATGCTGATGCCAGAGATTGCTAATAGAAGTGCTCCTGGCCGCCATAGCGTGCTCTTGAGAATCACCATAATCAACAAGTCTATAAAGACCATGATCCTCAAGTCCCTGAATGACTGTAGTCTGTGTCTCTCTGTCAACAATACTGCAAGAATGCATACTGAAGACGATGTCCAACTGAGGAGAGTGAGTCATAATCTGACTTACATAAAGTAAGTTCAACTCCATACCAAGTACAAAGTATACATTGAGAAATATCAATTTTCTCCTACCAGACTGAATCTGAACGTTGCCCTTGCCGACAACAATATACTCTTCGCCGCCTCCAAAGATAACTGAATCTCTGAAAGGCGTGTATTGAATGAACCAATCTCGGCGATGCGTGAAATGGTGTGAAGCACCAGAGTCAATGTACCAAGCAGAAGTGTTTACAGGATCTGTAGGACTCTTTTCCATGAGTGCAAAGAAGGCAAACATGGAGTTGAAGAAACGTGTTTGGTGCATATTCTTTGCTCCAAGAATGAAACGTGGAGCTGGAAACAAAAGGACGCCCAAAATACTCTAGAAATTCGTGCACAAGAAGCAAAGTTTTCTTCTAACAAAAAAATCCCGACTTCAAGAAGAGGCAGATGCCTTGAAATTGAATCCTAGATTCTTTTTGCCTAGAAACACGTTTTTAACCAGGCAAAGTATGCAAGCAGATTGAAGTAAGAAAAAACGTGTTAGAAGAATTTCTTCACTTGCGACCAGGGAAATAGAGGTTGCGCGCCCAAAATTTTGAACAAAGATGGAAAAAAAAAATCTTGGCAAGAATAGAGAACGGATGCGCATAGATTCAATGCCAATAAATTCCTGACACCAAGAACACATCACCGAACACGCACGTGATCACGTGAAATGAGAAAGACGTTTGCCAAAGAATTCCCGCACAACTACAGATGAAGACGCGCAATCAGAAGAAATGTGCTCACACGGCCAATGAAAGAATATGCGCCAAACACGTTTCTTCAGCTCCACGAATGCGCATTCACTGAAAAGGAGCACAAGAATGAACATAATGGTCGCATTGAGAGAGATAGACCAAAACACGCACATAACGATTTTTCAAACGCACGGAGAACTCAACACTTAGGCACCAGATGGGAATAGAGACAACATTGAATGCGTGTTTTAGGAGTTGAGAGAAATCAGAAGCCAAGAAAGAAACTGGAACAGAGAACTCACACACGCGCAGGAGGGAAAAACGAAAATTTTAAAATATCCGATTGATCGCCTGCTCTGATACCATATTAAGAAGCAAGAGCGATTAAATTTCAAATAATTGGATGATATTATTTATAGAGATCAAACAATATATAGAATACAAGGAAAGGCGATCGACAATCACAGAGACGTGATTGGAGCCATAATGGAAGGTAACATAAACAACAATTACCAAGTTACAGGAGCAACATGCGTTACATAGCTAAATTATAGAAATGTGATTGAGCATTAACATATGCTAGTTACTATTTTAATAGTTGGTAGCATGATCTTGAAAAATTAGAAGAATTTCGTTCTCATTTAAAAAACATTTAGTTGTTATTAAGTTTACTAAAGAACTTGAACACAACGACAAACTCCCCTTCCTTGGCATTCTTCTTCTTATGAGTCTTTGGTTTGTTAAGTGTATAGAAAAGCCACACACGCTGGCCTTTGCCTTCGTGTGTCCTCTCATCACCATCTGATGCAAAAAGTGGGTGTCTTAAAAATTGCCATTAGGGCTTTTTGAATTTGTGATGAGGAACATATTTTTGAGGAAATTTCCCATCTAACCAAAGTAACCAAAGTTTTTAAACGTAATGGGTATAGGAGCAAGCACATTGCTAGAGAGATAAGACAAACCAAAACTTGGAGCTATTGTTGGAGCAAAGATAACTCAATTGTTATCCTTGTTGCCACCCTCCTTTATGTTGAAGGCATCTCTAATAAGATTTCCAAAGTTCTCCATGAAAAAGGCCATACATGTGCTTCCAAATCCTATACTAAATCGAGAAGCCTCATCCCTTTATCCAAAGATTAAATAGACCCCCTTCATAACTCAGGAGTCTATATGATTGAATGCTTGTGTGGCATACCTTACATTGAGGAAAGGGGTTACTTTATTATCACTAGTATCCAAGAACATAGTGGAAACATTAAACACAAGCTTGTTGGTAAATTTTCCCTCACTAACTCTCGTCCAATATGAAACCCAACATTTTTTTTGCTTTTGAATTCCTTGCCAAAGAGGAAAACTATTTAAAGAAGAACCTTATAGAGGTGGTAGAAATTGGTAAAGATACCATTTTAACTAAGATGATGGTTGGAGTTCAAGTTTTTCTTGGCAATTGATGTTACTTTAATCTAGAAACAATTTGTTCACTCCCTCTTGATTGCTTTCTTTCCTTTCAATCTTCCACCACTCTCATTTCTCCTACCTTCCTCTCTTTCAATTTCCACCCCATTCACCTTTTTTGGTCTTCTTGTCACTTGCGATTCTTTCCCATCGACCTTCTCAACTTTCCCCCCTTAGCCATTTGTATCTCTCCTCTTTTCCTCAACATTTGGTCTTCCTTATTTTTTTCCTCATTTTCCTTTGCCACCTTATATTGTTTCATAGAATAATTCAATTAATAATAACGGTGATGATATTAATAATATTATAATGCTTGTTACAAATATTGTATTAACAAAATTATTATTATAATAATATGTTACTATTTTTTGCTAGGTGAAATTGGCCTAGGGGGCCATACCTGTAAATTGAACCACAAAAAAGGATTAGAAAATTTTGGTTGCTCCCTCAAGGAGGGCCACATTTTGAAAATCTCCATAGGGGTATTGTTATAACAAAATTCCCATTAAGGGGCAGAAATCTATTGATAATAGTTATCCTATTAGATCCGTTCATTGTTTAGATTATAACCGGACATAGCAACATTTAAATATAAAATATAATAGATTTTAACAACAATTCAAAACTGTTGACCAGCATCTCCTCCTCATCACTTTATAAAGACACTTCATCAACAATAAATGACTAGTCGATACTTGGAGAAGGCGTGGCCCTTGTGGTAAATTTGAGGAACTCAATTCCCTATTTAGATTGATGCTTCCACAGGTAGTCATTTGTTCCAATTGGTGATATGACAAAGGGAATCCAAAGAGCAGCCAGGATAGGATTGAAAATTGGCTGGAAATTGTGGGAGTTGATGATTGAACCCCACAACTCCTACAAATCACCTGTAAGCAATTATCCTATCACAAAAGAGAGATCTAAGCAAGATGATGTGCTCAACAACTTGAGAGTAGGTGATTTCTGGGAGTTGCGGGGTTCAATCATCAACTCCAACAAAAACTATTGCCAGGATGAAACCCCACATTTGTAATTGCATCATCAAGAATGTTCTTAAGATCTTGATTCCATCTTGATCTAATTAAAAACTCAAAAACAACCATGATTATCTCCTTTGATTCCCCAACTTCCAAGACATAGAAGAAATACTTGTGTTAACTCTGTATCTGTGCACAATTGAAAGGAAGAGATCTCCTAGCATCACCTGCACCACATGAATCATAATTTGAGCATTTATTTTGAAAACCTTCCTCAAGTGAAGATCAAAGATAGCCCCTAGGAAATAAATTTGCCCCTTTTTTGCTGTTAGCCTCATCGTGGCATCCATCTTCATATAGAAACAAAAGTGGCATTGTTGCAAATGAGGAGCCATAGTAATAAAATTCCTCACAAATTTGTCTTCATCTTTCCATTATGGTGCGTGTACTAGAGCCACATGCAAAGGATAATTAGACTTCAATTCACATGTATAGCCACCTTTCTTGTCGGTATTTCAAATGGCTTTTTAATTGATGAGTAGTGTCATAATTAAATTGAAAAGGATCTAGTTCTCTCCACCTGTCCAAACACTTGCCAACTATCTATCTCGTCCCAGTTTCTATAGCAAAATTCACTGGCTTTTTATGAGGTATGTTATCCTCACGATAAACATAATTTATTTTGTAATCTCGTAAGCAATCAAGGATTAGGAAAATTTGACTGAAGATTCTATTTAATTTCCAATTTGGAGAGCCCTTCATTCTAATGGCATGAACGATGAACATGGAGTTGCCTACAATGCACATTTTCCTTATTTCAAAGCTCTTGCACAATTGAAGTCCCAATGGCAGTGCGTGGGCCTTTGCTTCATTGTTTGTTTTGGTAGCTAGTCCTTATGAAGCAACTCCGATTATTGCACTGTCATGATATCTCATGTTGCAACTTTCCATGGAAGCACTAGGGGTTCCCCTAAAAGCTCCATCAAAATTGAGCTTAGTCCAGCCATTAGGTGGTGTAATCCAACCCCCTCCTTTAGTTCTCTAGGAAGAAGTCAGATTATCGCGACCAGCCCCTTTAATGGGGTTACTAATAACATATTATTATCATTACTAAATTATAATAATATATTATCTATTATTAATATCATATTTTTAGAATTTTATTAATAATGATAGATTATTATTCATTATTGTTATTGTCATTACTGTTAGTAGTATTATTATTAATGTTACTACTACTATTATTATCATTACCCGCAGCTTTATTATTATTAATAATAGTCTTACATTGTTTATTATTTAAAAGGATTATTTTTTTGATGGATTAAGTGAGGGTTCTATGGGGCTCTCTCTGAAATGTAAAAGTGAAATACATAAGACTGGGAAGATCAGTATATAATGACTATAACATCAGGTCAAAAACATGCAAGACTACTTGAAGCATAACAACACCAAGGCAAAAAACCTTTCAAAACTGGCAACACAAAGATTCCACCAGCAAAGATGGAGACTAAAAGAATTAAGAACCCTTGGCGTCATCCTCCTTGAAGGAAATCATAACACCCAATTCATCTACCAACATATCTTCTTTTAGCAATAGGAGGGAGGTGATATGCACAACATATCTCCAATTTTGCCATCGCTGCAATTTTCACGAGATCAAATTCAAACTGCCAAATCTTGGTAGTACAAAGCAAAGTCAGCATGCTTCTTGGCCAAGACATCAGTAGAACAGTTAAATTTGTTCCAGATCAGCAGAAGTACAAGAGATTATAGCAATTCCACCCATGCAATCCTCGTCCATGTTATCTCCATGCACTAACAGGTGGTTATTGGGGATCACACAACTCAATATCTACTCCATTACTGCCTTATAAGGAACTCTAGCAGCTAATTTGCTCACAAAATCTATGGCAATCAATTAACAGGTGCAATGCACCCGTAAATCCTTCTGCTTGTCCACTCTCATAACATATGTAATCATGTACAGTGTTGAAACATCCAAAATGTTGAAGTTGTTCCTCAGGTGTCTATCTGATACTGGACCTGCATATGGTGCATTGCTCATGAATCTCTTTGTTGCCATAAGAACACTTCTGAAACTCCAAAACCTGCAGATAGAAAAACAAAATAAGAAACTGTAAAAATGCATGCCATAGGGAAGAGCCAAGGCATGATTAACAGGGCTTGGCACATCAGCCAAGGATATTTATGTTCTAAGCCATAAAAAAAAATGAGTGAGAATAAAATTCCACACAAATGGGGAGCTGGGACAATCCCTTCCCATAAGAAATATGATTACTTTCTAATGAACAGGAGTCTAAATTTGGAGTTAATAAAATCATTTCCAGCAGTGGCATCTTTAAACAACAGCAGGACTAGATCCCACTTCTCTGGAATAACACCGATCTTTGATGAGAAGGGACCAACTCCACTCCATCATTAGCCAGTCTATCTGCAACTATATCGCCTACTCTGAAGCAATGATTGAAATCAATGAAATTGAAATAGGCTTTAAGACGAAGAGCTTCACTAATAATGCTTTTCAACTTATGAAATTGAAATGAGCTTTAAGATAAAGAGCTTCGTTAATAATGCTCTTCAACTTCCAATCTTGCATAGAATCCTTCTTCAATTCATTGATAATCAATAATGAATCTCCTTTGACCTCTAGGTGTTTGAAACCTGAAACAACAACCCACTTTATGCCATGTAAAACTACCAAAGCTTCTGCTTCATTGTTCAACTTACACCCACGAAAGAGTGAAGCCCCTTTAAGAAAATCATCCTCTCAAGGAACAACCCCTGCATCCATGGGGCTGGGATTTCCTCTGGGGGCATCATCAAAATTCATCTTGACATTCTGTCTTTGGAGGAATCCGAGATACCTTGTTATGACTTAACTTTTTCTTGATTACCCCATTAACAAGGGAGAGGATTATTGTTGTTTTATTATCATTATTTCAGTTGTCGTAGTGTTAGGTCTCTTTATTAGTGGGTTTGTGTATATCCTTTCTATTTTGAACCACATTCTCCTCTTTTTTTTTGTTTTTACCTATCCGTAATATTCTCATTACTCTTCTCTTCATACCTCCCCTTCACCTTGCTAGTTATTTAGGAAGTAAAAGTCTGCAATGCAATACATTTTTTCTTCATCTTAATGATGGACCGCTGAGTGTGACCCAAAAGTTGATGCAAAAAAAAGTTCATAATAAGATTAGTTGATGCAAAAATAGTTCATAATAAGATTAGATTTTGGAAAGGTAATGTCTACTAAGATTCAGAAATTCAAATACCAAGCTACCATTGTTGTGGACTTAGCCAGAAACTATTGGAAAATTTGTAGACCTTGTCATCTGTGATTGTATTCTGCATGTTTTCCCTGAGCATGGGCCAGGCTTTGTTGCTGAGGAAGTTGGCAAGGAGGTGATAGGAGAGGAGGAGGAAGTGAATGGGATGGAGGAAATTTGGGTGTTTTGTTAGAAGATTTAGATGGTGTACACATGGGAAAAGGGTTTAGTGGCTTACAAACCTGGAGTTGTATATCAATGGGTTGAGGGTGATCCGCAAAAGGGTGGAATGCAGATTCTAATTTCTACACTATCTTTGAGCTATTTAATGATGGCTTGGTCAAGGTGTTGAAGCATGTAGCAGTGGAGCCCAATGTTCAATTCCTTTGGGAGATGAATCCATCTTGCAAAAGGGGAGGGAAGGGTGCTCTAGAGTGGTTGAAGGTGGTGGAGGAGCTCTTGTAGAAGGATAATCTTTGGTCTTTGTTGCATGGAGGGTAAGTAGATTCCTAAATTCTAATCATAGATTGATCCTTTCTAGGGTCTCGTAGTACTTCATTTTTGGGTTCAGCAATGTATAGCTTTTCAAAAATTGATTTATTTTGGTATATGGATTTTTTTGGGGGAAGGAATAAGGGCTTGGTGGTAGTTGGCTTAGGGCCATTGTAGCATCTAAAGGCAATAGTTGTCTTTAGTGGTATTCTTGGTGGCGAGGAAAGATTGGCACAAGTTATCTGATCTTACAAATTCCAGCAACCTTCTAGCATAGTAATAAGTGATAACACTAAAGAATAACAAGAATGAAAGAAAGGATAGAGAGAGAGAGACACTAATATGCCTTGGAAAAACCCTTTCAAGAATAACCTAGCCTCCAAAGCACTGAAACCTATGTATTCTCAGCAACAAGTTACAATACAATACTACGCTCTAAGCTTTCACAAGAGATTCAACACTCTCAATTAAGGAGGAAACCGTGCAAGATATGGCTACCTTTAGCAGCAATGAACAATTGTTGTTGCATTCATCATGAGACCGATCCAACAACAAATGAGGTCCACATGTCCCACTCAATCCTTCTCAAGATCTCTCAACAAGCAACTCAAGTCTCTAAGTGTGTGATGTAGGAGCATCTGTGCTTACGTGTAATCCGGCTCTACCAAAAACACGATCTTCTCAATTTTGTCTTTGTTCTGATTTGTGTGTGTGTTTGTGGGTCTTTTTGTCTTTTTTCTGGGTCAATTTTTGTTGTCTTTGTGTGGGCTCCATAGGAGTAGAGGTGGACACACAGGTGAGGGTTTAGTGGAGATTTTTGCCGATTCCTAGGCCCCCCACTTATCTCCTTATCTTTTGGGACCCACATATTTGAGCATTAACATAGGATAATGAATTGAGAGTTCACGTAATATAGCTTGTAGGCTGCCACTGAATGGCAAGATGGCACCTAATTCATTAAATGCAGAAGGTGAAGGATGCTGCTAAGCAATGAATAAAACAGTGTAGTGTTCTACTATAACTATGACGGCAGCAGACACTTACATTTTGAGAGCTCCTCAAAATCTATTTGTTAGGCTCCAAATTGCATTCAAGTTATAAAATTGAAATTGAGCTACTAGATTATGTGTAAACAACTAAGATGTTTGAATTGGTAGGCACAGGTACAAGCTAATCGGCTAGTTTGTTAAGGTTTATACACAAATTGAGACAGAACTTACTGTTTTGTATGAGCATTAATTGGAAAAAATGGTTTGTTTAATGTTGTATGATTGGCATCAATGTGATGCTATTCCTTGCAAGTCCAAGCTTGTTGAAATTACATATGCACGTGTTCTTTTTAAAGCTTATGGCTAATTCTTTTGTTTGCAGGTATACGTCTTGAGCTTCTCAAGCTTAACATAAAGTAGCTCTCTATAAGAAAAGAGGGTTTGGAGGAACCTTATAAGTTATAGCAGATTGATAATTAAAGTCTAACAAAGTAAAGCAGTCAATAAAGAAGTCTTACAGTTTCAAATTTAAAGTTGATAGCAAAGTTGCTATGTATAGGCAAATGTTTTTTACTAACTTTGTGCTTAGTCCATCTCCCTCAAAAATCTCATGGATTGGTGAACAACTACTAATATGTCTACAAGCTAGGATATGGTTACTTAGAAGTCTTGACTTGTCTATAATAATAAAGAAGTCTTACAGTATGTGAACCTTATAGCAGATTGAGAATTAAAGTCTACTGTCTAACAAAGTAAAACAGTCAATAAAGAAGTCTTACAGTTTCAAATTTAAAGTTGATAACAAAGTTGCTACGTATAGGCAAATGTTTTTTTACTAACTTTGTGCTTAGTCCATCTCCCTCAAAATCTCATGGATTTGTGAACAATTACTAATATGTCTACAAGCTAGGACATGGCTACTTAAAAATATTGACTTGTCTATAATAATACAAAATATGACCTTGTGAAATATTGTACATGGGCCTTCAAACACGTGGGCCAAGGTGTAGGAAAATTAGAATTGAATGCTACACTAGTTCTATTTGAATCCACATCAAATAGAGAAACCTTATATGTCAAGGTTGATTTGGCAATTCATTCCCAAGAGTTATATTGTTTTTATGGGCGGTGTTGTACAACTAAGCCTGTTTTGTGTTTCATAGCCTTAGAGCTTCATTGTTGTAAATTTTGTCATGGTTCAATTAGCTTTGTACATATGCATGTGGACAGTTGATATGCATATCCATATGTGTACATGTGCATGCATGATTTCTGCCATCACTGGGCATGCTTTGTAATCAATTTGTGATTATTTAGAATGTCAATGAACAACATTTTACTGCAAATTTAATGTATTTAGAGGATGAGTTAGAGAACTAATGTTGTGAAGTTTGGAAGTGGATTGAATAGAGAACATTAATCACTTGTCGAAGACTGAAAAGGGCAAATGGCATCTAATTGTGTGCATTTAACTAATGTAAAAGTTTTGGCATATTAATTTATAATTATAATTTATTTATTGTACCTTTAATGGAACTCACTATAACTGGATTGTTCTTGTACCATTCTGAAACAAGAAACATATCAGTGCTGATAAGATTTTTCTATTATTATTTGTGTCAATGCTATACATCATTCTCTCTGTATCTGAACAGCCTAGTTCCCAACTCTCCTATGCTGAGGAGCATCATAATTGAGGTGGAAAGTGAATATGGAATAATTGTGATTGTTACAACATGATCTTATAAGTACACAACTTGAATTCATGTTGGGATATAAAATCTAAAACTGAACCATAATGTTTATTATTTCATTTTGAGAATATTTTCAGACTTTTCATGTTTATATCTTTTGTTGTTCTAGCTTCAGAACTTTCTGCTTTGAATTGCCCATAGTCATGTAACTTGCTTTGACACTAATGGGCTGATGCTATTGCTTGTTCCAACAGGTGGTTGGGTAAATGCTGTGTCAATTTGACTTGGTGGTTACCCAGGCTGAGGAAGGTGTTGAGTTTCAAAATGCTGTGTACCTGTTCAAGGGAGCAAGTTATGGTAGACGAAGGCGACGTGGCCGAGAATGCTATGGCATTTAAAGAGGTTTCTGCCAATGGATTCTCTGCTAAGACAACAGAGGTTGAAACAAAGCTTGATGAAGGAAACATAGAGGAAGCTGAATCTTCACTTCGTGAGGCATTATCTCTCAATTATGAGGTGAATGGCTTATATTGTGTGCTTTTATAGCAGAAAGGTTTACATGTATGCTCAGCAAGGAAGTATTCTTAAAGCTTGTATGAAAAGGAGATGTCCTGCAATTTTTAGAATTCAAGAGATGTGAAGTTTGAAAACAGTAGACCATGCTCTATATGAACTCTCATGATTTATGCTACAGTTAAAAAATGGGTAAAGAATCAAGGTTGCTCATTTCTGCACAAGTGAGACAGATACAAATATATGTTATAATCCCCAAGTTGATGAACTCTTAAACATATCAGGAAAGGTTATGCTATTCATTTCTAGTTACACTGTTTATAACATTCATGATTCATCCTGATGATGGGCCACAAAGTATGGTTCAAAATGTTCTCTTAACTATTTGTCTATGCAAATTTTTCAGGAATCTCTGTTTCAACATTATGGATTGTGGAATCTTGACTTTTCAAATTAATTATCCTTTTTTCCCTGTCATGATATATGGCAGAGTCGACAGGTAGAGTCCTTGCTACCAAGCCCAAATGAAGCCCTTTAAAACTACATAGATCTTCATGGTGCACACTGTTATCATAATTTTTTAAAACACAACATCAAAGGTGGGGAAATGTAAATTTAAAAAAAAAAAAAACAAAAAGAGTTAGAAAAGGGGAGAAAATTGGATGGATTCACCCCAGGTTTGCCTAGGTTCCCTTGGATCCTGCCTTGGTTCATCCTAGACCCAACCCAACTCTCTGCCATCCAAATTCAATCGGTCTGTAGGCAGATCTGGTAACATAGATTACCAAATATTGGAGCGATGATTACAATGAGGTTCGTCTATATATAAAGAGATTGAGAGATGTAGATTACAATTAAAGATGTGACACTTGTCCACAACCCTAAACACTAAAAATAACAACACTAACAGGCCACTAAGTCACTACAGTGACTTTATTACAAATACAAGCCTTATATTTAACCCCCCGTCTAAGGCCTATTGTACTAAAAGAAAAACATAATAACAAATTTGATTGAAAACTAAAAAGCTTAGAAGCAATTAGAACTGTATATTCTTTAGAAGTTTTCTCTAAAATAGTTCTTGGATGAGTAGAACTCCATCAAGCTGCCTTGTAATGCTCGTAAATGTGTAGCTAGTGAGCTGAATTCTCGAGTTCTTGGATTCCATCTCCTCAAACTCCTGAACTAAAAACCTCCCAAATTATTGGACAACCATCTACTTTGAGCTACATCTACATTGCTCCATCAAGTTGTCTCATGACCCTCGTGAGGGTACAATTCTTTAGATACACAAACTTCCAAACTAACTAGGCAGCTATCCATGCCGAGCTTCAGCTACCCTAGATCCTTTCTTGTCTTCAAAGTGTGGGCTTCTTAAAATACATATTCTTCTTTATTGCCAACATCTGGAGGATCTTAATCAATGGCTGTATTAGCTTCGTTTGGATTGCCTTTGAGCTTGCTCTTGAGAATATTGTTGGCTTGAATTCTATAATTCTAGGCCACGTGACCTTTTTTCTTGTTGTAGTAACATTTAGTCCCCCTTTTGTCTTATTTGGTCTTCTACGATTGTGTCTTTTGTATAATGCCATCTCAGTTTGAGGATCATTTGTATGGATCTCTTACAATTGTTCTTTTTTCTTCAGACAAGAGAGCAGAAATCATATCTTCTAGAGTTTGAGAAGGCAATTGATAGAATAAAAATTATATTCTTGAATTTAGAAGATAAATTGTTTGACAAAATGGCTTTGGCATCTTCACCACCACCTTGATCAGAAGGATCTTAAACAATGGCTATATTAGCTTCATTTGGTTTGTATTGGCTTGAATGCTATTGTTCTATGTGATGTCCCCGCTCTAGTCAGTTATCAGGTGCAGAGTGTTAGCCTATTTCTTGGACTCTTGTGGGCTAACTGGATTGGTTAGAGGGTCAGTGGTATTTTCTAGAGGAGTTGGTCGTTCTCATTTTCAGAGTTTAGTGATTGGCTCACTGCAGGCCTTGGTAGTTCAGGAGTTGACAGCTTCTGACGGCACAGAGATATATGGAGTTTTGAGGAAGTTATGATTATTTAAGTGATTAAAGTTATATTAATTTAATACTTTATTATAAAGTCAAATTGACTTTATTCTTTTTATATCACTTAAATATTCATAAAAGGGATGATTTAAAATTAAATCACTTATGCATAGAAGTGGGCACCCAAGTATTTAATTTGGAACTATTGAAAAGTTAATTAAATATGATTTAAAATATTTAAATGATTGCAAGTGGTGTCACTTTCTTGAAAGTCGTGCCTTTTTGGATATAAGGCATTTTGGCAATGAGAAACTCACTTCTTGATTATTTTGACTTTGCCTTTGGTTTTCTTCTGTGCTATCCTTTGTGATCAGGGTTTGAGCAATACTTCCATTGGAGAATGAGATCTCTTTGATGTTGAGCATTTTTGAGACTGTGAGAGACTAGTCGAATTAGTGCAACTATTGGGGCTTCATTCAGAGGTTCTACATGCTACAATCAGAGTTTCATTATTCAGTTTATACTTGTTTACGATAAGGAAGGGAGTTTCTTCACCAGAGACGTCATCTTCAACTAATCTCAACTTTTAGCTTTGTTCTTTTGGTTTCTTCCTTGGCCGTACCATTTGCCTTGGGATTTGTGCCTTCCTAGAGGTTTGGCGTGTGAAGCTAGAAGCTAAAGTGCCTTCTTTTTTGTTCCTGTTTGAGCTTCATTCTTGGCAGCCACTCCTATTAGCCCTTTGTATCCTATTTCTAAGTGGGAGAAGTCATTTCTGGAGGCCAGGCGTCCATATTTGCCAGTTTTCACCATTCTTGGCTGGCAAGTTGACTTATCTTTTTAAATAAATAATCTGGAAGCATTCGGGTATGTTTATCATTTGTGATGTATTTGTTTCAGTTGAATAACACCTTCTGCACTTTCATTCTGTAGAAAATAGCTCAGATTTACATTTTATGAGCATTTTATATGATGCGCCCCTTCTCTTTTGTCTACAAACTTTTCTTTAAAAACTAAAAAAACACAAATAAGATAAGGAAATACAGGGGTTTGAGTTGTGAGTCACAGGGTTCTTCACAAGTATCGTGAGCACTGATTCTGCCACCAAGGGTTAGCAGCTTCTGGCGCGGTCTCATCGAATAGGTTTGATAGGTACTACACACGCAGGGGTCCTAGTTTTCAGAGAAGTACTTTTGAACCATTTCCAGCTTCCGCT
Organism: Sequoia sempervirens; assembly: GCA_007258455.2. Taxonomy (NCBI): domain Eukaryota; kingdom Viridiplantae; phylum Streptophyta; class Pinopsida; order Cupressales; family Cupressaceae; genus Sequoia; species Sequoia sempervirens. The sequence goes on along the minus strand of VDFB02075321.1, from coordinate 213,006,052 downwards.
TGACTAACAAGAAGAAGAAGAATTAGACCTTGATAACATGGCTGATAGGGAAGGTGAAGGTTCTCACAGGAATCCTCTCAATGAAGAGGACAGAGAGGCTAGAGATGTACTCAGAGGCATGGTGGCAGGCCAAGAACAGGTGGCGAATATCCTTCAGTAGCTAAGCACAAATGTTCAAAATTTGACACTTCATAGAGGTCAAAATCAGGGTCGAGATCAGGAAGGCAGTATTCATGGAGAACCCCACAGAATCATTGCTCCAGCACGCACCTTTGAGAGACCCACGTGCCCTACTTTTATCAGAAATGATGCTGATGAAGAGGAAGAGGTTGAACAGGGTGGTGAAGTTAAATTTGCAGATAACATCATGACTATGCATGATGAATGGGATGCATTGCCTCCGAGAGTTAAGGATCACCTTAACTTCGATCGATTCATGAGCCAGAAAAGAGAGCATAACCATAACAGGAATGACAGGAGGCCTAGAAACAAACATAAATATCTCAGACAGGCTACCAACAAACTGACCTTAGTTCATTATGATGCCAGTGGTAGAGTTACAGCACGTGCCTGGGTGAGTAAGTTGGATACATTCCTGACACTATGTCCTATGCCAGAGGAAGATGCTATACGATTTGCAGCTCTCCACCTTGATGGCGTAGCACATGACTGGTGGATTCATGGCATGGCAACACTTCACCATGATAGAACTACCTTGTACCAGGAGTTTACTGATAGATTGGTAGAGAGGTTTGATAGACGTGATCCCGAACTATTCTTCAGGGATCTTGCGCAGTTAAAACAGTTGGGTAGCTTGGAATCGTACATTGGAGAGTTCTAGAGACTATCTGTGATGGTGACAGGCATCTCAGAGAGAAGGCTGATCATATTGTTTATTGAGGGTCTTTTCGAGCCCATGAAAGGTTCGATCAAGGCATTTGATCCCCCTACTTTACAGGAGGCCATGAGGAAAGCTCACAGTATGGAGCTCACTACACCTCGTAAACAATTTGGCTCGAAACCATCTACTTCATACATTGATAACAAATCTGATCGAAAGAAGGCTGATAATGCTGATCAAAAGAAAAAAATTGCAGCACCTTTAGATTGGGAAACAATGAATGATCTGCGTAGGAGGAAGCTCTGCTTTTACTGCAAGGGCCCATATGACTTCAACCATGACTGTCCCCTCAAGCCTAAAGGGCAAAACGAGTGGTTTTTTGAGGGAGATGAGTTGACTGATTTTTCAGACCAGCAAGCTGCAATTTATGATACAGATGAAGAAAAATCAGAAAATGAGGCAGAAAGGGAGGTTGAAGCTGAGCTACAGGAGGCTCACATGTCTAGTATGCAGAGAGAGAATTCTTTCAGACTTCGAGGGATCTTAGCTGGTTAAAGGGTTATTTCCCTTTTGGATACAGGTGCAACCCACAACTTCATTGATTCACAGTTAGTGGAGAAAAGGGGTATTCAAACTCAGCAGTTTGAAGGCATTCGAGTGAAGGTTGCGGATGGGTACACTCTCAACTACGAGAGGATGATTCCGGATTTGCCAATGAAACTCAACAATTTTGAGTTTAAGGCAGATTTTTATGTTGTGAACATGGGAGGTACAGATATAGTTTTCGGCATGAAGTGGCTTCATGCAATAGGAGAGTTCAAACTTAATTTACGTGATATGGAGATGAAATTCAAAGTTGATGGCACAAATCATGTTCTTAAAGCCATCAAGGACAGCAATGTAAAAGAAATTTCATTCCGAAGAATGGAATGTTTGATTCGGCATGACATGGTGGATTGGGTAGCAAAGTGCAAGGTAATGCCTTCACAAAGGGAGCAACAAGAATCTCCTTATCATCCAGATGTGCAGGAACTCCGAATCAAACATGCAAAGGTTTTCAGTGCTATTCCACCAGGTAGACCTCCTGATAGAGGTATTTAGCATATTATAGAGCTAGACGAGGGCATGAAACCTATCATGATCACTCCTTATCGGCACCCCAAACGTTTAAAAGATGAGATTGAAAAAACTATTAAGGAACTTTTAGCTATGGGGCACATTAGGCCGAGTAAGTCACCCTTTGCTTCATCAGTTGTTTTGGTGAAGAAAAAGGATGGTACACTTAGAATGTGTATTGACTACAAGATGCGCAACAGGAAGACTATAAAGAACAGGTATCCTATTCCACGGATTGACGAGTTAATAGATGAGCTACATGGAGCTTGCTATTTCTCAAAGATTGATTTGAGGACTGGGTACCATCAAATCGGAGTCCAAGAGGAGGATATTGAGAAAACCGCATTCCGATGCCACCGTGGACACTATGACTTCTTGGTTATGCCATTCGGTTTAACCAATGCTCCAGCCACATTTCAGTCCACAATGAACAGGGTTTTCCATCCTAATTTGAGGAAATTTGTTTTCGTGTTCTTCGACGACATATTGGTTTACAACAAATCTTGGGAGGAACACATAGTTCACTTGGATGCAGTATTGAGCATATTGGATAGGGAGTCCTTGTACGCTAAGGAATCCAAGTGTGCACTGGGATTAGGAGAACTTTTATATCTGGGCCACATCATCAGCAGTGAGGGAGTCAGTATGGATTTAGAGAAAGTTTGTGCTATCATTGATTGGCCTACACCTGAGACATTGACACAACTTAGGGGGTTTGTAGGTCTATGCGCCTTCTACCATCGGTTCGTTAGTGGATTCTCGCGTCATGCAATGCCATTGACAGATTTGACTAAGAAGGGAGCTTTTGTGTGGACACCTTTAGCACATGCGTGCTTTGAGAAGTTTAAACTTCTCATGACAACATGTCCAGTTTTGGCATTACCAGATTTCACCAAGCCGTTTGAGCTACATTGTGATGCCAGCGGTGAGGGTATTGGGGTAGTCATCATGCAGGACCGACATCTTATAGCTTTCGAGAGCAGGAAGCTGATAGGTCCTAAGAGGAGCTTTAGCATCTACGACAAGGAAATGTTGGCCATCATGCATGCCATGGCCAAGTTCAGGCAGTATTTGGTTGGTAGTAAATTCTGTGTTAAAACCGATCACAATAGTCTGAAACATTTCTTAGGACAGTGAGATTTGAATGAAAGACAATAGAAATGGGTCAGCAAACTTCAGTCTTATGATTTTGACATCTCCTATGTCAAGGGTACACAAAATGTGGTTGCTGACGCATTATCTTGCCGCCCACACTTGAGCTCCATTACAAAGATTGTAGAGGACTGGAGATACATGATAGTTGCGGAGTATGCTAAGAACTCGTGGGCTTTTAGCATAGTGGATGGGACAGTACAGGATGGTAGATACTCACTTGTAGATGATCTTATCATTTACAAAGGGAGGATTTTTCTAGTCCCAGGTTCTGAGATGAGGGACAGGGTATTGAGATCATTTCACGATTCACCTATGGCAGGACATCCCGGTTACTTTAAGACCTATAGGCAGGTACGGGAGAGATTCTCTTGGAAGGGTCTCAAGTCATTTGTTCTTTAGTATGTCAGGGAATGCCTTGTTTGTCAGTAGAACAAGCAAGAACATACATACCCTGTAGGATTACTTCAGCCGCTTCCTATTCCTGAGAGGAAGTGGGAATGCTTGTTGATGGACTTCATTACGGGCTTGCCGAAAGCTCAAGGGAAGGACAACATTTTTGTGGTAGTAGATAGATTGACGAAGTATGCTTATTTTTTCCCAATCACTACTACTCACATAGCTACACAGGTGGCAGACTTGTTTTTTCGAGAGGTATTCAGGTTGCACGGTTTGCCTCGGAGCATAGTCAGTGACAGAGATAGCAGGTTTATGAGTAACTTCTAGCAGGAGTTATTCAAACTTTGCGGGACAGAACACTCCGAGCACCAGCTACCACCCACAGACAGATGGGCAGACTGAAATAGTCAATAAATGGGTGGAGGGATACTTGAGGAACTATAGTTCAGGGCAGCAGAAGGCATGGGTGAAGTGGTTATACCTTTGTGAGTATTGCTACAATACCACTCATCACATGAGTATTTAGATGACACCATATCGAGCATTATATGGATATGATGCTCCAAGTTTTCTAGATTTGTTGCTGAGTGACAACATAGTACGTAGTGCTGGGGATCTATTACAGGAGAATCAGGACATTATGAGAGCACTTAGAGAGAACATTCATAAAGCTCAAAATCAGCAAAAGCAATATGCTGATCAGAGGTGAGTGGAGCGATATTTTGAGATCGATGATTTGGTGTATTTGATGCTATAGCCTTATAGGCAGACCACCCTTCATAAGAAGGGCGCCGAGAAACTTAAGCCTCGATACTATGGACCATTCAGAGTTGTCAGACGTGTCGGTGAAGTGGCTTATGAGTTAGATCTATCGGTGAACAGTAAGGTTCACAACGTGTTCCACGTGTCGCGCCTCAAAAAGGTGTTGGGACAACAGGTGACCCCTTCTTCAGATTTACCACCCCTGGATGATGAGGGGAAGTTGATTTTGATACCTGAGGCCATTATGGATTCCAGAGAGCGTCATCTTCGAAGGCGGGTTATTAGGGAATATCTGGTGAAGTGGAAAGATCTGCCGACAGAGGATGCTACTTGGGAGAGTGACAGTATTCTTCAGAATTAGGCTTTGAGTTTGCTTGTGGACAAGCAAATTTGGGGAGGGCGGATTGTGATGTCCCCGCTCTAGTTAGTTATCAGGTGCAGAGTGTTGGTCTATTTCTTGGACCCTTGTGGGCTAACTGGATTGGTTAGAGGGTTAGTGGTATTTTCTGGAGGAGTTGGTCGTTCTCATTTTCAGAGTTCAGTGATTGGCTCACTGTAGGCCTTGGCAGTTCAGGAGTTGACAACTTCTGACGGTACAGAGATATATGGAGTTTTGAGGAAGTTATGATTATTGAAGTGATTTAAGTTATATTAATTTAATACTTTATTATAAAGTCAAATTGACTTTATTCTTTTTATATCACTTAAATATTCATAAAAGGGATGATTTAAAATTAAAACACTTATGCATAGAAGTGGGCGCCCAAGTATTTAATTTGGAACTATTGAAAAGTGAATTAAATATGATTTAAAATATTTAAAAGATTGCAAGTGGCGTCACTTTCTTGAAAGTCGTGCCTTTTTGGATATAAGGCATTTTGGCAATGAGAAACTCACTTCTTGATTATTTCGACTATGCCTTTGTTTTCTTCTGTGCTATCCTCTGTGATCAGGGTTTGAGCAATACTTCCATTGGAGAACGAGATCTCTTCGATGTTGAGCATTTTTGAGAATGTGAGAAACCAGTCGAATTAGTGCAATTGTGAGGGCTTCATTCAAAGGTTCTACATGCTACAATCAGAGTTTCATTATTCAGTTTATACTTGTTTGCAATAAGGAAGGGGGTTTCTTCACCAGAGACGTCATCTTGAACTAATCTCAGCTTTCAGCTTTGTTCTTTTGGTTTCTCCCTTGGCCGTACCATTTGCCTTGGGATTTGTGCCTTCCTGGAGGTTTGGCTTGTGGAGCTAGAAGCTATAGCGCCTTTTTTTTTGTTCCTGTTTGAGCTTCATTCTTGGCAGCTACTCCTATTAGCCCTTTGTATCCTATTTCTGAGTGGGAGAAGTCATTTCTGGAGGCCAGGCGTCCATATTTGCCAGTTTTCACCATTCTTGGCTGGCAAGTTGACTTATCTTTTTAAATAAATAATCTGGAAGCATTCGGGTATGTTTATCATTTGTTATGTATTTGTTTCAGTTGAATAACACCTTATGCACTTTCATTCTGTAGAAAATAGCTCAGATTTACATTTTATGAGCATTTTATATGATGCGCCCCTTCTCTTCTGTCTACAAACTTGTTGTACCCCAAAATAAATTTTTTTGTTACACTTAGACATTTTTAAGAAATGAGTAAAAGTCTTGTTAAGTCATTCAAAAAGGTCAAAATTTGGGTGTGCATGTCTTGCATGAGGGGTTAAAACGCAAAATTTTCAAAATCTGATGATTTGGGTCTGCTCAGAGCAGCTTAACCTACAAAACCCAGATCTCAGTTTTTCATCCCTAGTTTTAGGAAAACTGCTATTTTTAGAAATTTCCAAAAATAGTAACTTTTTCTAGGTTTCTTTGAAAACGGATACTGACAAAATTTTCTAAAAATAGAAAGTTGGTCCGTTAGGGTGCAAACTGATTTTGATTGGCTCAAAATACGTCCATATTAGGTTGGTGCAGTCAGAATCTCAAAATAATCAATTTTGCCCTAGTGGGTCTATTATGCTTTTTCAGAAGCATAGTAGAAGCTTCGAGGTCATCAATGGAGGTCAGTCAGCTGCCAGGTGTCAGATTCAACACTCAAAGCATTCAACAGAAGGTGAGTTGGTGAGCAAGCACGAAGAACGAAGAAGAAAGTGAAAAATGTGAAAATTATCTAACACTGCTAGCCTTGGGCGCCCCAGGTGAGAGTAGGCGCCCATCTTTTTAGGGCACTAAATGATGAAATTAGGGTTTATACTTCCAATCAAAGTTGTTCATTTCTTTGCCTGCTCTGCAACGAATCCAGCAGTGTAGTCATCAGATTATCCAGTCATCCGGGATTCAAGACCAAACAGAGAAGTTTCACACAAAAGTCAGAATGAAAAGCATGAAGATTATCAAAAATTGACTAAGTGTGGAGATTTTGGGCACCCCTGGTGAAGAAGGGCGCCCAACTTTTTGAGGCACCTACTCAGCAATTAGGGTTTGAGAATATGCTCGATCTTTTTAGTATTCAGCCAGCTTCGCTACGCTTGTCTCCATCAAATTATCCGACTAGTCATCCTTTGGCAAATTCATTTCAAAGTGGAATATACAGAATGAGGATTTGAACTTGAAGATGAAATCAGGCAAAAAATGACTAAGATTGGAAGGTTTGGGCACCCCAGGAGAGAAGAGGCGCCCAAGATTTCAAGGGGTAAAACAAATGAATTCATAGATAAGGCTCTAATGTGATTTCTTCACGATTGATCCAACTCTCGAACGAGATATCCAACACGTCAATCGGAGGTTGCAGTCGCCAAATATGAAGCGTTGAACAGAGGGTCTGATGAGAGCTAAGAACTAAGATTCAGAAGCAAACAAGAAAATTTAAAAATATTCCAACTCTGGTGAGTTTGGGTGCCCCAGCTTGCTAGGGGCGCCCAAGCTTTTGAAGGCTCAAATCCAGTTGTTTGATAAAGTTTGTCCCAGGAGACCCCTCTTAATATCTCTCCAGCTTCGCGATGAGCATAACCGACAGTCAATCCGATGCCTGGATCACCAGATTTGACATGATCATCTGTAAGAAGAGGAGTTAATGAAGAAATGAAGATCATAAAAATGGCTAACTCTGGACAAAATGGGCGCCCCTGGTAGAGAAAGGCTCCCATGAATTCGAAGGTCGAAATGAAGATTTTAGCCAGAGACGCCTCCAGAACAATCTTCTCAGAATCAGTCAGGCTCCGCGATGAATCCTTCAGCTCGCTCATCAGATCAATCGGCAATCCGGAGATCGAAGGCGAAGTAGGGGGTCAAAATGGTGAAAAGTTGAAAATATCAAAAAATTGACTAATACTGCTTGAAGTGGGTGCCCCTAGCCAAGAAGGGCGCCCAACTTCTCATGCCTTAGAAGAATTTTTATGATTTTCAAAATTTCAAAATTGCAAAGAGGAAAAAGGCATCCAAGTTCAATGAGCTGAGATTTTTAGGGTTTTGAAAATAAAAGCAAAAGAAAGCAAACCTAATTCAAGCCCTAAATCTATTTAACACCTCTCTTAAATGTAATTTTCATTATTTTTGCAGGTAGCATTCAGAGGAGAAAGTTGGAGCAGCAAGTTTGAAGAATTTTTATGATTCAAGAATTCATATTTGCTGGTTATTCATTAGATTTTTCAGATCAGCAACATAAACCCTTGCTTTTTCAAGCTTTTTCATCCAGAAGATCAAAATTTTCAAAGAGAAAGCCAAGGTTTTCAAATTTTCAGCCATCTGGGTCTTTTCACTTCATTCTTCTGAAGAAATTTTCAAGAACTTAATCAAGTTGCAGCAAATTGCTCTTACCAGTGCATGTCGCTGGAACTCGCATTCAGCTTTTGACTATCCGGTCCTCTCAACCGGGCCTCAAGAAAACCCATATCACAACTTTTTTCTAAGAAAGTTTCAATCCTAGGGTTGGCTGCTTTTGATCGCCCATCGATATTTTGTAAATCTAATCAACCTGTCTATTTCTAATCATATTCTCAATAAACCTGTACTGCTTTTTTCCATGAAAAATTGAAGAAATTAGGGTTTGCTGCTTTTTCAGGCGAAATTCAAAATTTTAAAAAACGGACGATCTGGGTTATCTTGCAACAAAATTTTGAGCAAAACCCATATCTCAGAAAAAATTTCAAAAAATTTGTCCATTGGAGCAAGAAAATCAGCATTCTAAAAATAGAAGTTGCTCAAAACTTGTTTGAACCTAGGCGAGTTTATAGTCATTCTTCAAGTTGTCCGAAATGGAGTACACTCCCAATGTTTTCAAGACTGAATCAGCTCTCTATCATGATTACATCAAAACGGCTAAGATAGATTTGCATCACATCAAGTCAGTGTTTGATTTACATGCTTTGGAGAGCGCAGGCAACACCTCAATTAGGAACTTGGGACATTC
>VDFB02075321.1:212853694-212997299 GCA_007258455.2 Sequoia sempervirens | reverse complement strand
TTACCTCCCTTAGACGATGAGGGAAAGTTGATCTTAGTACCTGAGTCTATCCTGGAGTACAGAGAGAGGCAGTTGCATAGGAGGACTATCAGGGAATATCTAGTGAAATGGAGAGATTTTCCTGTTGAGGATGCTACATGGGAGAGCCGAGGAGATTCGCGAAGATCCTGGCATTGAGACTGCTCGGAGGACAAGCAATTTCGAGGGCGGACTCATGTCCCCTTTCTCAAAGGACATTCTCGAGGACAGGATTGGCCTATCACACGACCCTCGTAGGCCGATAGACTGGATAGAGGGTCACTTCGGAGCTTGGCTCAGCTTCAGTCAGCGAAGTTTGATCAGTTGTCTTTCGTTCTGGCTCGATCGGAGACTATTTGCATAATTGCTATTTTTAGCAGTTCCTGGCAGGCAGTGTGGGACCACTGCTATTTTTAGCAGTTTGGCTGTGGCGGCATCAGGGATCACTTTAGAGTTCGTCAGCATCAGACGGATCAGTCATCGGGTTAGAAACAAGGAAGATATTAATATTTGATCGTATTGATTAAATATTAATTAATTAATGTTTATAATATAAAGTTATAATTTTAAATTATAACTTAAGTGATTGCCTTGAAGGGTGCGCCCATCATCAGAAGGGGCCAAAAGTGACTATTAAAATATTATAAAATATTTGACGGGGAACTATGGAGAAATTAAAGAATTAAATGTCAAATATCATTTAAAACCCTATTATGGTGGAAATCGCACTTTTGTGAGAGATAAAGGGTTTTGCATTGGTAATTGGGCCATTATGTGATTATTGAGTTTTGAGAACTGATCAATTTGATCTGAGCCTGAGACTTTAGGGTTTCGTGTTCGATTGCCTTGGGGAACGAGCCATCTCCAACGGAAAGCAATTCAGAGAGTGTGCAATATCACTTGATTTATTGCCACAAAGGTTTTCTCATTCAGAGTAAACTACAGAGCTTCAGAGAAATCAATATCGCCAGAGGATTCTTCAGTATTTGGTATCAGAGATCATCTATTCTTCTTGGCGCATCATCCACAGAGACTTGGACATCAATTTTGAGGAGGCCGTACAAATTTAATTTTGATTTTTGTCAGGCCGTACTTCTATCAGGGCCGTACTACTGTCCTTTAGCCGTACCCAACAAATCAAAAGCAACGCCTTTATTATTGGGTTCCAGTTTGCATTAAAGGAGGCGCCTAAATCACTGAATCATTCTGAGCTTGCCAGACGGAGGGAGAAAGGAAGGAATCTATACAGCCGTACAATTCTGTGCATCTTCAGCAAGCTGTTTTTACCAGGTTTTTATGATAAAAATTCATTATTTACTATTGCATGTTAGCAGATCATTGTGTATTGAGATCTTTTGAGTAAATAAAAGATACGCCTTCTATCTAGCTTGTATTTGCTACGCATATTGATGATCTAGCAATTTTTAAGAATTTATTATTATTTTCTGTAAAATCCGTACTATTCATTATTGCATTAAAAATCCAAAATTGCAAAAAAAATCACAAAACTTCAAAAACGTCAGAAAAAAACATAAAATTTCAGTCAGAAGCAGTGTCAGGGGGAAACTAGGGTTTCTACATGTTTACATAAAATTTATTAATGATCAACTTTTAATTATTATCTTGTATGTTGATGACATGTTGTTTATTGGTAACAAAAAGGTAATGATCAAAGAATTGAAAGCACAACTCTCTAGAACATTTGAGATGAAAGATCTAGGGGCTACAAAATATATCCTTGGTATTGAGATTAGCAGAGATAGAGGTAACAAAAAGCTTTGCTCAAGTCAAATCAACTATGTTGATACTATTTTGAAACGGTTTAACATGCATGATAGTAAACCAATTAATATTCCTTTATCAGTTGACAGGAAGTTAAGTTTAGACATGGGTCCTAAATTTGATTTTGATCATGAGGAAATGTCTAAAATTCCATATGCTAGTGCAGTTGGTAGTTTGATGTATGCAATGGTCTGTACAAGACCAGATATAGCCCAAGCATCAGGAGTTCTAAGTAGGTTTATGTCTAACCCTGGTAAAGAACATTGGACTTATGTTAAGAGGGTGTTTAGATATTTACGAGGTACTTATTACTGTTTGGTTTATCATGGTGCTAAAGATATTGATATTATGCACAAATCATTGGACATACAAGGTTTTGTTGATTCACATTGGGCAGGAGACCTGGACAGTCGGAGGTCGACAAGTGGTTATGTGTTTACTTTGTTTGGAGCTACAGTTAGTTGGATGAGTAAGAGGCAGCTCATGGTTTCTTTTTCCACCATAGTTGCAAAGTACATGGCTGCTACACATGCCTCTAAAGAGGAGTTTGGTTATAGAGACTTGGGAAAGGTATTGGTTTTAATTGCAAGCAAATTAGACTTGAATGTGATAGTCATAGTGCTATTTGTTTAGCCAAAAATCCTATGTATCATACTTGTACTAAGCATGTTGATGTTTAGTACATCACTTTGTGCAAGAAATGGTTGAGAGTGGGAAGGTATTGATTGAGAAAATTGACTCTTTGATCAATGTTGTAGATTATCTTACGAAACTAGTTCCTATAGATAAGTTCTCTTGGTGCAGGAAGGCCATTGGCCTTGAGTCATGTACTTGATTTATAATAATGATTCCTTGTTTAGAATAATTGCAATGTATAATGTCAAGTGGGAGAATGTTGGGAATAGGATGCCATTTAATTGCAATCTTAAACATATTTCATGTATCTCCTAAGTCCTTGGAAAGTGTTCCCTAACACTAGGATTAGAAAGAGACTAAATTCGAATGGAATGAACATGTAAATTAACATTTGTGATTATTCCTAAATGATAGGAACATGTGGGGATGTACAAGAAGATTTCCTAAATAATAGGAGCACATGGGGCGCCCACATGGAAGGTGGAACCCACCTTGCTTCAGTTAACTATTTGGAGGATTGATAACACTTAAGTAATGCATGTATTGATCCTACAAATTAGGGATTGATAATTTGTATCGATATTTACATGAGTGGAGTTCAGTTTAGTTTAGTTCAGTTATGGTTCAGTTATGGTTCAGTTATCTTCAGTTGCATGTAGTTATTTTGAGTTGAATGCTAGTTGATTTGAGTTGCATGACTAATGACTTCAGTCGCATGACAAATAAAAGGTGGATACTTTCAGTTAAGTGGGGATGAGCAATCATGCATAATGTTTGCATGAATTGGTGGAGATATATGTTTCAATTAACTAAGATTGACTTGGGACCACCTTGGGCGCCCAAGTTGGCATTTTTTAGTTAACACCTTTTGCATGAGAAGATATTTACAAGGCTTGGTCAAGTGGGTCCATTATTGGGTGCCAACTTTGAGGTGGGGTTTGCAAGATATTTTCTTAACTAGATTTCAGTTAAGTGTTCAGTTTGGGGCGCATAAATTGAGGAAGACTTTGGTTTGACTTTAGATTACATTGTGGAACTCTACTTTCCCAATCTAGGCGTAGATTTTTGTGAGAAGCTTTATGCTCTTGTATTGTACAACTCTTATTAGTTTACAGGCTCATATATTTTCTATTAATTGTAAAAAGTGGATGAGAGTTCTATGAGAGTTTATTTAAGGTTGTGAAGAAGGATTGTTGAAGACAAAGGAAGCATATCAATCAAGGATTGATACAATATTATTGTAATCTTGTTCTAAGGTTAAATAATATAAGCACTATTGATTCTGGTGGAGTTTTTTTCCCAAAAGGGTTTCTCCACGTATATGTTGTGTCACTTCTATCTTCTTGTCTCATTCTTCTACAATCTATTGTCTCTACAATTGGTAAAATTGATTGAAATAGATTAATCATACACAAAGAATTGTGACAAAGAACACTTAATTAGATCTACAGTCTCATAGTTTTATAAGTTTTAAGCTACAATATTACCTTCATTTCCAACAACTATGATGTATGATGCAACCTTCAAATAAAACTCACAACTTTGAGATAATCATCAATAGACCCTTCATGCAAAAATCACATAATCTTCATCCATAAGAGTCAATGGCACTCATCCATAATTCATCAACAAGCATACTAGGGACACCATGAGAGTTTGAATCAACCTTCAAACAAAATCAATTCAATAAATGACATATGCCATTAAAATTTTAAAATAAAACACATATAACACAATGACATATTTTATTATGCCCTTGATATAAAAGTCATGATCATGCACAAGATTGAATGTAACTAACCATGATGTATGAATAAAAATAATATACACATGACCATAGGATTTTGATGCACAATTATAAATGCTTCACATAAAATCTATAACACTTATATGATATTATGTCATATATTACATTCATCCCTTATGCACACCATATACATATGAGAGAAATAGTGATAGAGAGAGGGTGAGATAGAGGGAAAGATAATATCATGATAATTCCATCATCACAAAGTGTAATCCTACCAATACATCATTACAAAGGGTAATATCTGATAATACGATATAGTGTATGTATAATGTCATGAATACAATGAATACATGTGTAAAGAAAGTCATATAGGCATATAGTGTTATGCATATGTAAAATAAAAATGTATATACAACAAAGCTATATAGACATACAATGTTATACATTTGTAAAACAAAAAAATTACATACAACAAAGCTATATAAGCATACAATAAAAACTTAAATAGTTCTATAGACTATTATAGAAGAGTCAATGACTCTTTGTCTAGCGAGAAGATGGATAAACAATCAATAAATTTTATTACTTTATAATTTGTTGATTGCAACTCCTCTCTAATTTTTTTGTATGTTCACCTATTAATACAATCAAACAATATGTACATTAATATACAAAATAAAATATACAACGAAACAAGTGAATAGTTACTTACTGGAAGCTGATAATCTATCTCAATCATTTGTTGATTGTCTTCATGCGTATGAGAGATAGGTGCATGAATTGGAGTGTTGGCCCTTGTGACAAGCATGAAGAAGTAAATTAGACTAAAAATGAATATCATTTAAAGTTACACTAAATAATGTGAGATAAAACAAGAAATATAAAATGAGATTCATATTATTGGATCATACATCTATCAAAGACATTGAAGCCAAAATTATCACAATAACGCCCACCTCCATTGTGTCATAAATATCAAGAGGAGTCTAGATTGATCTCATCAACTAAAACAAAATATTGTTATTTGACCAAAATAAATCTAGCATTTTTATATACATAATAATTAAAAATAGTAAAACTTACATTAATGAAAGTTGACATACAACCACTACCACCAATAGGTGCTAATATTTTAAGTTCAATGTATCCACGTGTTCATCATCAAATATGAATTTTAAATACCACTCATATAAGGTAAAAAAATTCCACGCAATATATTTGCTATTTTCTTATAAATTACATACATATGAACTTGATATGGTTGCATAATCAAGAGCTGAAGGTTTGACAAACGTAGAATGAACACTCTAACCCTAGAATTTCATAACATACAATAATTTATATTAATTTTCATTCATAATATATTAATATAGTTAATCTTAGATTTCAAAAGAAAATGGTAAATTGCATTACCTTATTGAAAATTAGGCATTGATCAATGTCAAATGTGTTATCCAACAAATCATCCATCAACACCATATTTCTTTTTTTTGGAGAATTTTCACCAAAGAGGGTGGCACTCATTCATTTCATTAAAAAAGTACCAGATACATCAAGCAACAATACAGTTCCCTTCTAGAACAAACCCAAACTACGGATCCACCATTACATCAAAGAGAGGGATAGAGAGGGCTTCTAGCAGATCTATAATTCCAATGCCTAGTTATGCCATTCGTGCTAACTAAAACTCAAAGAGAGCCCACTCACTTTCAATAGACCCACGCGACCCTGCTATGCTTGTATTGCGGATGGAGATCCAAGAGGATCAAATTTGGGAGTGTTGGCCAGTTTATCACATCATCCAAAATCTTCCTCGCCTCGTCCTGCTTGATGTTGGATTTTGAGAGCAAGTTGGCAAGCCTATCGGCCTCCCTGAAAACATGCGCCAACCTAAAGTTGTGGAAATTCCTTAAGGCCAGGTTTATTTCAGAGACCCATTGGTTCAATTTCCATCTGGGGGCTTGGCCCAAGCTAACCTCCTATATTACGATTTGTGAATCTCCTTCAAAATCAATATTGTGCCACCCTCTAGAGATGCATACGTTCACACCTTCAAAGAGAGTTGTACATTTTGCTTCATTATTTGTACCAACCTAAAGTTTGAGAGAGGTTGCAGCCAACAGCTTACCATTTTCATCCCTCACAACAAATCGTGCTCCTAAAGGCCCCGGGTTGCCCTTCAAAGCCCCGTTGAAGTTCAATTTCAGCTTGCCTTTCGGGGGAGAGACCATTTTGCCTGCGTCCTATTGCCTTTGCTTTTAAGAAGCTTACCATCCAAAGCCTAAATCGACCGCCAATTGCTTGCCATCCTTTTGTCCCAAGTCGAGAAATATCTAAATTTGTTTATTTTAATTTTTCCATTCAAATGCTCACTTACCCCGAATTCCACCTTAGTGAGTATGTGATCCATCGGCGCCACCTTTTCTTTAAAGATCCTAGCATTGCACTCTCGCCAAATCTGCCAAACGATCATGGTTGGAATTGCATCGCACAAACTGCCAAAAGTCGAGCCTTTATATATGTTAGGTCAAGAGTCAAATACAAGTGGAGACTGCTTGGAAGCGGCCCCTGCCACTCTAGTTTTGCACAAAAAAACCTCAATATGGCTTGCACCATGTCACAGTTTAACAATACGTGCTACGCATCTTCTAGGATTTTCTTACACATGACGCACCAATGGGGCCCATGAATCTTGATTTTTGCCATTATCGCTAGTGAGGATTCTCTCATGCAAGGCTACCCAAGCAAAAGCCCCTGATTTGGGAAGAAAAAACTTGCCCCAGCACAACGATTTTGGCCATGATGACACGCCCACCTCATTCTTTATTAGATTGTAGCCCTATTTCACAGAATATTTGCCCGATTTTGAAGCACACCATATTAGCAAATCTGGCTTGTCTGAGATGAAGAGACGTTGCTTCTCGAGCTCGCTTATGAGTGCCACCTTTACGTGCTCCTGAAGGAAGTCAAAAGGCTTCCAAGACCAGTTCCAATGGCCATTTTCTTGTCAAACCAGGATATAGTTCCTTACCTTCTCCCCATACACTGCTTTAGATGGGAGAACAACTTCAGCTAGCCTAGGGATCTCGCCCAACACCGGATAGGAATTCCACGAATCATCCCAAAAAGAGGTCCTCCTCCCATCCCCAATGTGCCAAGATAGGTGGTCACATATCACATTTCTCGAATTGAGAATGAAGTTCCAGACCACAAATCCTCTTTGAGGATTTCCAATGGTTGAGATTATCTCTGGTTCTTGTGAGTCCAGATACTTGGCTCGCAGAATTTTGCACCACATGACATCTGGTTTTTTGAAAATTTGCCACAATAGCTTTACACCAAGCGCCCTGTTTTGAATCTTCAATTCTTTTATACCCTCTCTACCACCTTCCTTCGATTTCATCACTGTGTCCTACGCCAATAGTGGTATTCGTTTTCTTGCGATCCTTCCCACAAAAATTTCCTCTGAATTCCGGCCATCCTTCTTATAGCTTTGTTTGACACTTTCAAGCAAGAGAAAATGTAAATAGGGATGGCTGCTAAAACTGATTTTATCAGAACTAACCTCCCTGCCAAGGTTAGCCATCTGCTCCGCCAAGCTTCCACCCTTGAACTACACTTATTCACTGTTTCCTCTTATATCTAGGGACAACGGTTAAAGCATACATGATATCAAAATGTTGAGACCACAAAGCAAATATCATGAAATAAAACCCCAATACGTCAACAAAATTGTGAGAATGAAATGCATAAAGAAAGAAATGAAAATGCAAACCCTCATGACGTGCTTCTCTCACTCCATTTTTTCGTCCTTTTTCCTTCAATAGATTTGATGTGTAGCTCTCAAATGTGATCAAATGCACTAAATATTGAAAGCAATTTGATGGAATGATTGCAAGGAAATTGAAGATGTGGTCTCTCTAAATTGAGAAATAAGTCCTCAATTTATAGATTTCGAAAAGATAATTGAATGGACAATATTGAATGCAAGGATAAGTTAGAAGGGAAACTTGCATTTAAAAGTGGAGGACAAAATGAATTAATTGAAAATAAATAAAGTATTTATTTTCATCAAAATATATTTTTTCGAAATTGGAGGAATGAAAGAGTGAAGGATGAGTTAAATTGAGAAAGAAAATAGTTAATTGAAAATAAATAAGGAAACTATTTATTTTCAACTGAAAGTTGTCATTTCGAAAGTGGGGAGTGGATTTGTAAAATAAGAGTCATGAGTAGAAAGTGGAAAGAGTTAAGTGAGAGAAAGTGGGATAAATAAGTGGGAATGAAATCTAGGTGAGGATAATTAAAAATTTTATAATTAAATAAGATGAAGTGTCCTCACCTTTCAAAATTAGCAAGTTTAGGGATGATTGAAATTGAAGACAAATTAAATAATTAAAGAATTATTTAATTTGAGAGGAAATATTAAGGGATTAAATAATTAAAGAATTATTTAATCTAAGAGGAATAGTTAGGAAGAAATAGTGATGAACATTAATTAAATAATGACAATTATAGGGAATTAGAAGAATATTAGTGCTAATTAAATAATAAATTATTTAATCAGTTTTAGAAAAAATTAGTGAAAAGTGTCGTCGGAGACCTAGGACAATTTTCAATGTCTACATTTTTCCCCTCTTTGAGACAATGTGATTTTGAGTGTTGTTTCAAAGAAAAATTAAAAGATCATGCCCCAGTAGGCTGAGAGATGGAGGTAGGATGACCCCTCGAGAGATTGTTTGTGTGTTAAAGGCATGAATGATCTCTCGAAATAAGAAGAATGTTAGAGAAAGATGAAATGCGATGAAAGAGACGAATGGTTAGTAAGGAGTGAAGAATGATGGTTGATGGTTGATCAATTGATTGATAGATTGACCAAGTGATGATTGACTAATTGATTTAATGATTGATAGACTAATAAATTGATTGATTGGACTGAAGAAGTGTTAGTAAATAAACAAAAATTAGAAGAAGAACAATTAGTAGTAATGAAACCCTTACTTTCATAAGTGCACTTTATTTTAAAGTCATTTTTTATTTTGCAAAATGGATGCGGCACACCATGGCACAGAAATCCAGGGCGATGATGCATTCCCTTTTGGGTAAAAACTAATAGTTGCAGATAAGGAATGTCCTAACTCATATTAAGGGTCATGTTGCCCCTATCTTTTTTCAAGACAAACTGCAGACAACAATCAAATAAAAGACAAGTCATGAGATATCCTCGCTCCTCTGAATCCTTCGTGGGACATCCTCCAGGTAACTAGTAACATGACCAAAGAAAATACAAAAGATAAGACAAATTAGACCAACAAGATCAATAGTCATTCAAATTATTTGCCAATAAGTGTTTTCCAGTGTGTTAAGGGACGAAGTGAGCGACGGGTTGACTGTTTTGACAAAGCCTAGTTTCAAGAAAAGAAACGTGTCATATAAGACATCAAGTCTGGTTTTGATCATGCAACTACCTGTATAAGAAAAATGACAAAGGGTGACAGTGACAAGGTCTAGTTTCAGGAAGGACACATCCTGTATAAGACCATTGGTTTTTGATCTTCGATTTGACTGGTTTGGTTGATTTGACAAATGATTGATTTGACTTAAAGACTTGTTGGCTTGCTTATCATGTTGATTCAAGATTTTTGTTTGAAATTCAGATGTTTATGTCGTGTCTAAGTTGATAGTGTCCAATTTATTTTGATTAACCCAATGGACCTTAAAAGACTGACCTAGGGGGTCTTTGGGGCTCATTGACAAATGGCCTTTCCTACGTAGTAATGCGTAGAGACCTCGTAGTTCAACATGACCCTTGACTCTGTGTCAATGAAAAAGGACCGAATCATGATTTTATTATTTATTTGACAAAACTAAAGGACTAACCTAATGCCTTAGGGGCACACTAACATATGGCCTTTCCTACGTCCCATCGTAGAGGCAACGTAGTTCGACAATGACAAAGATTGACATGACTAACTTTGACTCTATTTTTTAGGATTTTTTGAAAGTTATCTTAATGTTTTTGGGTTTTCTAACATGTTTTGATTTTTTTGGATTTTGAAGTTTTATGATTTTTTTGGATTTTTAAATGTTTTGATTTTTTTGTCTTTTATCATTTTATGAGGATCATGACAAATGCATATGAATGATGCCTACAAGCAAGCGAGCAATCATGCACAAGAATCCAAGGACCAACATGATCTTGCCCCTAGTCAAGCTGAAAACTAATTGATAGGTGATGATGATGACAACATTGTTTGATGTGGGAAGGACACATTTCATAACAATGTGAGGATGACGATACTGTTACTAAAGGATCGAGGTCTATAGCAAGGCTAGGAATAATGCCAAGGAATGTTTTGGATGACGTGCTAGGTTGCAAAGGGTGATTGTATGGATTAGGCTTATTGCATTTGGAATGATTTCTTTTCAAGATTGAATGGGATGATGGAGGATCCTTAAACCGTTGACAAGGGAAAACCAAGATAGGCGATAGGTATAAAAGGAGGATGCATGGATTTGGTAAAAGATAAGCAATATGAGGATTATTAGAAGGTAGAATTAGCATATGATCTCCAAGGACAATATTGCATAGGAATAATTTTTTTTCTCCAAGATATGGGTTTGGACAATGCTATGAAGGCTATGACATGATATTTCATGGATAGTGTACGACCAAAGGATAGACATGTCAAGATTTTTCCCAAAGCATGATTTATGTTTGTACCCCAATCCTTATCAAGATCAAAGTAGGTGGGAAAATGGATGGAAAATGATATGGATGGCAATGTCATAAGAAATGTCATGTGAAGGGTATGGGAGATGAGACAACTTGCCCTCAATTGTAATGGTCCACATAGATAATTGCTTTTACACATGCCACCTCTTTGCCAAGTTTTCATCATGGTACTTATCCAAAGTGCCATAAAAATGGTTTTCACTATTGGAAGAAATTTGTCTCTTTACTTTTTTTCTTGATTTTTTTATTTTATTTTTATTTTTTATTTTTTATTTTTTGATATTTTTGATATTTCTGGATGGCCTTGATGCTTTAGATGATCATTGAATGTTTTGAATCCTTCAATGGTGCTAATATAGAGACTAGTGCCATGATATGCCAATAATGACCTTGATAGAGTAGTTGCAATGTTAGGATCATAGCACTTGCATACAACTAATTGATGTCCTTACATGATCCTTTTTGATACTAGAGTTGGCCTTATTAAAATACATACATCATGATAGAGTGCCATGAGAGTCCTTACAATAAAGAGTTGTTTCCAAGATGTGGCAGATTTGTGAGGTAGGATTTTTGGAATGATGGTAGATGTGGAAGGATTGTTTGGACATTTGGATGAATTGCTTTTTATTTTCCAAACTTGGGATGTTGGATGACGGAGTTTGGAATTTTGATTGGGATAGCATTTGGAACCAACACTTTTATATGCCTTTCTTGATGACCATTTTGAAGGAGGTGGATGTTTATTATATGTGGGAGTCCTCTTTTCTTGTGGCTCCACATTTTGATTGACTTTTACTTTTGAACTATTTTTTTTCTTGATCCATTTTTCCTTGGGATCCATTTTAATTTCATTTGTCCACTCAAATTTTTGTTTGATTCAATGGCCTTTGACATTTGATTTTGAATTTTGGATTTGTAATAATTTTCTTTTTGTTGGTTCCAAATGGAAGGTTTAAGATATTGGAAATGATGGTTTATGGTATGGATGGAACCTGGAGTGTTAGCAACAATCTTATGGTAAGAACTACTCATGGCCCCCATTTTGATGTTTGTATCTAATAAATTTGCCCCCAATATCGAGGAGGTATCACTAACATTGTTTGATTTTTTCCTTGAAGAATAGCCAAGACCTTGATGTCTAGGATTTTTATGAAATTGTATTGGTTCTCGAATGCCTTGATCATGTAGGCCTAGTCCTCTTCCTTGATAATGCATGCTCTGACATATTTTGTTTGCGATGGGGTATTTTTGTTTTGAAAACAAGATGCTCACCCATCATTGTGTATGTGGACATTGTTACTCGAAATCTTCTCCTATGCGAGAAAGCCTGCTCTAACAAAGATAGATGATCCTAGTAGATAAGATGTTGTAGCTTCATTGACATTTTGGATATATTTTTGATTAACATCTTTGGTCTGATTTTGTGATATATCAGATTCAGATGATTCTACCGGTGCTTCCAAGTTGATGTTGAAACCATCTTTATAGTCATTTTCATAGAGTCCTATGAATTCAACTATAGCTTGATCATTTGCAAATATGTCTAGAATAGGAGACTCTTGTTCTAGAAGAAGATCATTTGTGTGTCCCATGGAGGCAAGTTTCTCATTTTGGGAAATGGTGGTGGTTGGAGTTTGGATAGAGTCATCCTTAATGGCATAAAGGTTGATAAGCAAATCATTTTGGACATCTTGATCAATAGTAGTGTCTTGGTCAAAGATGGGTTTGTCATGGATGACATGATTGGGAATGGGATCTTGATCAAGTATAGGTGTATTTTGGATGCCATGATTATCTAGGACTTCTTAAATGGATTTAAGGAGACATGATTGGGAATGGGATCTTGATCAAGTATAGGTGTATTTTGGATGCCATGATTATCTAGGACTTCTTAAATGGATTTAAGGATGGGATCATGGGATGGACTACTTCGATCTTGACATGAAGGTGAAGTTATGATATCATGCTTTGGAATTTCTTTTTGACATGTATCCCAAGGTATAGGCAATGTGATGTGATTTTGGAGACCATGACCAAATGTATTTTCATGACTAAATGTAGTTTGGGATGGAGTAAATAGGAATGGATTAGTGGATGAAGGAATGCAAGAGGATGTGGAGACTTGGAATGGAGAAGTGAATGATGGACTAGAATAGGATGTAGCGGCTTGGAATGGACTAGTGGAAGGTTGGTTTCCCTTGTCAAGGTTAGGATAAGGGTGATAAATGGATGTTTGTTGTGGATTAATGGCATGGATTGTACTAAGGGACTCTTGATAGTAAGGGTAGATGGATGGAGGACTAGAGTTTATGGATTGTTGGTAAGAGGGATAGATGGATAGTTGACCATGGGTTGTGGGTGATTGGGATAGAGAATTAATCCATTGTCTCTTGAATTCTATGGCTTGTTGGGCTTGACCATTGCGGATTAATTGGTATTCAACTTGACTAGCAAGCATATCAAGGTGAAGGGAAGACATAGTGGTGAGGTAATGTCACTATGATGTAAATGTGATGGTATGAAGCTTAAGAGATGCCAATTCAATGGAAGGTATGGACCTATGCCTAAGGTATGCAATCTAAGTGATATTTTTTTGGATTTCTTTAATATATAGGGATGCCTAAGAATGATGCCTAGATTAAGATTCAAAGTGATGATAGTCTATGACTAAGTTATGCAAAGCATGGAATGAAGAGATGGAATAGTATGACCTAGTATGAAGGATAAAACCTAAGATATGGCTGCTAATCAAACTAAGATAAGTATAGCAACTAATCTGATTGGAAATGACCTTGGGTATAGTAAAGACTAATAAGATATGTTGACAAGGTGGTCTCAAAATGGACTGATGAGCTAAGGAACCAACCTAAATGACGAGGACTAGGATAAATGTTTTCTGAAAAATAAGGTCAAGAGATTATAGATTTGAAGCTCTGGTCTAGTCTAAGTTTGATGGGCTTCCTAATCAAGAGGTTTATTGCAAGAGGTTAATGCAAGTTAAAAATATGACCTAAAGTTTAGACCCATGGGGAATTTTTAATGCAAAAAGATGAGGCAATGGATGAATGAAGTGAGAAAGTCCTTGGTCTAAATAGATCTAATTGTCAAGCTTGTTTTGGATGTGTTGGCCTAGTTTGTTTCAAGGTTTGAATGTTGTCAGTTTCAAGTGTAGTGTTTGTTTGATATTTGTTTTGAACAAACATGCAAGACACAATAGACAAAGTGTTTTTGAGTTTGTTCTTGTGAAAAAGTTGGATTTCAAAATGAAAAAAATATGCACAATCCTAGGGTTGGCAAGGACAATATTTGCTAAGTTCCCACTTGGATTTCTCTAGTTGTGCTTATTCAAAGTAGATAGCCTAGGAACTTGGTAGCACAGGCTCCCCTTTACAGTGCACTCACTTCTCAGGCATACCAACTTTTGAATTCTGGGTAGTCACTTCCCGGTAATTTGCTATCTCTACTAAGAACCGCGAGTATGTGGGACAGCTTCAGAGGTCCAACCTCCTGCACCAACAAATAGAAGAATTTTGGCAATCTAAACAAATCATTTTTTAATCAAGGCACCCGTTCAAGCGACCACACAAGAGGCAAGATTAACTCCTATAAGGAGAATCACTAGCTTGTCTGTAGGAGTGACCATAATGTTGATATTTCCTCAACATTCAAATTTATATACCGATTGGGAGTAGCTTGGATTTAGCCTATTATTGGTTGGGTTGTTCCCTTGGGGTGAGTACTTTTTCCCACCAAGGCAGACCCTCTAAGAGGTAAATACAAAAGTGGATGGGTCTGGCTTTCTGATCACCGAGTTTGCACAAGGTGAGAGCATAATACCTACCATCCTTCAAACACTAAAATAGTGGTTCATTTCCCCCTAATTAAATCTATATGAAAGAAGACATTTGTTCTTTTTAAGCACCAAACGAAATGTGGTCTAAGCTATGCAGACAATCAATTTCAAAATCAAGTCTTTGACGAATGTCCTGCATCAAATGTCATTAGTAGTTTTCTAATTTTCAGTCTTCGGAAAACATGTGTTTATGTTTTCACCTTTCGAGTCTCTGACCTATGAACACTTGTTCGTTAACCCTTAGAAAATGAATTGTTGTCTAAACTAAAGCAAATAGTCTTATTTCAAAATTTACATGATATGTGTTCATTGATCCATTTGCATCCTAATTAAGACTAGATGAGGTTAATTCCACTTTAATTTGAAAGGATTTGATCAATTTAAGCCATGATTAAATGCAATCTGTTGTTCATTTTAAATCCTTTGCATGCATGAAATGAGAAATTTGTTGTTGTTCTTTGATCCAAATCCTAATTAAGACTATGTGAGAATTGTAGAATTCATTTTAAGCCAAAAATTAAAAAAATTGTCATCAATTTTAACCCCTAATTAGGCTATGTGAAATTGTAGTCAATTTAAAACCCCCTAATTAGCATTAGATGAAGATTTTTTGTTCATTTTAAACCAATTGAAGGAATATTTGTTGTAAATTCAACCACCTAATTAGATTATGTGTTCATGAGGTCCTATCTAACCCTGCATGTAAATAAAGAAACTCTGAATATTAGATTTTCTTCCAACTGCGTAGATCTACAATCAAAGTCACCAAAGCACCTAAAACCTGCAAAAACCCACAAAATTGGTTCAAGTGTAATGCATGTTCATGTCAGGTTCACCAAATGTATCTAGGGAAAATGGTTAAAGCATACATGATATCAAAATGTTGAGACCACAAAGCAAATATCATGAAATAAAAACCCAATACATCAACAAAATTGTGAGAACGAAATGCATAAAGAAAGAAATGGAAATGCAAACCCTCGTGACGTGCTTCTCTCACTCCATTTTGTTGTCCTTATTCCTTCAATAGATTTGATGTGTAGATCTCAAATGTGATCAAATGCACTAAATATTGAAAGTAATTTGACAAAATGATCGCAAGGAAATCAAAGATGTGGTCTCTCTAAATTGAGAAATAAGTCATCAATTTATAGATTTCAAAAAGATAATTGAATGGACAAGATTGAATGCAAGGATAAGTTAGAAGGGAAACTTGCATTTAAAAGTGGAGGACAAAATGAGTTAATTGAAAATAAATAAATAAAGTATTTATTTTCATGAAAAATATACTTTTTCGAAATTGGAGGAATGAAAGAGTGAAGGATGAGTTAAATTGAGAAAGAAAATAGTTAATTGAAAATAAATAAGGAAACTATTTATTTTCAACTAAAAGTTGTCTTTTCAAAAGTGGGGAGTGGATTTGGAAAATAAGAGTCATGAGTGGAAAGTGGAAAGAGTTAAGTGAGAGAAAGTGGGAGAAATAAGTGGGAATGAAATCTAGGTGAGGATAATTAAAGATTTTATAATTAAATAAGATGACTTATCCTCACCTTTAAAAATTAGCAATTTTAGGGATGATTGAAATTGAAGACAAATTAAATAAGAATTATTTAATTTGAGAGGAAAGATTAAGGGATTAAATAATTAAAGAATTATTTAATCTAAGAGGAATAGTTAGGAAGAAATAGTGATGAACATTATTATGGTTTAGAAGAACAATAATTAAATAATTAAAAAATTATTTAATTATAGGGAATTAGAAGAAGAATATTAGCACTAATTAATAAATTACTTAATCAGTTTTAGATGAAAAATTAGCGAAAAGTGTCGTCGAGGACCTAGGACAATTTTCAGTCTACACCTCCTAGTGACAAAACTTGGATGGGCCATCAATGAGGGGTACACCCAAATATTTTGTTGGAAGGCACTCGATGTTAAACTCCAAAATATCCGCCAACCTTCTCTGTAAGCCAACCGCTGTATTGAAGAAAAAAATGTAAGATTTTTCCTTATTAATCTTTTGGCATGTCTGTGCGCAATAAGCCTAGAGGGTGTCCTTTATAATATTGGCTTCCGCCACTAAAGCATTGCCAAGGAGAGTCGTGTCATCCGCAAAGAATTGGTGTGTGATGGTTGGGGCTGAATCAGAAATGAGAATACCTTTCCACAACCTCCCATTCACCACCTTCCTTATTTGTGTGCTCAAGGCCTCCATCATTAAAATATACAAGAAGGGAGATATCGGGTCTCCTTGCCTCAGTCCTTTGGTACCACAAAAAAAAATGTATGGGGACCCATGGATTATGATCGAATACCTGGGGGTTGATATGCAGCTATAAACCCATTTCAGCCAGGCTTCATTGAATCCTAATTTTCTCTTCCATTAAGAACCGCCAGCTTACTCTATCGTAAGCTTTACTCATGCCAATCTTGACTATCATGCCTTTCTACTTCGAATGCTTGAGGGAGTGTGCCACTTCGTGGGCCACCACAATGGCATCCGAAGTGCTCCTACTAGGGACAAAGCCGCATTGTTCTTGTGAGATCAGCTTTGGGAGCACGCCTTTCAGCTTGTTCGCCATTACTTTGGAGATTAGCTTGCATATAGTATTACACAAAGAGATTGGCCTGTGATCAGCGAAGGTTTCACATTTTTCTTTCTTCTGAATCAGGCCAATGTTCGTGTTATTCAAATCCTTGAGCAACGTCCCTTTCTTTCTTGCCTCCTCCACCACTCCAAGGAGGTCTGGGCCCATGAACTCCCAACAAATCTGGTAAAAACGAGCATTGAAACCGTTGGGCCCCAGTGCCTTGTCTGGTTACATCTGAAAAAGTGTTGATTTGATTTCCTCCAAAGTCGTTGCCCCGGTCAACATTTTGTTGTCTTCCTCCGTTATTTTCGGCTCAATATCGTCCACTATACACAGGTTTAGTGGCTCTGCTTCATTCGCACCTCCCAAAAGTGAGGATAAGTATTCCACCCCTACTACCTAAATTTCTTCTTAGTTTTAGTTTTCCCATCCGCGTCCACAATTTGTTCAATCCTATTCCAACTTCGTCGTAGTTTGGTTGAACTGTGAAAGTACTTTGTGTTTAAATCACCTTCCTAAGCCAGGTCTCCCTAGATTGTGATCTCCAATAGCACTCCTCTCTTAGTAGAATCTCTTCATATTCCACCTTCAACTCCTTCTCTTTTTCATATTCCATGAGTGTTATACCTTGATTTATCAATTTCCTCTGGGACAACCATCTCTTCTTCAACCCATTTTATCTCTTCTTCAACCAATTTTTTCTCTTCAAAAATATTTTTAAAACTTGATATGTTCCATTCCTTCAATTTCTCCTTCATCCTTTGTAACTTCTTCTAAAAGATGAACATTTTTTACCCCACCACATGGCTTGGCTCCACCCATCATTGCTTCAACAGTTCTAGAAGCTCTGGTGTGTGAAACCACATTTTCTCAAACCTGAACTACCCTTTGGCCGGTCTTGACTCCTCATTGACCACTAGACTGATTGGGAAATGATCAAAGATTGCCACAGTGAAGATAGATGCACTTGGTAAAAGATTTCCCTACAACCATTCTTCAAACACAAGAAATCTATCGAGCCTTTCGGCGATGTTAGTGAAATCTTTTCTCCTATTATTCTAGGTATAGATACCATTTGCAGTTTTTATGTCAATCAAGTTATTTGACTCTACAAATTTCAAAAAGTCCTTTTGAACATGTATTATACTTCTTGCACCCCCAACTTTTCTTTTAAATCCAAAATAGCATTAAAGTCCCCCCCCCTAATATCACTTTCGATTTACCTAGATTTTTGATATGGTCTCCCACAACAACTTTTTATCTTCCATTCTTATTGGACCATACATATTGTGCATTCCATACTTTGACTTTGATTGTAAAACTTCTACTTCGACTTTCATCCAATTTGAATTAGAAAGCAACAAAGATACCTTGAATTTGTTAGGCCTCTAGAGGACCCCCAATCCGCCTGAGGTGTTAGTTGCATCCATGAATTTTCCTTCCCAAAGCTTGCAATATTTGGTGAAGGCACTGGTTTCTTCTCCTTCTAGTTTAGTTTCTTTGAGGAAGATGATGTCAGGATTCTGGCTTTCCAACTGGGGTTTCACCAGTCGCCTTTTGTTAGGGGCATTTACATTCCATAAAAAGACCATCTCCTCCCAAGGGAGGCCCCTGCTCCCTTGGATCTTGTCATATATGATCTGATTGAGGGTTGCTGACCTTTTAGGACCTCCTCCTCCCTTTTCTATTTGTTGGTCTTCCTACCGACCCTGGCTGAGGATGTCACCTTTGTCGTTTGCTTAATACTCCTCTTTTCAGTGACCTCCAATTCATCAGGGCCATCCTTCTCCGATTGGGGATCTGTATCCTCAATCTCTTCATTATTGTACCATTCAATCATTTTTATTGGGGAAGCCTATTCATCCTCTGTTAGACCAATCTCCCCCTCTTCAAATTGCAAAGCTTCTTCTCCCAAGGGAGCGTCCTGGGGCTCCGCGAGGACGATTTGCCAGAGTTTAACCTAGGAGGAGGTTTGTAATCCATTATGTTCCATAGAGCATGCAGCCTCCTTCTGTGAGTCTTCTTTCGGGCCTTCCTCCACTACTGCTTTTTGTTTTTCTTTCCAGACTTCCTTTACTGTTGGAGGAAATCATTTGCACTTGTCTGAATTGTGATTGCGTCGCCTACACTTTATGCAGAAGACTCTGGGTGTCTCAACTTCAATGCTTTGCCTCCACACACTTCCGCCCGATGCTAAGTCCATTGATTGTGGAATCTCCCTAATTGCTAGAATCAAAATTCTTGCATAAATCAAAGATTCGCCTTTCCTCAAGTCAATTTCTAATGTTCGGCCTAGGGAATTTCCAATTTTTGTGAGGCAACAATTGGATCAGTATTCAAAGGGCAGATTGTATAACCATAACCACGTAGGGTCGTTGCATGGAGCAAACTCCAGAGGGTTGAAATTTCTCTCCCACCGTTGCAGAAAAAGAAAGGAGGACCCGATGCATTCACGATTTGTTCTCTTTCCGATTCATTGCGAAACACTGCCACAAAGAAACCTTTGGGAAGGAAATTAAAAATAGGATCTGTCTTCCAATTTTCAACGACCCATTCGCCTATCACCTTCCTTGTCAACTGTTTTGCCTAGAAAATGTCCAATAACGGCCTGCTGTTCTAGATACTTTGCGTCGTTCTCTACGACCAATGACACATCTACCATTGGCACGCCAGAAGCATCTTTCCTGCCTTCGTCCAATTGCTCCTTTCCCTCTTCTTCCCTACTCTTAACTTCTCTTCACCATCGCCATGATTTGCACAGCCTCTCGCCTACACCATCATCCATCAACACCATATTATCTAATATGGATGTATCATGGTTTTGGGCCCGCGTACCATACTTCTAGAATGATGGAGCATTTTCTGCATTGTGTAAATCCTAAACATCCTCTAACCTATAATCACAGATGAATACATAGCTATGGCAAAGGTGAGGTGATCGTTGACGTTTAGGAACCCGACCTTTATCACCCTATGCAAAAAAAAAATTGCTTTGATGTGATAAATTTTGTGTAAAGGAACTAATGGGCTATAAAGTGTCCATTTCAACACTCCTTCACAATGAAAAGGATCGTCATATGTTGAATGTCTAACCTGGCTAAGGTGTCTCAATGCTTGGTCCTGGACACAAGTGCCCCCTCTCTTATCATGTATAGAGCCTTTACCTTTGCCCTAAAAACCACACATAAAATAATTTAAAATTTCATTAAGGATGAAAACACAATAGAGTTCCCTCATGAAATATTGTGGCACCTCATTATTATTGCATGAAGGTGGACAAAAATTGCCTAATACCTTTCCTAAAAAATATCCCTTATTTATTAGTTTTGGCACCAATAAATAAGAAATTTATTGCAACTTGTGTGCACAAAAGCATTGGTTCTTAGATCAATAAACAATGCACACAAATCAAATTTCAAATTTTCCTTCTCTTTTACTCGTTTGTACAACAATTTTGTTGAATAAAATTATCTTACATTTTCCCTATGATTGAATCATACATTTATTTGACCACTAATGAAATTTCTATGAGAAATAATAGATTCCAAAGATGTGGTGAGGGTTCTATAATGTGAACTAGTCGCATTTGGGATTTTTTATGTATCAACCAATGTTTGAAGTTTTTTTTTGTTAGTTTCAATTTGACCTAATAAGTTTGCTTATGTTTTGCAAGGATGGTAAGAAAATAGGAGGTTTTTTAAGAAGGTTGGGCCACGTCTACTCTTCAAATAAAAAAAATCTCATCCATTCATTTTTGGTGAATTAGAGTTTGTAGGTGTTTAAGGATTTTGAATTCTTAAAAATTAGAAAATATTGAGTCAAAACAATTGCAAAACAAATCTCATTTAATTTAAACTACTAAAAACCTTACCTCTACAAGCTCACGAAATTCATGGTAACATCATATTGGCTTGAATCCACTCAAAGGCTTTGCAAACACTCGTGTTCTTCCTCCTTCACATTCAAGCATTGGAAGAAATGGAGTTGGGCTCAAATGAACTCTACTTTTATTTCTATCTATTTAAGGCAAAATGTAAACACATTTTGTCTTTGATGGACCAAAAAGTGGTGAAAGGGGTGGCAGCCACTTTTTGGTCCCCATCTTTGTGCACACACCCATACATAGTATGAATGTCATCTTACATTGAGCTTTGTGTTTCCCTCACAAGAACTTCTCTCTTGATGAAAGTAGGACAAAGAGGTCTATCAATAGACCGAACCATGGTTCTCTATGTGAGATTT
This sequence comes from Sequoia sempervirens, assembly GCA_007258455.2. Taxonomy (NCBI): domain Eukaryota; kingdom Viridiplantae; phylum Streptophyta; class Pinopsida; order Cupressales; family Cupressaceae; genus Sequoia; species Sequoia sempervirens. The sequence goes on along the minus strand of VDFB02075321.1, from coordinate 212,975,688 downwards.
TTTAGCTTATTATGGTTATTGTTAGTGGCTTCAAAAGAACTTTCCTTACCATTATGATTGTTGTTATTCGTTGCATTATTTTTTTTTTTTGGTTTTTATGCATCATATGTAACATTTGCCCCATTATATCTAACAAGGTCAAACTTATTTTTAGGGTCAAACTTATTTTTAGGGACTTAATAGCTTTTTTCTCTCCATATTTACTTCTTTCAACTCAAATTTCAAGGGATTTTTTATTCTTTATTCTTAAGAAATTGATGTTGAAAGAAGTAAATATGGAGAGAAAAAAGCTATGTCCCTAAAAATAAGTTTGACCTTGAAATTTGATCCAGTGACTTTCATGCAGTGACAAATGCAAGGTAATATGTATATCCTAAATTTCTTGAATCCTTAAGAGTCCAATGTCTCTCTCCTCCTTTATCTAGGTTTTATCTATCACTCTCTGCTCTTGTGCAAACTCAGTTTTATATCATTTCAACATGGTTAGCACCTTTCAAACATTGCATCTTTATTTGCTTCTCTAAGACTAGCATTGTGACTCTTGCAGTTCTTTTGGACCTTCTAAATCTCTGATATGGCACTATGTCTTCTCAAAGGAGTTCTTCCATCGCTTTGTCCACGTCAATATAAAATGTATCTAGCTCTACAATAAACAAATTGGACCAACAGTGTGCATTTAGCTTTTGAAGGACACACTTAAGCTGCTGCTCTTTTCATTCAAGCATGATAGCTATAGAGGAAGAGTAACTTCAAGGAGGAGGTAGTTTCGTAACTTCAAAAATCCATAGTATCTGTGATCTGACCAGCTGTAAGCAAAAATGAGGCATACCAACATTGAGATGCTATAGCATGTAATTGTTGTGCGTGTGTTTATTCCTGTGCAACAGGTTGATACTGTGGTTGATCACTTGAGAGAAATAGCAAAAACATTAATAATTTTTTGAACTGCTATACATCCAAATCTGCAAGAATTCCACTTGCTGCACTGATTGTTAGACGCATATATCCTTGTCAAACAATATTTGACATACATGCAGAAGTCCTCATCCTTTCGGCATAATTGGTTTCAATTGTGAAACAATAAACCACTGGAACCAAAACAGTCACACACTAGGTTATACAGTATACATTCCAGAGACACATATACACCTCAAATATGGGTGATCTGTCGGAGACAACACTAACTGGCAGAGAACATCTACTACAAATAAATAAATAAATATAGGCCCTAAAAGGGCTAAAGAACCTGCCCAAGCCATTCCTTACTCAAAAAAGACCTAGGAGGAAATCTGGAGAATACGCAAAACAATATGTAGGATCTCTTAAGAAAAATGAACATGATTTATAAAGAATTGCAAGTTTGGGCATCATAGATTTGCAAGGACGATTATCATACAGGAGAGAGTAACTAAGAGTAACCACCTCACCGGCCCTCATTTCATTTGCACTTCATTGTGTATAGCAGTGCATTTTAATTTTGCATACTTTGAAGTCTGTATGGTTGTACAAGTGTATATCAAACATACAACACACCTAAGTACCCTATGGCCCAATAGAAAATGGTGTTCCTGCCCCATACACAAACATGTCTCCCGGTGATTGTGTATAAGCATTTACCCATGTAATCCTACGTAAAAAGAAAGCCACAAAAATCATGACTGTAGATATGATATATCAGAATTCCATCCAAAGAAGAAGAAAGTAATTGCCCGTCAGATGATTTGTATGCAACTTACAAACAACAATCACTAATCACATTGAGAATATAAGTAGAGAGAGAAACTAGAAACGAGTAATAATTGAAGCGTCAATGCATCTAGAATAATATCTTGCACATTATATGCAATACATCGATTTAATTATTGTTTTTAACTTCAGAATAACATTGCTATGTCATAGGCTTCACAAATGAATATTTGAGTGCGCCATGGAAGCTGACCTTACATACCATTTAAGCTTTACCACTTTTTCTGGACAAACCCAAGCCACAGCTCTTTTCATTGAATGCATGATAGCTACAGGCAAAAATTATTTCAGGAAGATGGTGGCTTCATTGACAAATGGAATGCAGGGAAAAGTCTATAATCCACATAAAAGAAAAAAAAAACAGTGCAAATTAAAGTAGGGGACTTGGCCGAAAACTTACAGAACAACAGCAGGAGTCTCATTGTTTGTGAAATCCTTTTCTGAGATCTAATAATCTACAAGATAAGTATACATTAACATTTATATAATTTTTACCTGACCACCGCTTGCCAACACAGTATATTTGAAATTTAATTAGCAAAGTCTGTGTACATAGACAATTATCTTCAGATATTATGAATTGTGTAAAGTGGCTCAAATTAACTGTCAGTTCTTTTGCATGGGGCAGTGTGTATACACTAAAAACTCTCTGGAATGAATCTGCACCTTATATGTTTGGGAATTTGAGCTCCTGACCAATATAAACATTTTACAACCACAACAATGGCAATTAATTCCTTTCTTTTAAAATCAAATTTCTTAATATATCCCTGCATCAACATTGAGAAGTTTTTTGCAGTGGGTTTCTGAAATATATGGTATGACTATTAATGATTCAACGTTCTTGTATCTGTAGACTGGACACAGTTTCCAAGCTTGCAGACATTTCGTGTCAATGAACAAGATAGTAGTTAGAACGTATGTGATCTGATCATATATATGGAGAAGTTAACCAAGTTACTTTAGTCACTATCTTTAATGAGGAGTGAAATTCAAACCAAGCAACTGTTACTACACTACCCCATACAATACATGTAGGACCTTTGAGCCACTATAAACAATTCTGAAATAAATGCTGTTGAAATTTGCTAGGTATGATGTCTGTTTCAGACATCTGAATGGCAACAAATACCTTCAAGTTCAACAATAAGAACTTCAGGTCAATTGCCAACAGGAAATCATTTCAATTTTCTAAAAACAATTTTTTGTTAAGAAATGTACATCTTTACAATGAACAGAAAAAATATTGGCTCTGTAGAAATAATATATCCTTTCCTAATTCATTAGCAGGTACCGCTTTAATTCACTAGTTAAGTAGTCGATGAATCTTGATCACTATATATCCCTGCATCAGCAGGGATTAGCAAGATCCGCTGCTGCAGCACACTACATGAGGGGGCAAAGTGTGAATAGAGAAGAATGCGTACATCATGACTAATCTCCAATGCACATAATGATATATCAATGGAGAATGCTCCTTGGCCACCAACATCAAAGATCAGTTGATACATGGCTGTCATGTGCCTCCCATGCATTGTATAGATGTGCATGCCGAACAACTGGAGTTAAGTTTGCTTCAATGTTCCTCAAACTCAAAAACAAAAAATCTGAAATCAAAAACCAACTTGGAATAAACACGTGCAACAAAAAGTGGGCAAATATCTGTACACTCTGGATGTGATGGAAGAGGAAAGAACCCCCCACAAGTGATTCATCTATTAGATTGTCAACTGGGGATGCTGTTTTTAATCATTTTTGGCAGACCTTCACAGTAAGACCTGAGCTCTCAAAACTACATAATTAAGAAGCAGACCAGTAGTACAGCAGAAGGATGAATTTATCAATGGATGGAGACAAAAGGAAAGGAGATAATCGATATTGCTTTTTCAAACAACACTCAATAAGGTTCAGTCTACAACATGGAAACAACTATCAACAATCTTGGAAAAGATCTATCGTGTCCTAGGGTTCTAGAAAGCAAAAAGGTTCAGCCCGCACCATGGAAATAGCTAAAAACAACCTTGAAACCTATGTCACATGGTTTGCCAATTTTAATCCTACAAGTTAGAGATTCAGCAAATTTTAAGAAAATCTAAAAAAATCCACTCTAGTTGCCCCGAGATTCATACAAAGAAAAGCTTAGGGTTTTTTAATAAAAATAGTTTTTTAAAGCATTTTTCGATATGGTTTTTTGAAAATTTTCTGTGAAAAAAGACATCATGAGAATAATTTGTTTGACTTCTGCAAGTTTTTGTCCAGCAGGTCCTTGACAGTCTACACCTGCTATTCAAAAACTAAGTGTTGTTCACTGGCCGCTTGCTATAGACATGGTATTGGTGACAGTGTTGCCGGTATGGAATTGAAAATGCAATCAGGTATTTGAATATGACGGCACTGCTGTGGAACTGGAAGCACAGACCGTTATTTGAATACAGTGTCACTAGTCTTGAGCAAAACTTTGGATTCGTCTATGTGTAAAGCGGGTGCTTTGTGCTGAGAACTTGAGGTAACTGCAAGATGGCAGTGCAAGGGAGAGTTTGACTGTTCAATTTTGTTAATGCTTTGTTTGTCTTTACTATGCCGTCTTGTTTTATTTATAAGGTTTTGTTTTTATTCTAGTCTTGAGCAAAACTTTGGATTCGTCTGTGTAAGGCGGGTGCTTTGTGCTGAGAACTTGAGGTAACTGCAAGATGGCAGTGCAAGGGAGAGTTTGACTGTTTAATTTTGTTAATGCTTTGTTTGTCTTTACTATGCCGTCTTGTTTTATTTATAAGGTTTTGTTTTTATTTTTATTTTATTTTTTATAAAATTTATACATTAAATTTTAAAAAGTGAACTTTTTCTTTTCTTTTTTAAATATTAACTTTCAATATGTTAAAATTTTATATTTTAAAATATTATATATTATCATCTTTAATATATTTGTGAAGTTAAAATTTTTGAATTAAATTCTTAAACTTATTTATACTTAAATATTTTTTTAATATTAAAGCAAAATTATTTTAGATAAATAATGTTTCTGGATTCGATTGTGTTGGTGTTTTTGCATCAACATTCTGGATCACACTCCGTAATCCATCATCAGGATAATAGAGAGCTGGAAGAGAAGAATGATTGTATTGGTGTTTTTGCTGTTAGAGTTATCATACATTAGCTAATAATTAATTAATCTTTAATTGATTATTAGTCTGAATTATTCTCACACTTAAGCTAAACTTAGGAATGTTTTACTAGTTGAGTTAATATTAGGTCATTATGTCTCATCTCATGTGATGTTGACACTTGTCATGATCTGATCCCTTTCTCATTTAGGGTTTTGCTCTTATAAGCATTCAACCCTCATTGTAATTATCTCACGAAGAATATCTGGAACTTTCATATCTTCTTGAAAGTCTCTTGCTTCTATAGCTTTTTCTTGTTGAAGAATATTGCATTCTTTGTTTGCAGATCTCTTGCGTGGAAGGTGTCTTTGTTTGTTGTTTGATCCTGTGGCTCATGGTTTTGTGCTTGTTTCACAATCCTGACATTTGCATCAACATTTCCGATTACACTTCGTGATCCATCATCAAGATAATAGAGAGTTGGAGGAGAAGAGTGTGATCCAGAACGTTGATGCAAAACACCAACACAATCGAATCCAGAAACAATTTTTATCAACAAGTTTTATATGGTTGGAAAAGTTACTATACTAAAATAATGGTTCTGTTCATGTTCTACAATATTCCCAGAGTTGTGAATAACTAGAGAGATCCAAAGAATTTTTTTTAACATGTCATTTTGGCAAGAAAAGGTTTGCAACAAGTGATACAACAAGCATCTATGCGAAACATTTCAAAGTTCAAGAAAGATTTGTTTCTGAAAAACTCAATTTCTTAAAGATTGAAATTTACTTTCAAAAAAGAAGCATGTTACATATGGAATCTGGCATACAAATTCAAGAAAGATTGTGCCTGCTCGACTGAAATCAAGTAGACCAACCTCCAAAAGTTTAGTTTCAACAGTTACGAAAGAATTCAAGATTGATTGAACATGTTTCATATAGAATCTGGTCTTTGAAAACTATAAAATTGAAATTCAGAACCCCAGGAACACAAAAATCTGCTTGAACTTGAAGATCTCATTCAAGGCCCAAGATGTAGACTGCCCAGTATATATAGGGGTGGAGGGCAGGCAGCGGGGGGTTAATAGCAGTAATAGAGTGTTCACTATGGCCCCCACCCCTCTATGTACATCATGTATCGAGGGCCCTGTTCTTCCGGTTCATTGGCATGCTGCCACCACCACTCTTGATGTCAATGTTGATTAGGTGCCACTGCCTATGTATATGAGACTCATTGAAGTAGACATGTTATGGTATCATATTGATTCACCCTTTTGTTTAATCCATGAAATGGTACATTCCACCCATATTCTGAGTGATGCTACTTTGATCTATTCTATCTATGTAGATAAATGATGTTGAATTTGGCAACCTATCCTATGCTAATACCATTATCTGCATACCATGACAAGGCAGAAATCCAAGCAGGCATTGGACTGTTCACTATGAAGTGCACTCTACTGTATGTATCTACCAAACTGTAAACAGCTGTTATAATCATTGTGTATCTCAACAAAATCTACCACCGTCTAGAAGAATTCTCAACCCTAAGAAAAAAAAAAGCATTTCATGCCTGTTGGAAAAGTCAAGATATAAATGCCAGATCTGAACATAAATGGATAAAATGGTTGTAACCCATATGAAAGAATAAATTGATTGATCAAAACCTTAATGAAATGTGCAACTGAAGTTATAACAGTTTCCTTCTAAGGGAAAAGGAAATGAATATTCTCAAATCCTAAACCATAAACTTAAAAGCAACTACCAATTCATTGAGGGCGCCATTAATAAAAGCTTAAAACAACAAATCAGAGGCAAAGATGAATGCTGGCTGAGATTGAATCAACCGGCCAAAGGTTGAACAATTTGTTGAAAAGACATTCGTGAAGATTAAAATACCAAATCAGGTCCAAAGAAGAAAATTTGTTGCACTAGGAACTAGAGGACAAGGATGGCAGGGACCATTCGTATTTGCTAGTAAGAATTTGATCAACCTTTGCCCACAAACTGTCTTCAAAAATCAATAGTTTATCATTAAATGGAAATACACAAAAACCTAATACTTTAAAGTGTCGCCAACTAACCAACCAAATAAAAATTCCCTGCTGCAAATTGTGATTTGATCCAGTTTCCCATCATCCTAGTCTCAAAACTGTCTTATTCTTAACTAAGGTGAATAGCATGAATCATCCAACTATAATGTGTTCCACTAATAATTCCCCCAATGTATAATATAATGATTCAATGTAGTCAACTCACGAAGATTAAGATTTTTATTTAGAATGAAAATTAGAACTATTGTTGAACTTGAAGGCATTAGATGTATATAATTAAACAATGACCACGGTTCAAAGTATTTTTTTATATCAGTATTAAAGTGGTGCTCCAAATGCAAAAAAAAACAGAAATCATCCTCCATTTTAACAACTAAAACAATAAAATAATACTGCAATAAAAGAGTGACCAAAACGTCACTTTAGACAGCCTAGACTGTCTGTGCCTTTCATATACAAAAGAAAAATGAAACAACAAATGAGCTTTGCTCAACCATCTCCATTGAAAATTTTAAAGAAATTACCACAAGCAATTTGAAGTTCTGCCAACAGCTGCAAACAGCAAAAATTCATCTACTTATGAAATAAATGGTTGAGAATCCACAGCCTAACTATAAAAACTGTGACATGAATGGGTTCACCTCCACAAAAAAATTATACTGAATTTAATCTCCAAACTTTTGCCTGCCGTTTTCGAACCAGCTTGGTACCCGATGAAATGCTTTTCAACTTCTTTCTGCCCTTCCTTGCAGAAATGGACAAAAGCATCCTTCTTTGAGGACTAGGAGATTCTTTTACAATGCGGATTGGACCTGGTGGTACTCCCTTCTTCAGGGCACTTCCCCTCGGGGTAGCAGACGGAGGCATCCTCAAGCTCTCTGGGGGAAGTGGGCTAGTAGGCTTCCAGACAAGATTTCTTTTCATAGAAAATCTAACCTTCTTGGCAGTTTTCTCAACACTTTTACCACAAGATCCAACTCCATTAGTGCCAACAGAGTCAGCTGTACTTCCCCCGTTATATTGTCCTAAACTTGAATTACTAGAAACCTCTTTAAAAGCATTCTTTACTCCCTTCCATTTTTTTAAACCAGGAGATATAGGCGCTGTTAAAGTGGCATCAGGGGAACTGAAACTATCCATCTTTTCGCCTAGTTCTGCTGCAACCTTCTCAAACTCCTTCTGTAGGTTGGAGATTACTGAATCCTCCAAACCAAAAGAAACTCCGCTGTTCATGTCCTGAGGATCAACATTTTGCTCCTCATGCACACCATTATCGATTGCTGCTTCATCTACTATACTCATTCGCTCTTTCAGATTCTTTTCACGAGGCTGCGAGCTGGTTTTAAGCTTCCTTTTCTTTACCAGCTTTTCAAAGCTGCTTTCTATGCCTTCTTCAACCGTGTGTGATTTGGCTTCCTTCTTAACTTTCTTTGCTTTATCCTTCTTGAGCTTCACCCCATTACCTGTAACCATGCCAGCTCCCTCAACAATGACAATAGTATTATCATGATCTACTGCTTTCTTCACCTTCTTCCGCTTCCCCTTCTTGACCTTCTTCATTGCATCCCCTGTGCATTCCGCAACAATCTCCATTTTATCATCTGCCTGGGGCGACTTCTTCACCTTCTTCCGCTTAACCTTCTTAGCAACTGACCTGTCTTCCCCATCTAATTCCATTTTATGCTCATGATGATCTCCATGACTTAGAGGCTCCTCCTTCTTTGAAAAATCCCTGGCCTCCTCACTCTCCAGAGAAACTCGACGCCTCTTGACCCTTTTCGAAAACACATCAACCCCAGATGCCAAATAGAGCTTCTCCAGTTTACCAAACTCCTCGTAGAGAGCATACAAAACCTTTCTATTCGGCTGTAGACTACTTTCCTCCGCAGCCAGCTCCAGTAGCCTCTTCCCAATGCCCATCGTCAGCGCAACACGTCCAAATTTCTCCACATTTTCGTCGTCGTCGTCGTCATTCTCCGCGTCCTCATCTTTCCTCCGCTTCAGAAGTTCGTTTCCCTTCTCCACAAGCCGCTCAAACACATTAGACCTAACCCTCTCCACCAAAACCCTGTCGGAGACCCGGGCCAAGACGCCATAAAGAGGCTCAAAAACCAAGGCAAACGCATTCTGAGTGAGAGGCAAATACTCTGCAATCTCGTTAAGATAGACATCGACAAAGTGCAAATTAACTCCCCGGGCAGGAAACGTATCGACGGCGAAAAACGTGCCCTGGGCGAGAATGTTGATAAAAGTACTTGTAATGTTTGTGTCCCACGAGTGGGCATCTAAGCGAAGAAAGAGAGAATGCAAAAAACGGGTGAGCATGAGATAAAACTTGTCAAGGCGGAGGTGATCGATTCCACTCCACTCACGCCTCATAGTGAGGAGAAATACCTGCAAGTAGTGGGTGGCGAGGGGTAGGTCGAGGGTTCGAATGAGGGAGGCGAGCTTCTCGATGACATCAGCCTGGATGTGGCGCTTATCGGCGTGCCAGACGCAGTAGAAGAGCCCCTTCCACATTCTTTTGAGCTCATCATCAGACACTTGCCTCGCCTGCGCCGTCAGCCATGATTCCAGCAACCTTACTGCTCTGTCCCTCGTTTTCTTTTCACAGGACGCCAGCTGCTTCACAAACCCTATTTTCTCCATCATTCTGCTCTACCCGGCTTCTGCTTATCTCACCCCAAACCGCTATCAATCTCCGCTTTCATAATCTATATCAACACCCGGAAAGAGTTTTTGTTTTTTTCAATTTTCTTTTCCTACCAGTGTCAAATTTATGTTGGTTCCATGGACGGGTTTGTGAATAAATTTAAGTTGATGCTGTTTAAAATAAGGGATCTTATATTTAAATTTTCTCCTCGAGGAATTATTTTATGGGGAAGAGAGTATCATGAGAAATTTTTTTGGTTTATAAGATAAATTACATTTTTTTAAGGTAATAGGAATTTTTTTGGTTTGTTTTCAGATTTAAGATGTTACCCAACTTTGTTGATAAATTTAGATTTTTCTTTATAAATGTAGAGATAATTTTTGGAGGGAAAATTTCTTCTTTAAAATTATTTTGTATTATCTATTGTCTTTATGTGATTGTTTAAGTGTGTTTTTTTGTTTAAGTTGGAGTGTTACATGCAAATTTTTAATTATGAAAATAGAATAATTTAAAATCTTTTTTAGAAATTGAAAATAGGTTGTGGAAAAAATGGAGAGAGTGAGGGGGGCAAGGGGTTGGAAATATGTATATTGAGAAAAATGTCGTGTGGTTCCACACATTTTTTTGTCTCATTTTTAACATTTACTTCCAATTTGTTTTGTATTGGATATCATTTACAAAAAGAGTAGTACAACTGTCATCATATAGATCTTGCAAGGTCAGCGTTCTATACTTTGTTTATATGACTTTTACATATGTATTACACGTTCATGCCTTTTACATGGCTATGAAAATTATATGACTTTTACATATATTGTATACCTTTTTACATGGCTATCACATGACTGTCTGAAACAATGCATCCTTTATGACAATCTATTGTTAATAGATAAACATTACTAACATTTATACTTACCTATATTATCGTAAAGAACAAAAACTATTAATTAACCACATTTTTTAAGTCTTGGATAGATCTGAGCTATCATATTTCTTATTCTGCCACTATATTCTTCATGTTAGATTTCCTTTGAAATTCAAGGAGATTTTTCATGAAGGGGATGTTGTCATCTTCATTAAACCAGTGCCTTCCGTAGCTTACTTATGCCCTGTTGATTTCCTTAGATCCCTCTTTTATCAACTTCACAAATTTATCTTTTGTTATCTCCACTGTTAATGCCACCTACACAACAATATTATGAAAAGTGAGTCTTCTAACAGACTTGGTAAGTACTCTCCTAGCACCCTGAAACATATCCTCATTTCTAGCCTTCCAAATTGCTCATAAAATTTTAGAAGATAAGACAAACCAAAATAAATTATATGTTATTTAAGTTTTCAACAAATCCAAAAAGAATTTAATGTCATTTGACCATACCATTATCGCCCTAGCCCTTGAGATCAACTAGGAACATATTCCAAATTTCTTTTGCAAACAAACATTCAAACAAAATATGCCTAATGCTTTTAGGTTGCTTACAAATTGAACAAATGTTCAATCCTAAACTATGTAGCTTAAATGGATTTTTTTGCAATAAGAATAACCATTTGAAACATGCAAATTTTGGTTTTGGAATATTCGACCACATGAATTTGAATCTTTTGACCATTACTCTTGAGGGGTATCTAAGTTCTAGCACTTGTTAAGAAAAATATAAATGTCTTGAGTATATTTTAAAGTCTTGTAAATTGTTTTTTGTTTTAATTTAAATAATTTAGAATCATCAACCCAATTTATCTTTTCAAGGAAATTATTATCCCTTGAATTTTAGTTTGGAAATTTTTACCTACACAAATTATTATTAATACTATTCATTTCATTATTTTTTGTGCTCAAAAGATTGTTTTCCTTTCAAATAATTTCCATAATAATTTACTGATGGTGATATCATTTTCATTGTGGGTGATGCCCAATTGTGAATATAGTTTGGTGATAGACATATTTCATACAAATCATTTGAAGGTATGTGATCTTATCAATCTCCATTTCTACAATTTAGAGTTTCAATTATTGCTACAATTTCAATCATAAAGCTTGTCATTAGCTCTCTTGTTTTCATTGTGATTTATTGTATCCCAGCAATTTAACAAGAAAAAGAAATATATTTAAAAAAAAAAAAGTTGAGTGCTTAAAAATAAGTAGAAAAATTAAATATTCATGGGGCCACTAGTTTTACAAATTGCTCCTTAAAATGTTGAGCAGTAGTTGCTAGCCAAAATAAGCTAAACAACTGCATGGGAACCTACCCTTAGTTGTTTAAAAAACTAATACGACATGATATTTCATAAACTATAAGCTTGTAAATATTTCAAAATTCATGAGACCACTCACTTTAAAATACTCTTAAAAAAATTATCAACATCCACTAAAATATTTTAGAAAGCCCTCATCCATGAAACCACAACCTAATACTAGTGAAAAATTACAACTATAAATGTGAGGCTTCTATTTTAAAGGAAGATCCATTTTAATCTTGCAACTACAATTTTTTTTAATTTTATAGAATTCCCTAAGATGAAAAAATAAGAGCACAAACCCCTTCTATTAGGCTGCTTCCTTATTAGTAACTAATCTATAAGGGAGCCATTAGTTTTGTACCCTAATTTTGAGTTGATGGGATGCCCAAGTAGTATCATTTTAAGACCTCATTTTTTTATTACAAGTAGTTTAATGTCTTACTTGTGTATACTTATTGTTTGAGAGTTTAATTCAATTTCACATTGTTATAGCATTGACATTTGCATAAGGTGTCAAAAATAGGGCCTTATTGACCCTTGACATGTGGTAGACAATCGTGACATCTAGTCATTGAAATTGATGGTACCAATAATTTAACATTTTTCTCTAACCTTATCAACGTGAACAACCAAATCATTTACTTAATCCTATTTTAAAACCTCTGTAACGCCTACCAATATACATACACAAGTGATAAATTAAATAAATTAACTCTAAGCACTAAACACTCTTTACCTAAAAATTTTATTTTAATAGTGCATTGTTCTTAAAATGAAACCCTAGCCATAACTATTGTCATATATCATACCTCATTTCTCCTCTATCATTTGCTCCTTACATTTACATCCAAATCTTGATGCAAGGGCATTGAATAGAAACTACAAATAATAGTTTGCTTGTTTTTGCAATATACATCCCCATTATTCACTCTCACAATTTTTTTAATTTTAATTTGAATTTATTTCTTTGTATTGAAAGAGATAAGTTGGTGGATTTTGTACCTATAATTCGGTCTCATGATTATTTTGATTTTTTATTCTATCTATTTTTTTATATCGAGGGGTAAATAAAAGGTTGGATTTTGCTTATTTTTAGATGTTTAAGAGGAGTGGAGGAATAACAAGCACAATTGCAATCAATTCAAATTGCGTCAACTATCACAAATATTTTTGGTGTATGACATAGTTGAAAATTTTGTAATCTATGATGTGAAGGAATCATGCATTTGCAACATTAAGATTTATCTTTTGTTATTATATGTATTTATCTTTTGTTATTATATGTATAAATCTAGTGATTTTCAATCCTCTTTTTATCAACCACTTAACTTTATTGCACTTGTTAAGGTTTTTGAGAAAGATGAAGATTATTCTTACAAAAGTTGATATTGTATTAAAAACCAAATATTAAGAAAAGGTTTCTAGTGTTGTGTGTTAAAGGTTTAAGAATAATAATTCAAGTTCAAATTTTTTAACTATAAATCAAAATAAGGAAAATGAGAAGAGGATGATGGAAATAAATTTGAGGCTTAGTACTATACCCTTCAAGTTTTTGTAAACCTCAATTTTGAATGGTCTTCATGTAGGAATCCATGGTCAAGTCGAGCTAGTGTTGACCTTAGGAAGGATGACGAAAGCTTTCTTCATGGTGGATTCCTTTTTGTTAGAAATAAAATAAAGAAAAGTAGGAAGGAGTGATGGTTGGGATGGAACTAGCATTATCTATGGAGTACAAAATTTGATAATAGAAGTACACCTATTTATTTTTATCAATGTGTTAAATAAGGGAAATTACCAAAACTAGAGGCTAGGGAAACATCTTTAGGAAGTGTTCTAAATTGGTTTGCATTTTAAGAAGGAAATCTACTCCCATCATAGAATAATTTTTAAATATAAAGTTATTTTTTTAGCTTCAATTGTGGGATATATCAAGACGACGTTACTACATTATATAGTTCTCACCCTTCTTCTTGGTGTGATCTTAAAAAATATTTAAATTATCTTCCCCCTTAAATATTTTCTTTTTGTGAAGTTGATGAGTCTTGGAATTGTCCTTTCTTTGTTTTATTTTCATACTTTTCATAATATTTCAGATGATTTCAAAGGCATTACCCAAACCTTTCCACTTATTTTAAGTATTTAAAGCATTAAGGATGATATATTATATTGATAAATGATTGTGTGAATTTGTGAATGTCTACGAAATTTAATAGAGTTTTATGTTGATTATAGTTAATAATGATGAAAAGATGCCTTTGAAATAAACTAACCCATGTAGCGAAGGATTTTTCAACTCGCAACAAAGGATTCTTGTATGCCATAGCCAAAGGGGGTGATTGCCTACAACACAAGCAGTCTTCCATGGCTAATGGAGGCAATGGTTGAAGATTGTGAAAATGGTTTATTTATGGATTATTGTATCTTTTTAATTTATGTTGTCATTAGGTCATGGAGGAAAGAAGATATTTGTAATAACAATGGTCATGGCTTGCAATAAGTTTTTCCCTATTAGGCATGTCTTCAATTATAATTGTCTTCTTTAAGATGTAGAGCCCTGATATGATTTTGACATGCTTACCTCCATTAGTTTTTTCAATACCATTTAAAATAAGACCTAGTCATCTTCCTATGTTTTTGGGAGAGTCAAAAATTGTTTACAATTTGTTTTCAGTCTAAGAATAATCAAATTCTCAAAGATCTTATATATATGGCTAATCTTGTGGGAGGTTGAGGATCTAGTATTTTGCATTAAGTAGATTTGAATATAAGTACTCTTCCTATCAATTTGATACTTTGTTCTTAGTTTATCTGTTTAATTTGCAATAAAGATAGATACAATATTTTTCATGAATTTATGAGTTAAGATTTAAGAAAGAAATCATGGGATTGCAACAACTCAAGCAAGGGCCACTTGAGTTACTGTAATACTCCTTGTAGTTTAGGTTATTAATTACAATAGAATAAAATACTAAGTTGTATTTCCTAGTTTAGAATTAAATTGAATTGTTGAGTAATGATTAATTGTTATTAGAGTAAGTTGTAGCATAGTTGAGTCATCAAGTCATTATCTTCACAAGGGTAGTTACCTGTAGCAAATGTTATTCAGTTCAGTTAAATTTGCTTCTAGACAAAATTTATTACAATCAGTTTGATTTCAATTAAATTGCTTATGTTACTCTATTATACATGAATTGATTAGGACGATTTAGGATTCTTAACTGCGCATATAGTTCCAGCATCATCCAAGAATTATGATTCCTCAGTTGATAAATTAATTGTAGCACCTCTAGGATAATGAATTGCTTAATAAGGATTTGTTGGTCTGTTAAGTTGTATGTGTGCATTTTATACATAAATTGATTGAGCATAGATGGATTTATACAAGTTAGGTCATGACTACGAGCAAGTTTAAAATATTGAAAGGGATTATGCATGGTATTAGTGTAAAGTATCGACACAACATAGGTATGGTTTGTGTGTTTTTATTTTCTTCTTATCTCAACACATGATCAAGCGTGGGAGGAAATGTA
This sequence comes from Sequoia sempervirens, assembly GCA_007258455.2. Taxonomy (NCBI): domain Eukaryota; kingdom Viridiplantae; phylum Streptophyta; class Pinopsida; order Cupressales; family Cupressaceae; genus Sequoia; species Sequoia sempervirens. Next base: position 212,960,367 of record VDFB02075321.1, on the reverse strand, counting down.
TTTAAAGTCATGAAGTGGATGCTTGTTAGTTCTATGGCTTAAGTGAATTTTGGACTTACCCACCTATTATTTATTTGTGTATTATGGCTATGTACTTTATATCTCTTGGATTTTGCCATGGTTATGACTTGAATCACTCTAGTAAAGGTTAGAATCCTCAAAGGAAAGGTTGTGTGGAAAATAGGTATTTGAAAGGAATTATGAAAGTTATCTTGGGTGGACAAGAATTGAGTCCCTCAAAAGAATCAAGATCTAAAGCATCAATTCTAGTTGACTTCATAACAAAGTTGGCTAGAGAAGTACCTAATGTAGGGTTGTGACTTTGGTAGTTGTGTACATTTATCTCATTCAATTTGTCAATATGGAGATGATGATGGGGGAGGTTACACGAGGTAGGAATGGTCTAGAGAGTAATAAAAAGGCATCAAAATCCCCACCTACTAATATGTTGCCTCAAATAGAGAAAGGTTGGGAGTAATTAGACTTGATAATTATGTTTAGGGAATTATGTCTACTTAGACTGTATTGTGGGGGTGTGTGGATGGTTGTAGAGGGACTTATTACGATCCATGATATAGGTCCTCTAAATGTCTCCAACAATTACACTATCCCAATATTTTATGGGAAAAGCATATACAAAGCTCAACAAAGGAAGGAATTGCACCATAGCATAAGGTTCCCAAATCTTGATGCAATGACCCATGTACATTAGGGAGAGGGTGTCAAATAACACAATGGAATCCAACTGGAAGAGGTAGTAGGAAGCTATGGTGTGACTCATTAGGAAGTATGTTGAGCATCCTAATATGTCTATGTTTTTTTCTTTTGACTTAAGTGTATTATGTATATTTATCAACTCTACTGATCTTATGTTACACTATATTTTATATTATATATTTTTAATTATATTATACTTGTGTGATTGTTAAAATTATTTAATTGGGATAAAATATAAATATTTTTTAATATTATCAAACACACAAACCCAATAAATCTTCAATTAATTAACAAAATATATTTGAATGCCAACAATCTCGTCCAAACTATTCAAGCTTCAAATGTACATGAACACTAAGTAATATCTTCAAAAGGAGTATTTTGAAGTTTGTTCAAATTATGATTTATGAATTTGCCATATTTAGTGGGTTTCTTTACCGAGTTAAGGGTTATAGGTTTTTGCATTGGGCTTTGGAAAAATGTTATTTTTCAATATGTATTTACTCATTTATTATGCTCTTCTTTCAGCAACTAGGGTTGCTAAAATTTTGAGATCTATCAAGGTTTAAAATTTTATTCATTCAACTTAGGTATTTTTCAAGCTCCTATATTTTAGTAGTCAATATTTGGGTTTAGGGTTAAGCATTGTTTGAGATTTCAGGGTCCATGTAATTATTATGCAAGGCATAGGTTTTATTATTGATCAATTTTGAGTAGGTTACAATCTTCCCAAAGAAGGGTTGGAAGTCCAACTATGTTTTTATAGGGGCATCATTCAACTTGTTAGTGATCTAAGTTGTAGGCGGGCCAAATCTCGAAGGTCAGGTAATTTCCCAAGTACCAAGGGTGTCAAACCTAGGAATATCACCACAAACCTATATGCAAGTTGGGTAGTTAGGGACCAATTATTGAGGTGGGTAAGACTTCCTTCACTTCTGACTCTACAAAACTAGGGGGTTTCCCTAAGTTGCTCGATTATGATTAATAGACTGAATACCCACTTACAAAAAACTATACTCAATGTAAAATGTATCCCAATACATGTGTCACAATATATCTATGTGATAGTTCGGATGTGTAAGGATGAGGACCTTGGTAAACAGATAATATGCCATATGGATATCTCATAATGTGTTTTATGATAACCCTTTAGATGTTATAAACATTCAAACATGGCAATAGAACACACAAACTAATGAAACTAAAAGATGTTTAAGTTAATGTGCTATGAGTGTGTTGAAAATGATGGGAAGGGATAAAACCAATAACAAACTTGTGCCTTTATTAATTTGGGAAATAGAGTCTCTATGTTCAGACAAAAAAATGTAAAAATTGAAACCAAGGTGATATGTTAATGAAAACACCCCAAAAGACTAGGTTTTCCAAAATACATAAGCAAGTTGGGCACGACATATACATTTAGGGAAAACACAAATAGTTACAAAATATTAAATGAGACTACTTAGTAATCCATGAAAATAACCATGCATTTACTCTATTGTTCGAAGAAGATATCTTGCAAAATCTTTACAAGAATTTTATAGTCATTTGGCTGACTAACTAATCAAAAACACATCATGCACATGGATACACTCAATGAAGGTTGAATTTGATTTCAATCACTCAATATTTACAAGTGTTATTATGAATTCTATGATGAACCTAGATTATTATAGTGCAAAAATAACTATACCCAAAACTAAAAACTATGAACTCTCTAGTTCTATTGTGTAAGTTCTTTTTTCTACTATTCTCCTCCTTTTTCTCTAAAAATGTTATCATCCTCTTTGCAATGGTGACCAAGGAATATATACCCATAATAAAAAGTTTTGTATAATGTCGAAAGGTTGTGTCACATGGGAAACCCTGGACGCGACCTCCACCAATGCACAATAACTGAATTTCCATTACAAATCCAATTTGATTAATAGGAAGTGTGGAAGAACATTCTTTTGACCTACAACATACATTTGCATTAATGATTCATCAATTTAAGTGTAATAAACAAGGGAAATTACCCATGAAATCCATTAAAGTTGTGTCCTAGAGGTGTTATGTGACATATATAGTTTCTACGAATAATAAATGAGACATGGAAACCACTTTTCTTCCTTGAATTCTCACCAAAAAACATTTAAAATATCTTATTCTCACCAAAAAACATTTAAAATATCTTACAAGACACTATGAATCAAGAAAAAGTGGCTACAATAGTGGTTGTATCATTAATGGCGGTAGTTAATACCTAATGTTTTTATTTTTACTTGCAAAAATCTGACCCCTATGAGATGTGGGGCTTTGACTAGGATCATGATGCAACATGAGAATCAGGCCCATGTGGGAGATCCTATTAGTATCAAATAGAAAAACTACACTTATATGGTTTTGGTAGAATTTTGGGCCCTTGGTGGATATATCTAGATGCCATTGCTATCCTTGCAATGTCCTATAGACCTTCAGGTTCCCGCAAAATACCATATGTGGGATATCAGCTTTCATTGGGCCACACATGAAGTCAATACCTTACTACCTTTTCTTCATTATGTCTTGGCCTTGGTGGAAGATGGACTCCAATTTTTTGGTGCAACCAAACTTCCAACTTCATAATACATGCAAAAATAATCCAATCCAAATGGAATGTCCTATTGACATGATGTTGGCAGGGGTGACATCAACATGATGTCATCAAAATAATGGGATGTCAAATGAGGTGAAGCTATGAAACTAGAAAACTAAGTTCAATAGGGAAGTTCAAATGGATGAGGGATATTCACCTAAGAACAAAAGGTTGGGCAAAAAGAAGCAACCAAATAACACCATGGAACAATTTTCCACCAAGCAATTATGTGGGAAGTTAGTATCCATCAACCCTCAAAAGCATGACCTAACCAATTTTGGAATCAAATACGCCTACGAAAAACCATTGAAAACTATACCAAGAACATCAAGATGATCCATCTAGAAATATCTGCAAAACTAGTTAGGCACAAGTTTTCCATAAACACGAAAGAATTGAACTAAACTAGATGAAAAGAGATTTGCTTGGTTGAACACCAAAGTTTCATAGAATCACCAGCCAATTAAAAACCTACAAATAGACAAATTAGCAAGCCAAAATCCCACTAAAGGAAGATGACATCATCAAGGGCACATGTGAGAAGATGGACTTCATCTACCCACAAAGAAAGCCAATATTTTTTAAGTTAATTGTATGTGGGGAAACTATCAGCAAGTGGAAATGTAGAAAGTTCATCAACAACTAGAATTAAGACAATTCACACAACATGCTTGCAAAATTGAATGGGCACATTTTTCCCGTAAAGCAAAAAAACTAAGTGAATTGAATAAACATTGAAAAGTGTAGTTCAATTAGGAATCGAGATCCAATAAGACTATATCGGAGAAATAATAGTGTAGAAAGATGTAAAATAAGATACTTGGAAAGGCTTAGAATATTCAAGACTTTCCAGCATTAGTGGCTTCTTAAGTGCATCTTTTATTTCTAAGAATGAATCAATTGATTTCTTATCCCAACCGAAACACTGTCTCTTTTCCAACACTTTAGAGATGGCCTTGGTCTTCTCTACAAAATTAGGAACAAACCTCTTAACAAAATTTATCTACCCAAAGAAAGATTGGATTACCTTGACTATTTTCTATTGAGGGATATGATCAAATGCCTTGACCTATTTTGGGTCAATCCTTACCTCTTCCTTATACATAATGTGCCCAAGGAGCTTTCCCTCTTCTACCTTGAAAATACACCTCTTTGGATTCAAAGATATCCCATACTCTAAGAATTTATAGAATATTAACTCCAATTGTTTGCAATGATTGTTTTGATCCTTCAAGTAGGTAGTCAAATCATCTTGGTAGACAACCATGATCTCATTTATAAGACCATCCAAACATACACAAAATTTCCCCATGGCATAGTGAAGGTTGCCTTATGTTGCTCTGAATCTTTGACCATACCTTGATTGTAACTTGAGAATTCATCCATCATTGACATCAACTCGACCCCATTTGCTACTACAACAAATGGTATGTACTAGGTTGTGGATACTTGTCCTTGAGGGACATGATATTCAATTTTCTAAAATCTACACACAACCTAATGTCCCCATTCTTTTTTTATAACTGAAACAAGGTTAAACACCCATTTTGAATGTCTGATTGGTTTAATAATACCCCCTTCTTTCAATTTCATTTATTACTTCTGAATTTGAGGGGCAAGAGTAGGGTTGATGGAGCGTTGCTTTTGTCTAAATGGATTTGTACCAAGATCCAATATAATAGTGTGTTGGAACAAGTCTTCTCTATAAGTCTTCAATTCATTATAAGACCAAGCAAAGCACTTATTATATTCTCTTAGTAATGCTATTATTATTTTCTTCTTTGATGATTTTAACCTCTTGCCAATATAGATAATTTTAGGAGTTGATTTGATTCCTATTTATACCTTCTATATATTTTTTTCTAACATGCTTACTTATTGCCTTATAGCAATATACATTACCAAACATTATTTCCAAAGCAACAAGACCTCTAGGAATGGAATTTTTTTTAAGCTAAATGATTTCATTTTTAAAGAGAGCCTCCTTACCTTCTTCATCCTTCTCCACCATGGGTTTCCAATCAATATGTTGGTTCTTGAAGTGATTAATGTAATTCAATAACTCATATATCTGTTGATCATTGTTTAAGACTCATCAATTATAGATGTTATTTGGAATACTAGGCTTGGTAAGAATCTCAACATCATACTTGCAGTGACAGGGGACAAAAGAAGCATCAAATCTTGAAGCTAACACAACAAGGGCGTCAACTATTACATTATTCTCTCTTTCAACCAAATGATGTTGAATGCATGAAAAACTTCAATAGTATTCCAAATAACATTTTGATATATTATTAGTCTTCTTTCTTTTACAAAATGTGTGCCTCTAACTTGAGATACCACAAGTTTTGAATCATCATGCACTCTAATGCATTTAATTCCATGTTTTGAAGCCATATTCAAACCAATAAATAGAGCTTCATACTTTGCCACATTATTGGTGCATTCAAAGTTCAATTTGAAAGTGAAGTTATAGTTTTTGACCTCAAGGGATACTAATACAATCTCCACACCATTTCTTTCTCTTGAACATGCAATGTCAAAATGCCTATTCCAAAATCTATCATGTCCCAGATGTTGACATGGGAGAATTAGATCAAAATAATTTTTCTTATCAAACTCATTGTCACAATAGCCTACAAAATAATCAGGCTCCACATCAAAGTGACAAGCTTGATTCTCTAGTTCATTTGGATTCTCCATAAGAACCACCATTTTCTTTTCCTTATGTAATTGGATTATTTTCCACATAGTGATATGGTAACATAAGATAAGCCTGTCATAATAATACCACCCATCAAGGTTACCCACTTATTGGACAACAACATACCCCATTTAGCTAAATAGTTAACTATGATTATATCCATTGAAAAAAGTTTTACTTAGGTATGTAGCAAGTTGCACTGCAACATCATTCACTATCTCAATCACATTCACTTCACAAGAATCCATGGCATAACATATTTTCGTAAGATTTTGAAACTTGCAATCCTAGGTGGTTCATGACTTCTAATGGCATCTCATTATTGGATGGTTTAGAATCTGACATACAATTGTGAACCAACCAACCATTTATTAGCATAGATGAATGAAATGGATCAAATGTATGTTTATTACTTGTAGAAATAGTGCCAAAATATATCTCAGGAGTCTCGTGTACATTGACTTTATCTTCTCTATCTTTGGAAACATCTACAACCTCATTTGGCTAATCAAATATAGTAGGGGCAATGAGATATAATAGTATCCTTTCCCTATGCTCAAGGATCCTCAATAATTCCTTAGTTGACACTTGAACTTTTAATTGACTAAAATCCCAAGCCATGTCAATTGGTTGGTATGTAGGGGGAATTGTCATAACATTAGTATTATGGATGAAAAGCATCAATTGATCACTAGTAGGAATTAGCTCTATGTGGACTACCTTTCCAACCTCATCTACTACCTTTTATTTATCATTTGTTGTTTTATTGTCTTTATTTTGTTTAGTGATATCTCTAGGAGCCTTTGGATTTCCCATATTACTTGTTGAGACATCGACACCCTTTTATCTTGTGGCATATATGTGTTGCAAGGGTGTATTTGGTAAATGCATCTTTTTCCTAGGTTGAGACTTCTCTACATATTTATTTGTTGTTATTTTTGCATTATATCCATTTTGATTTCCTTTATTCAACTATGTAGCTAACACATCTAGAGAAACTATACCATCATCTTTGTCTTTGGCACCTACTTTCTTGTTCCTTAGTTGGTAGTCACAAGTTGTACTTGTATGACAACAAATTTGATGAGAGCTTTAATGTCTTTTGATAGGCCAAGACTGGGGTAAAGAATAAGAAAGATTTCAGCTTGGTCTAAGTGTCAATCTGAGGGTCGTAAGCTTGTGAGAGGTGTTGTGGAAGTATACCTAAGGGAGGAAAGCAGTGAATTAAGTGGGGATGAAAGTAGCTAGAACACACAAAGGAGCACCTATAATGAAAATCTGGTTCAAACTTATATTTCTGTTATGCTCGATTCCGTGACAGAAGTGACAGGAGCTGTGATATAAACTGTTATAAGAACAGTAGCAGTGGGAACTATTACAGACTACAAAATAACATTAGCAAGCTCTTTTATAAATCTGGAATATAACTCGCACTTTACACTTTAGATAAATAGAACCAATCTTGACAAAATATCAATAGCTGAAATGACTGTCCAATGAAAACCAGATTGTAAATAACCACAAGGAAATTACACATAGAAAGAAAACATTGCAGGAAATCAAATCACGCAACTATGAAATCTATTGAAATTAAATCCAACAAAAACTAAATAAACATCACCATGCTTCACCAGGGAGTGGGCCCTTGCTCCGTGGTTCGCAGGTGAGAAGAAACGAGTCTTTCTACGTTGTTGTGATAAGAAGAAGTGCTATTTTATTTATCAAAAGTTTGATACAAAAATCTACTACCAAAAGTCTATTGTCAAAGTCTATATATTCCCTTACACTATGCACACGCGCGCGCACACACACACACACAAACACACACACACACACATATATATATGTATGTATATATATATATATGTATATGTATATATGTATATATATATGTATATGTATATATGTATATATATATGTATATGTATATGTATATATGTATATATATATATGTATATGTATATGTATATATGTATATGTATATATGTATATATATACACTGTTTGATAACAACTAAATACATAAAATATTACATTTTTTTTGGCCCGTGGCTAACAAACTAAAAGAGACAAAAAATATTGAAACAGTGTTGCTATAATAGAAGGATAAAATAGAAGACATGAAGGTTTGCAAATTTTTCTCCATCTATTTAGCAACAAATCTCCAACACGGGTTTCCTTCCTTATTCCACAAGAATAGCACACATGGAGCCTTGATTGAGTGTATTTTTCTCTATTTTTTGTTGTCCACAAATTTAAACATTGTCTTATTATAACAAATAGCAAAAATAGAAGGTTTTTGGTTTCTTCTACGCAACTGGCAATTGCATCTCCATTCAGATTTATTTAGCAATAACCATGTGTTCTTGTGCTTATTCAAATCTGGTACACATTTAGTACCATGGAGGTAACTAACGCCACCTTGGAGACTAACATCATCTTTAAAAAGATGACAAAAACAAGTTGTTGGTCATAACTGATAAACAAAAGTTCCTAACCAGAAAGTGATAGGAAGATTTTCTGCATAAAAGGTGATAGGAAGATCTATGATTTGCATGTTGCAAGCTTTATTTTCCAAGGCTGGAAATCACAATGCTTATTAGTAAAGACAACCAATCATTAATTTCCGTATTTTATCCAAAAATATATTAAATACCACTTATATATATTTAATCATATGCAACATAAAATAGTGAAATAGTATGATATGGAACGGAAATGGAATGTGGGAATGGATATGAAGGTAAATGAAATAGGTTAAAATATGCCATAAAATGGGACATAATTGGCTCTCATCATTCCCCCCAACTTAACATATTGCACATCCTCGTGCAATCATTATTTCTGAGAGGGCAGCCTTGGGATTGTGACTTTGGATTTCCTCTTCACCCCTTTACTATTATAGCTTATTCACAATCAGAGTTCCCTTCAATTTTTCTATAGCTCCTTTGCATATCAATTGTCATGGATTTTCTTTTGTTTGCCAATTTCCTTTTCATCATACCTCTTTTGATTTTGATTTTTTCATCATTTTTTTCTCATTTTTCAATGGCATTCTTTTCATAGCATTATTTATTGGAAATGCTATATATATAAGAGGTATCACAAAAGACTATCTCCATATTTGTGAGCTATTTGAAATGGGTGAAATGATAGGCAATTTGAATGATGAGAAGTGAAAATAATGGATACTATGACTATGATGGAATAATGAAGGATAATAGGTGAAAAGATGGGTAATAAGGATGGTGGACCTCCCCCCAACTTAAAGGGTTGACCGTCCTCGGGCAAGAAGGAGAGGATGGGTAGGAATGCTATGCAATATGATTAATATAATAAGAAATACTAATAAATTTAAGAGATTAAATAGTGAAAATAAATTTGATTGTTTTACCAACTCGTATTCCCATTAAGGCCAAGACCTAGTAGCCCATGTAACTCTGTAACTGTGAATCTCCAGTAAGGAAGCAAGCAAAAATCGTGACAAGGACTGTAGCCACACCACACATCAAATATTTTCCATCGGATTAAAGCATTATGGAACATACTGATGCTAGTTGAATCTATCTTCACGTTTGCTAACACCTCAACTGAATGTGTAACTTTGTGCTACAGGTGATCAAAGTTATGTTGACCATGACAAATGAGAGCACATCTACACAAGTGAGCAACAGGAGGTGCAAGAGGAGCTCAAACAACCATTCAAGCAATAGATTATACCTGCAAACTGATTAGCCCATAAATTATTGCATTTTTTCTTTTTCTTTTTTAATTTTTTTCTCTTTTTTTTTCATTTTTTCAATTTTGATAACAACAAGTGACCGCTGGCAAGCTAGTTTTCAATCACTTACTGCTTAGTGGCACTGTGAAAACAGTTTTCACCACTAAGAATTTTATTTCAACTACAATCCACCAGAAACTGGTTTTCAAATTGTAGTTTTCTAACAGCGCTTAAAGGTTTTCATTGTTAGAATTTATTGCTTTTTTCATATTTTTTTCATTTTTCCATTTTTTTTCAATTTTTTTCAATTTTTTTCATTTTTTCAAATAACCTACATATAATGACCAAAGAGAAGGAACCCCTTTATATGGATGGTGAAGTGACACTATCAAAAACCTAAGTTCCTTCTATGACCCCACAAAAAGTCATTGTTGAAATTGGGTTGTATGTAGCATTTGAAATGATGACCAACAAGAAAGATACCTCCATCAAGATTGACCATGCATATTCTTATAGCACATTTGCTACAAATAATCCTGATCTATTTATCTCATGCCACCATATTGGAAATCTGATTGGAGAACTTTGGAATCCATGCCCACTCACCTAGTTGAAGGAATTACTTACAATGATTGCAATCTTTAAAAGACACATTGTTCTATGATGACTAACTTGAAACAAATCACATTGATGTATCATGAAGCTATGCTATCCTTTCCTTTTAATCATGAGAGATATCCATAACTATTCCCAAAGATGTATGAAAAAGGTAGAGTGCAAATAATACAACTTCCTTACCAAAGACAAGGTTGCATAGTGAAAGACCAATTGTAGTCTCTCAACTTGTCAAACGTGTCCACACACTTAGGTAGGTGGATTTTCATCTCAGAGTGTGATGATCTGCAATATTCTTAATCTTTGTGTGCCTATATTCAAGTGGTCTTTGGATTTGTGGCTTGTGAAGAATTAGCCAAGAACATAGTATCTTGTTTCTCATACACCAAGTTACATACTGTCCTCCACATGATCTTGCATCAAAGTTGATATCAAGGAGAACTTGTGGCCGTGAATATTGAACATCCCACCCAAAAATCCTTGTGTGATCTCCAATAGTGAAGCACAAAGGAAAATTGAGGTGTTCCATATAGCTAGCAAGGCCATCAAAATGTTAGCAAAGCCAACAAAGTGTGTTAATCAATGCTCATGTAGAGAAGCATCATCAATTGGTATTGGTGCAAAAGTGTTGGGTAACCACGACAACCTATAACCGTATTCTCATGACCAAGCATATCAAGCATAGTAATGCAATATCATCCATTTAATAACTCCACCATTATAATTGATGTATTTATTAGAAAATGAATGGTAAAGTTATTTAGATGAATAAACACTTGATAATAATAAAATGGATGAATTACAATGAATGCTTGTATAGAAACAAGATAAATTTAATTCCAATTAATACAAGAATGCATACCTTGATTTGGTCAAAATATCACATACATGGTTTTATTATAAGCACCAAAGAAACAATCAATGAAGGCATTATTGGAAATGAACCAAAAAAATTTAAAAAAATTCAAGGGATTTCCTCCCCAACTTAACTTCATACTGCAAAGGCATGAGAGCATTAAGATAATCCAAAGAATGAATAAATACAATGACATATTTAAGAATACCATGAGCCTTGTTCAATGAACAATCAACCAAAGATTTTAAAAATTCAATGGATTTCCCCCCAACTTAGTTTCACATTGTAAGATCATGAGGGTATTAAGATAATCCAAAGAAGAAAGTGGCATATTTAATAATACCTCGATCCTTATTTAATGAATGATCATCCTTTTGTAGCAATTTTTCTATGGTCATTAATGAATTCAAACCCTTCTAGTTCTTCTTAATCATAAAATAAATTATTGGACCTAGATCAATAAGTGTGTGAGGAATACACAGTTTTATCATAAGCCTCCAAAGATCTAGATGTTTGAGTTTAATAATATTTATAAATAGATCTTGTAGGATTTCATTATGTATCTCACACAAATCCTGAATTATTAAGGAATATAACTCACCTTTGCTTATTGCATGATTAATTTCAACACACATATTTATCATTTTAATGATAAAATTAGAATCATAGTGAATTGTTGCCTTATGTGTGTGAATTAATTCTAAAATTTGTGATTCATTAAGTAGACAAGAAGAACTAAGTGGATTATCTTTTAGTTGTTCATTTTGTTCTTTGAATTCAATTAAACAAAAATCACATCCTTTAGTTGTGTGAATAGATTGCAATTGTGATTTACCAATTTCATGCACATTAATGAAATGTAAAGGGATCATTGAGATAACAACTAAATACAAAAAACATTATGTTTGTTTTGGCATGTGGCCAACAAACTAAAAGAGACAAAAATATTAAAACAATGTTGTTATAATAGAAGGTGAAAATAGAAGACGTGAAGGTTTGTAGATTTTTCTCCATCTATTTAGCAACAAATCTTCAGCACGGGTTTCCTTCCTTATTCCACAAGAATAACACACATGGAGCCTTGGTTGAGTGTAGTTTTCTCTATTTGTTGTTGTCCACAAATTTAAACATTGTCTTATTATAACAGATAGCAAAAATAAAAGGTTTTTGGATTCTTCTACGCAGCTGGCAATTGCATTTCCATTCAGATTTATTTAGCAATAACCATGGGTTCTTGTGATTATTCAAATTTGGTACACAGTTAGTACCATGGAGGTAACTAACGCCACCTTGGAGAATGACATCATCTTTAAAAGGATGACAAAAATAAGTTGGTGGTCATAACTGATAAATAGAAGTTCTAGACCAAAAAGTGACAGGAAGATTTTTTGCATAGAAGGTGATAGGAAGATTTGTGATCTGCATATTGCAAGCTTTATTTCCCAAAGCTAGAAATCACAATGCTTAATATTAAAGACAACCATTCATTAATTTCCATATTTTATCCAAAACTATATTAAATACCACTTATATATATTTAATCATATGCAACAAAAAATAGTGAAATAGTATGATATGGAACGAAAATGGAATGTGGGAATGGATATGAAGGTATATGAAATAGGTTAAAATATGCCATAAAATGGGACATAATTGGCTCTCATCATCTTCATTAGAGAAATTTTCTTTATTGTACCTCTACTTCATATGTTCCTTGAGCTTCTCAAAATATTTGTTTGGTATCTCGTAAGTCACACAATGGCTATCATAATCATTTTCAAAAAATTCCCCACCCTTGTAGGCATCCATTTGATCCATGTTGGCATCATCATAATACTCGAGTGTACCTGCATGCTCTTGAAATTCATTCTCTTCACCAAGTGCAATTGCAAAAACACACTTGGATTGCTCATGAGGCAAGTAACATATATTACACCAAAATAAATCTTGTTAAAGATTCACGTGATCCTTCCTCAAAAGTTCAGGGGTGTGTTTCTCTTGTCACCCTTGGTTGGAGTTCCTTAGTGCTATTTGTCTGTCATTACCTCCAGGTCCTTTAAACCAAGCATAATTACAAGGTTTGTTATGTAGCCTTTGACCCTCATTAAAATGCGTAGCAACAACATTAGAAGGAATACTTTTTTGTTTTTGCAACTTTGTATGAGAGGTCCTTCGTACCTCCTATCAACTTGTCTAGATTTTCTTCAATAGTGAGAGGCTTGCTAGAAATGATTGCATTTGGTTTCAAGAATTTTATATCAACTCTTTTGTTGTCTTTTCCAAAGGCTCTAGATTACTCTTTATGTTGATTTCCATTTCATATGCTTCCCTCAAGGTCTAAGTGTTCTTATCTCTCAAAAGATAGTCCAACTTTGAATCAAATGCTTCACATTACGAAACAATGAACATAGGCTCATTTGGCCTTACCTAGGGAGACACTTCCCTCATTGTCATAATGAACATGCTGTTGACATCAAAAACATTTATTTTTCCCTTTTATTATGGTATTCAGCTTGTGGATTACAAATTTTGGGTCCACTCTTTCCCCATATTGCAATTAGAACACTCTCATAAACTCATCCCATGAGTTTATGCTGCTACCTAGAAGAATTTTATACCATTATTTTGCACTTTAATTTAGAGATTGCACAAAATTATTCATCATGACATCCTCATATTCTATGTCATATTCATTAGTGACATCAATGAAATGTCTCAAGTGGTCCTCACCAATGATAACATTATTACCTTGGAATTTTGACACTTTTTCTTCAATCTCAACTAGAATTGGGCTAAGATAATTAGGAATATCACAAATCTCGTTGTTTATATCTTTCCAATCCTAATGGAGGTCTCATAGAGAAAATCTCAAAGCCTATCTTCTAGGGTTGACCTTGGGGTTTTATACTACATTTTGTTGCTCTGGGTTATGTTGATTTTGTTGCACACCTGACTCTTGCTAATTCAAAACATCTTGTGTAGCATTTTGAGGTGGGGCAACATTTTTTTGAACCTGTTGAACATGATTTTGATTTTGATTTGGTTGTATGGTCTTCTAATCTAATTGGATTTGTTGTAGTGCAATTTGTGCCTCTATTTCATGTTCCCTTTCTTTGAGATGATCAACAAGATCTATGTGTTGATCTAACTCCCTTTCTCTACACTCATTCTCTAATTGAATATTTAAGTCAAAATCTTTGAATGGGGTTTTACTTCCTAGTCATAAGTTTGAGGAGTATCATGTCTACCTTCCTTTTGATTTCTAAGAGGTTGAAGCACATGATTTCTTGGGGGTGAAATCAAAGGTGTGGTTATATCTATATTTTATGCACTAGGATTTCTTCCCTTTCTATACCTAGCATAATCACCTCTAAAATTTATTCTAGTAGTTTTGACCATGTTATTAGTTGAATCATCTGATGTATATTGATCATAATCTCTGGAAGCATATCTTCTACCCGAAGTACCTACTTTTTTAATATTTTTTGAATTATGCAAAGAGGACCTACCTACGTTTTTATCCTTCCACTATTCTTGTCTCCTTCTTACATTAGAAGAAGAAATCTCATGCATCTCTTGATTTTTAAAGAATTAATCTCTTTCCATTTCTTTATCTTCTGAAATAAACTTTTGGATCTCCCTTGACAAAGTCACCACTCCTTAACGGAGAAAATAATCAGAATCAACAAACTTCTAATTTTACAAGCCAAAGACCAACACTTTGTTGGTTGCACCATGGTCACTAAGTAACCCAGGTCTTCAAGTTGATTCTTAATTTAGAGTGTCCCCAAAAATGAAACCAATTCATTGGTGATCTAAGTTATAGGCCCCCATTCCATAAGATTTGGTAATTTTTGAATTTCCAAGGATGTCAAACTTGGGAAGATCACCACAAAATTATATTCAGGTTGGGTAGCTAAGGACCAATTATTGAGGTGGGTAAGACCTCCTTCAAGTATGGCTTTGCAAGACCTTTCCCTAAAGTTCTTGATTATGATTAACAAATTGAATACTCCCTTACAAGAAACTATACCCAATGCACAATGTATCCTAATACATATGTCACAATATACCTATGAGCTAGTTTGGATGTGTAATGATGAACATCTTGTTAAACAAATAATCTACCATATGGATTTTTGAAAATGTGTTTTATGATAACCCATTAAATGTTATAGACATTTAGACATGGCAATAGAACACATAAACTAATGAAACCATAAGATGTTTAAGTTGATGTATTTTGAGTGTGTTGAGGATGATGGGAGGGGGAAAAGCCAATAATAAACTGATGCCTTTATCTAGTCAGGTAACAAAGTCTTAGTGTTTATACAAAAAACATGTAACAACTAAAACCAAGGCATTGTGTTAATCAACACACCACAAAAGACTAGGTTTTCCAAAATGCATTTAAGCAAGTTGAGCTCTACACATGCATTTAGGGAGAAAACAAATAGTTGCAGAATATTAAATGAGTATACCTAGTAATCCAAGAACATACCAATACATTTCCTTCATTGTCTTAAGAGGAAATCTTGAAAAATATTTACCAAAATTTTATAGTCTTTTGGTTGACTAACTAATCAGAAACACATCAAGAAATAGACACCATGCACATGGAGACACTGAATCAAGGTTGAAGAAAGTGTTATTACAAATTTTAGGATGAACCTAGATTATTATAGTGCAAAATAGTTATACCCAAAACTAGAAACTATGAACCCTCTAGTTCTACTGTGCAAGTTCTTTTTCTACCATGATTCTCCTTTTCTTCAAAAATGTTAGCCTCTTTACAATGGTGAGAAAGGAATATATATCCATAACAAAAAGGTATATAGAATGTTAGAAGGTCGTACCACATGGGAAACCCTAGCTACAATCTCCACCAATGCACAATAACCAAGTGTTCACTTCAAATCCGATTTGAATAACAAGAAGCATGGAAGACCATTATTTTGACCTACACCATACATGTATACATTGATGATTCATGGTTTGGAGTGTAAGCAATAGGAGAAATCACCCATAAAATTAGTTGAAATTACGTCTTAGAGGTGTTGCGTGATAATAAAAAAAAAATTGTAGATAATAAATGAGACATGGATGTGTAAGGGGGAAATCGAGGGATGCAATGTAATCAAATTGAATGAATGGAAACTAATCTAAACAAACAAAAAGATGATTCGTGCCCATTACTCATGAAATAAAACTATAAAATAAATGAATTCAAGAACAGAATTGAAACAAAACAATAACAATGAACTCAAAACAATGTAGCTTTACCATCCCATGTCGTAGTGTGTTCGCAAAGATGTTGGGTTGTTCATATCAATGCAAAGCCTCCATTGTGTGTGCAAAAAGCTTGAAGAACGTGCAATTTGATTGATCGAAGATGTGTGTAAAGCTTCAAAAGGTTGTTTGTGATTTTGGAATTAATTCATCCTACAAATGATGATAATTCTCTGATTGTTTTTTTAGAAGAAATGAGGTTGTTATATAGAATTTGTGTTTTGAAATGAATGCTTGATATTGCATAGTAAAATATCCTAATCAACAAATGAAATATGTTGAGAGGATTTTGATCCAAGAATAATCAATGCAATTTGATTTCGTAATTGGTGTGATTGAAGAATCAATTTGAGTGTTCAATGGAATTGAGTGAATAGATTGAATAATTTGTGGAATTGAAGAATAGATTGATCTATTAGGAATAGATTGATCTATTAGGAATAGATAGATCAATCATCCAATCAGAGCGAGCAATTGGGGATCATAATTTTCTCAATCATGAAAGTGGGTGAGGATAATTAATTAATTGATTTAATTAATTAATCTTTTTGAGTTGAATGTGCAAATCAAGTTTGACTTTTACAAACAAAGTTGTATTTGTTTGTTTTTCTCTTTGAATGATGTTTTGAATAATTTATTCAATTATTCAAATTTGGGGAAAGTGATTTAATTAAACTATTATGTTTTAATAATTTAATTGATTTAGGGGAATAGGGTTAATTAGCAACATAATTAAATAATTGATGTTATTTAATTAATCAAGAAGAATAAAGTTAGATTAAAACTTCATTAAATAAATGAAATTTATTTAATTAGTAAAAAATGATGAAAAAGTGAATTAATTAAATAATGTAATATTATTCAATTAGTAGAGGAAATTAGGGTTTTTGATGTATTTGATGTGAAATCTAGTTATATTAGGTGATAATAATGTCGATGATGAGAAAATGTCATCTAGGATGTGTGATAAATGTTAGGTCAATTTTACATGTCTACTATGGGTTCCCTTCTTCTTCCTTGAATTACCAAACTAAATATAAAATCTCTTACAAGGCACCACAAATCAAGAACAAGTAGCAGGAACAATGTCTATATCATTGATAGCAATATCTGAGAGAACCAATCTTTTCATTTTTACCTCTTACAAAGATTCAACCCCCTACAAGATGCAAGAATTTGATTGGGATCATGATGTATCATGAGAATTAGGCCCATGTGGGAGATCCTATCAATATAGGGTGGAAAATCTGACCTCATATGGTTTTGGCAAAATTTCGGGCCTTAGTCAATAAATCTAGATGTCATCCCTATCCCTGCAAGGTCTTGTAGACCTTTGGGTTCTTGCAAAACACCATATGCAAGATATCGACTTCCATCGAGCCACACATGTAGTCGGCACCTTACTACATTTTCTTCATTATGTTTTAGCTTTGGTGGAAGTTGGACTCCAACTGGTTTGGCGGGGAAATGCAACAAAATTTCCAACTTCACAATACACACAAATTATTCCAATCTGGTTGGAAAGTCTTGCTGATGATGTTAGTAATATTTCATCAAAATAATGGGGTGTTATATGAGGTGACGTTATGAAATTAGAAAATTGAGTTCAACAAGAAAGTTCAAATGGATGAGGGGTCTCTATAGAGAACAAAAGGCTAAGCGAAAAGAAGAAATCAAACAACATTATGGGATAATCTTCTAGCAACCAAATATGTGAGAAGTTAGCCTCCATCAACTCACAAAAGCACGACTTAACCAATTTTTGAATCAATTGCACCTGCAAAACCAACAAAAACTACACCAAGAACATCGAGACGGTTCACCTAGAAATGTTTGCAAAACTAGTTAGACACATGTTTTTTCACAAATGCAGAAGAATCGAATTAAACCCAATCAAAAAGAGATTTATCCAATTCAACACCAAAGTTCCATATAACCAAAAACTTACAAGCGAATGATAGCAATCCAAAATCCCAAAAAGGAAGATGATGTCATCGGGGACAAATGTAGGAAGCTGGGTTCCATCCACTTGCAAAGACACTCAATTTTTTTTGAAGTTAACTACATTTGTGAGAAAAATATCAACAAGTGGAAATATGGAAAGTTCATCAATAATCAAAATTAAGACAGTTAAGATGGGCATGCTTGCAAAATCAAATGACAAATTTTTCTCACAAAGTGGATAAATCCAAGTGAACTAGATAAACATTGAAAAGTGAAGTTTAGTTAAAGATCAAGATCAACAAGACTATACTTAGCCAATTTTTTTACATTTTTACTATCTCTTGCAAGGAATTCCAATTGAATTAACACTTTGTGGGAAAAATCATTTGAACTACATTTGGGCGAGTTAGAAGGAGAAAACCTGCAAAGGTAAAACTTTCACTCCTCAGTGAATTTCACAAAATTGCAAAAGGCAACTAGACTTAATTTTTCATGCTCTACCCAACTGTGCTTAGAAATTTGGCAAAGGACCATCCAAATTAGATATTTCAAATCGGTTATCAACAATGGGAGATGAAAGCTAAAAGCTTACCACAAGGTCAAAACAACACAAATTTTTTGGGGTGCCAGCATAACTTATTGAATTTTTTTACCATATATTGAAATTGAGCTAAGTATGAGTCTTATTTTAATTTTTGCATCATAGTTATAGCTAGAATTGATATTATAATTTTAAAAAATATTTATTTTGCAAAATACTCAAAAGAAATGTACTCTTATAGAATGCAATGATTATCTATCATGCAAAAAAATGTGTCTGTTGAAAAAACCTTAGAAGATTTAATCTACCCACCTACAGAAATAGATGTAGTCTTGTAGAAAATTCTTTTAATACTTTGAAGCAAATTCAATCTCTACAACTTCTATATATAATTTGCATGCAAGATTTTATGCATATAATACAATCATTGTTGCTCATGGAGTTACGTTTCTTTGAGGCATAAGGTAGGGATTCTAAAGCTTTAAAATGTTTTCTTACGAATAGTTAAGCATACCTCCTAAATTATGCAAAGGAAAAAAAAAAAACCACGTTGTTCTCTAATGTCTGCTATTTATCATTTTTTATTTCAAAAAAAACACAATTTCTAATTTCTAATTTCATTATTCATGTTAAAAAAAAAATTGTCAATTAACTATATGAATTTTCATTTCTAAAATTATAGGGGAAAGCAACAAACAATAATAAATTGTGAGGATGATAATTAAACTTGGATTCTCATGTTCCAAAGAAGCCAACAAAAGAAGGTTAAATAAAATTATAGGGGGAAAGACAACCAAGTAACGTTTAGTGTTTTATAGCTTTATCATGTAGAATTTTCAAATATTATTATCTCTAGGAGGAGTGTTTTTTAAGTTTGTTTGTTATGGTTTATGTATCTATCATATTTAGTGGTTTTTTTAATGAAGTTTAGGGTTCTAGGTTTTTATATTGGATTTTTGGAAATAAATGTTTTATCTTTTAATGTGTACTTTCATATTTCTTGTGTTTTCTCTAACAATTAGGTTTGTTCAAATTTTGATATATATTAGGTTTTAAAACTTTATTTGTTCGACTTAAACAATTTTCAAGATCTTATATTTTAGTAGGTGATTTCTAGGTTTAGTGTTAGTCATTGTTTAAGATCTTGGGGTCCATACATAATTATTATGTAAGGCACAAGTTTTATTATTGATCACTTTTGATAAGGTTAGAATCTTCCCTAAGAAGGGTTGGGAAGACCAACTATGTTTTAATAGGGGCATTGCAAACTTATTGAATTTTTTGTAAATTATTGGAATTGAGCTAATTATGAGGCTTTTAAAAAAATTGGATCATATTTATAGTAAAAAATAACATCATTTTTTTTTTAAAATTATTATCAAATTTAGGTAAATGGCTTGTATCGCTTGCTTGTAAACAACATGTGCTTGCTTGCCATGAACCAATATCAAGGTTGTTTAGGATTTAAAAGTTGCATCATTTTAGTTTTCTAATTCTCATCACTTTAACACAATTTGAGTTAATTCGTTTTCTTAATGTAGTCTTTAATAGATTCAGTATCAGGGTCTTTTGTTTCATAGTTGTAGTGTTTAATACTTTAATTTTTGGAAACAACATATCAATTATATACTATAAAGATACCAAGTGTACCACATTTTATCTATCTAGGTGATTAACAATATTGCTTTGTTGTAGACACAACGTTGAAGGATTATAGGAACTCTAAGACAAAATCTATACTTAATTGTATTGTAATATTTGTAAATATATGTCTTTGTTAAGTTCAAGCACTTTTAACTATATATTATATTTTAAAACCTAAAATTTATTGTTTAGCTTCATTCTATTTTTGAAAACCCAATTGTAGGAAGTTCTAAGAAAAGACAATAAGAATGTTGTAGCAATATGCTAAGTTATAGGGACAAGAAAATTTAGTAGGAGTTATGGTTGCAATTGTGTTGGTAGAAATTCAAATGGAAAATCCATACTTTTTTTTATGTGAAAATGCTTTAAATGGTATAATATCCATAATGCATCTCCAATAAAAATTGATTTCAACTTCAATTTTGAAGGCTTATGAAAATATTTTAGGTTTTTGAAAATTAACATTAATGATAGTGGCATGAGGGTGTTAAGAGGGGGGTGGAGATTTTGCTTCCCATCATATTTTTCAACCAAAACCAATTACAATTACTATCCTCCATCATCTAATCTCCCCACTACCATTTAATTCTTCTTTTCTTTATATTTCTTCCAGTTAATGTTTAATAATTGTAATCCAAGAAAATACATATCTTGATCCATTATGTCTAATAATTTACATGTCTTGGTTGTTCTTCCATGTTTACATGCATGTCGACACTGTAGTTGAAAATAAAACATCTCACAAAATTCCCCTTGATTTATCCTTTGATATATGTCCATGCCCTATTCTAGAGCTCTCATTTTGGCACAAGCAGGTAAAATGCAAGCAAAAGTTATGAAATTTGGATTTACACTTGCTAATTGTATTTGCTTGAATGTTTATAAAGCATTTTCTAAAAATCCATTTCTTACATATCTTACAATCATGAAATTCCATAAGACTACATTGTGTGAAATTATTTTCATTTTTGGTTACCATTTTTTTGAGTGTATTGTTCGGTTCACGATTTTTCGTATTCCTTTTACTCAACTCATTGCATCAATCATGAATAATTAATTAGTCTTTTTTGTTGTCAATTGATAAGAGTGGGTGAAATATTCTATAATAGCATATTTCTTTTGTCAATATTTACTTCAAACTAGAGCATCACCTTGTTTGAGGATGCCTTGTAGTTCTATTGTTTGTAGTAACATTAATGTGAAGAGCATGCTCAAAAAGGTTGCCTCAACTCTAGTTCATAAGCTCTCGTTTTGACAAAGGTATGTAGCATGCTACCAAAAGTTGTGGAAATTAGATTTACATTGGTTTTATGATTTGAATCCATGCTTTGCACTTTCAATGGCTATGTAATTTATTTTGACCACAATGCTTTTAGTTTAAGATAATTGAATTGTTATTCTAGCATGTTTAATATAATCTATTTGTGTTTTCATTTTTGACATTTAGTTTTGAATTAGCAATATTACAATATTGTTTATTATTTGATCAACTTATAATAAATAGTCTATTTTAGTTTTTTTGTATACAAATTTTTAGGACAGGTAATATTTTGATCATTTTTGTAATGTAGTATGGTCCTCTTGTTGATATTGATACGAAGATTCCTCAACATGTCCACAATAAAATTTTGTTGAGGTATGATACTTAGTTGTAAATTCCACATTCTTAATTAACTATGCATCACTATAATATCCCAGACTAATTTACTATGCAAAAAAAATTCACTTCCATCAATTTATGTGAAGAGGCATTTCATCAAACACTTCACTATAGACTAAACGAGTTTGGTATTCACATTGTTTGGTGGGCAGGAACAAAAATCAACATAATATTGTATCTCTCATTTTCCCATATTGATATCATTCATTTGCATACATGAGATTAGGATAAACAAAATATCCAACAACTATATGTCTTAAAATGGTATATATTTCATAAAAGAAATGCTCAGAAATATGAAATATTCACTCAGATTATATTAAAATATTAATGAATGTCCACAATAATTTGTTGACCTAAGCCCTTGACCAAGATAATATCTATACCAACACTTCAACAACTATTATCTTTTACGAGACCTCAGTCAATAGCTGCAAATTACTTATTGGGCATACGACTTCTTTAGGATAAGCTACGACTGGCTTAAACTCCCTTGGTCTCAATATATGAGGTATTTAATATGCCAAAAACTCATGAAAGAGTAAAGAGTCAAGGGAAAACTGAACCGCTATTTTAATATATGCAATATTTTTTCCAAGATAATTTTACTTTTAACTGAAATACCAAATTGTACGATAGTTGATAGTATAGAGCTGCTATAGAAGCTGAAAATCATTGACATTAATGAATATTTTAATACTAATATCTCCTATGCCCATCTTCCAGCATTGTAAGAATATTTAAATAATATCTGATATTCTAGTTTATCCAGACCACATACTCTAAAATTCGTCTTTGAAAGAGACCACGAATTTCATAAACCTTTCCGTGAAATCTAATGTGAGAAACTTGTATAATTTCTCCAATAGACTGGCTAGGGTAGATTCTTTGCACCACCGAAACTAGTCATCCTTGGGGTTTCTATCCTACGGTTGGAACTTTGAAAAGCTCTCCAAAATCACAAAGTAGAAAAATATTAAATGCATGATTTCAAATGAGCTTCCAATTTCACTTTATATCCTTCACTGCTCTAGAAAGTGACTTTATTTAAATATTTAATAATTTTGACACATTAGCCACTTTACTTTATAAATAATTAATTTAAGTTGTCATTTAAAATTGTTTTTATTTGAAAAATTATAATTAATTATTAATTATCTTTTGTACCCCCAACTGAAGGTATTGAAAATGCGATAGTAGCTCAGAACTGAAAACTAGAGACACCAATGTATTTTGGAACTCACTAGTAATATGTCTTACTAAAATAGGCACTTTCCAAAAATTAGCTTTCCCTCCAAGATGTTTGGAACACACCTGATAGGAAGAACATGCTTTCGAAAAGAATCAACAAACTCAACAAAAACCCCAAAGCTCAACACTAGCCACTGAATTCCCTTTTGAAAAAGCTGGTGCTCACCGATAAAGATGGAGTTAACTTCGAGGTTGAAATGGCTAAGAATGGGGACATTACAATCCTCCCTTCCCAAAAATTGCTTGTCCTCAAGAAATGCTAAATCAACCAAAAATTCACACTATTGATCCCAACTATTATGATCCTAGGGTCCCACTCTAACCTAGGAGGTTTGTGGTTCCATCTACTCAAAGCATTGTCCTATCGGGCACCTACACAAGTGACCTCTTGAAATCCACCTGCAATAAGAACAATCAAATACTGCAAAAAACTCTATCAAATCCTCAGAGAATTGCTCTTCAAAAAAACCAACCCAAGGCACCATAAGAGTAAGTTCAAGAAGGTTATCATTAACTATCACATTTCTACCATGCATTCCCACATAAAAATTGCCATTTAAATCTAATCTATTATCCCACATATAATTACAAGTAAAAAATAAGCAATGATAATTATTTGGTGCCTACCTCCCTAATTAATACCAAAATTGGTTAACTAAATTCGTCATCCTCTCCATCTAAGACCCCAAATTAACCTTGGCAATGAGTTGATTGGACTGAAATTGCTCCAATTTATAGCTATTCAAATTTAATTTTTTAAAATACATCACTTGTAAAGAATAATAGTTGTTGCACCACTAAATAACCTTAGCCAAAATAAAAATTTGGACTTTTCCCTTTCCTAGAAATATCTCCCAAAAAGTCAATGACTCAGTAGAATACTAGGTTTTACTCATAATCTCTCTCTAGTCCACTTGCAAGAGCTCAAATGGACTCACATGATGATTGAGTAAGGAAATGACAACATTATTATCACACCTTAGGCCCACAATATCTCAGGGTATGCTTCTTCCACCATTACTAGTCACCAATAACCCATGAAAAAGATCTTGGGCATATACACTAACCCAAAGAGTAATTACACCATGCTAATGTTGCACTACTTTGATTCCCCTATGGACCCCACCAAGAGTACATGTGATGGTGCTTGGAGATTCAACACCAAAGGTATCCACCCCATTGAGTTGTAGGCCACAAAATAACTCCCTTCCTTGTGGTAATCCAACAAGGTCAATCGTCAACCCATGATAATCCAATCCACAATAATTGACTATATGAAGTAAACTAGCAACATTCCTGGGTGACCCAATAGGAAATTCAACTAATTTCACCTCATAATTACACACACCACCTAGATCCCATATCTCACAGGTGTTACCAAAAATGGGAGATACCCCATCCTCCAATTCAAGGAGTGTATTTTTGATAGACAAATCAACACCGATCACTAATAGTGGGTTATCAATAGATTGAAAATTATTCCCACCTTCAAAATTAGACCAACCCTCTTGTTATCCCATAACTAAACATGCAATTTTATGACTTTGCTGTAAATCAAATTCTTCTTGGATTTGGTCAAGCTCCTCAATCACTTGCTTGCGATTACACTCTTCATGTTCTTCCCCTAAATGATAATTTTGAAGCCGTGTGGTACGAAGAGTGCTAAAATCATTATGTATTATTCCCTCGCTTATAAATTATTATTCATGTATCCAAGGGTAACTTGGCTCCAAAATGAAATTCTTGTGAAATTCGCTAATTTCATCAATTATTTTCTTGACTTCCACGACTCTTGTGTTAGATTCTTGTTCCTTGCGAGTAGCTGCAATAGATAACTGATTTTCAACTTTGTAGAGTGAAAAATGAGTCCAACTTAATTTCGGTTGAGTTCATCAACCTCTCTCCTTATATTTAACCAAATTGATAACATGATCCCTATCTGACAACAATTGCAAGTAATTTGACTTCATTATTCTCAAGGCTTCTTTGATTACCTGTAAATCTAGAAGAGAGGATTCCCTTTTAATGCCCTTTTGTCTCTTTTCAAATTGGACCTTTCTAAAGAGTTTTTCAATGAATTTGTGTGAGTTATCAAAATGAGTTAGAGCTGCCACAATCTAATCTTCATGGACTATCAATTGATTCTTCAAATCATGTAACTCATTAAGCCTTTGATAAAAATCAGCTTCACAAAATAAATTATCAATTTTTTCTTCAAGAACATGACTCTTAAATTCAGTTACCTCTATGATATTTTCTTTGCATATTCTATGTTCTATGGTAAGCTTTCTCTCCACCATTTTTTAATGTCGAAATACTTGGATCCCATTGACTTATGAGTAGATGGTTTTTATTTGAACAAGTATGCTCATTGTGTTCCCCATGAATGGTTGTTTCCTTAAACAAATCACCTTCCAAATCAAAAGGGTCGATGCTAACCTGAACATTTTCCTCCATAGGTATTGTTTGGAAATCAAACTAATATACATTGGAAATTGGAAATTATTTCCCAACATTTGAACTATCCTCACTAGAGTGATGTAAAAATTCTTTACTATATGTCGATTTAAAAACTTCAACATACTCAACTTCATCGTGCTCTTTTTTTGAAAAAACATTATCAATCTCAATAATTTTATCAATTGCATACCTTTCATTTGGATCATTTAGGAACTCCACCTCATAACTTTCTTGATTTGGAACATTTTTTCATAATTTGAGATGTCATAAGAATGCTCCATGTGAGAAAACTTTTCCTTAATTTTTTGTAAATGTTGTTTTGCTTGAGTAGCTATCTAATTTGCTTCCTTAGCCCTCCTTAGCCATTCACCACACATTTCCTGGTTCCTCACTACAATTTGTGTGCTTGTCTGCAATGTGATTAATTCCTTTCCCGCCTCATGAATGCTAGATTCCTACATAGATACTAAATTGCTATTAGTAGACAAACCAAAATAAGAAATTTCCTCATACCATCCAATGTTGTTATCATATTAGCCATCAATTTCACAAGATTTCCTGTATTGATCTAAATTTGTAGCCAAGGTTGTTGCTATGAAATTCCCATCATTTTTAGCTACAAATCCTTCAATAAATTCATTTTGGAACTTGTTCATGCATACATTTTGAATTAAGGCATTTTCTTGTAGATTTGGCTCTTCTTTTTTTCTCAATTATCTCTTTAATAACTTCTACTTTTTTTCTTCCTTTTTCAAATTTTTGATATAGTTCTATAGATTTGTCTTGGATTTACTTCTTCAATTATTCCCAAAAAATCATCAAAGGAAACTTTATTTTTAAAATCATTTGGTAATCCTTGGTACTCAACAACAATTTTAGTGTGCTCTCTTTTCATTACCACCTTCTCATCGTCTTCCTTTTGTAAGAATTTTTGAAGAGTACTTATAATCTCATTTTTATTTTCTCTAAGAGAGACAATTCTACGCATTTGAACCATTTTTGGATAACTTTGATATTTTCTAAATCACATAACCCATACAGGCTAGTAGAAAACCTTAAACTTATTAGAAATTCCTGCTACTAAAAACATGCATCAAACCCCACTGGCTGGCAAGATCTCCAACTCTGATACCATTATAATACTCTAACCTAATTTATTGTGTAAATTTTTTTCACTTCCACCAATTTATGTGAAGAAGCATTTAGTGAAACACTTGGCTACAGACTGAACTAAGTTTGGTATTGGTATTTTTTGATAGGTAGGAACAAAAATCAACAAAATATTGTATCTCTCATTTTCCCATATTGATATCATTCATTTACATGCATGAGATTAGGATAAATAAAATATCCAACAATTATATTTCTGAAAATGATATATTTCATAAAAGAAATGCTCATAAATATTCACTTAGACTATATTAAAATATTAATGAATGTGACCCACAATAAATTGTTGACCCGAGTCCTTGACCAAGATCATACCTATTCCAATGCTTTACCAACTATTATTTGTGGTTGTTATTGATATCCTTGTGGTGTACGATGGCCAAGTAAGGAGTAAGGAAACATGAAGGAATCGAAACTCACAAGGAAGAAAGGATTCATTGAAGTCTTTAACTATGTTGACTCCATTATACTCCATGACACCCTCTTACAAGTCTCTATCTTGAATGACACCTTAGTCAATAGTTGCAAATTATTTATTGGGAATACGACTTCCTTAAGATAAGTTACGACTAGCATAAACTATTGTTGTAACTCCATTGGTCTCAATATATGAGGTATTTAATATGTTGAATGCACACAAGACAATTGAGAGGAGGCATGAATCGAATGTTCATTAAAACTTCAAAACCCTCATAAACATTTAGATCCACATCAACTTAATTAACCCTTAATCTATTAGAATGATTTAGCATGAAGGAAAATAACATAAAACTCAAACACATCAATGACATGCACAATAGAACACCAAATTTACATGGAAAACCCAAGAAGGGAAAAACCATAGTGAGGATTAGCTCACAATATAAGGTAATTGCAACACCAAATACAAAAGGCTCATTGTCCAATAGAAAGAATGGCTCAATACCAGATCACATAAAAGAAGAAAAGAAGAATGTTACAGTGAGAAACAATCTCAATGCAACAAAAAATTCCACCATTGCATCACTGACACATTTGCAGCCTCTCTAAAGACTATAGAAACCTTCTACCCACTACTTCTAGTGGTCTAACTCATTAAGCTCCCACTACACTTCACAACTCTGAAATTTGAATCACAACCTTCACACACTCATCCTCCATCAACACAACACTTATTTATACCTTCTTCAACCTTGAAAACATTCTCCAAGGTCAACTATGCACCTCAACCATGCAAATTCAAATTAGGTCAGCACTAACCATTCCTGTGGTGGAAAGGAATGAAATTGGACCACACCACTTCTTAACTCAGACCCAAATCATACATATACACCATGCCACGCTTCCACAATTACCAAATCAAATCCACAATTAGTGTAAACACCCAAGGTCGATCGAACTTGTGTAAACACCTTTAACATTTAAGTACATGCTTACTTAAATCCAAGGATGACTCGCATAACACACACCACACTTGAACGCAATCTAGAATATTCCACAAACACGTTGAAATCCAACAAATTCCTTCGCAATAATTTTCACCTGAAGAATGTACACACCCAGTCCACTTAGACAACTTTCCATACACTGTAACTCAAGAAACCACCTTACAGAACAACAAACCACAAACAACTTCAACTGAAAGTAGATATGAACCTTATCATAACACTTTCAAATTTTCAAGATTAAAAACCAAACTGTGAAGAAATACGGAGCAAAACCATTTATCTCAAACAACATTACAACACAGTTCACACACTAGTGAACATAATTCTCTTTGCACAACAATCCAAACTAAGAAATTCTTAATATAACATGTATGAACACCTTTGATCAACATATCATAACCACACAAGCATATCATTGACACAAAATAAATGTGGAGCAAAACCAAAACACCTCTTTGTACACTAGAACACCTCTACAACACACTATTTCCTCTTTTATTCAAATTTTCTCAAAAGCACTTGGAAACCAAGCACCAAAGACACATGCTCATCATCTTCAACACTTCCTCATCATCACCAAACCAACAACATCCACAAAGAAAATCTTATCAAAGAGACACTAGCGGTTGACATCAGTAGCACATACTAATGACAACATAATGAAACTAATCAAAGCATCATCACAACTTCTCAACCATCAGTATTTGACATTAATGACAACACAACATAAGCTTGTTGACATCAATGACAACACTAACTACTCATACTTGCAACATAATATGTCACAAGCTCATGAAAGAGTAAAGAGGTGAGGGAAATTGAACTGCTATTCTAATATATGCAATATTTTTCCCAAGATAATTTTGTTTTTAACTGAAACACCAAATTGTAGGAAAATTGATAGTATAGAGCTGCTATAGAAACTAAAAAATTATCGACATTAATGAATATTATTTTAATACCAATATCTTCTATGCCCATCTTCCAGCATTGCAACAATATTAAAATATTATCTAATATTCCAGTTTATCCACACCACATACTCTAAAATTTGTCTCTGAAAGAGACCATGAATTTTGTAAACCTTCCTGTGAAATCCAATGTGAGAAACTTGTATAATTTCTCCAACAGATTGACTAGGGTAGATTTTTGCACCACCAAAACCAGTCACCTTAGGATTTTGTCCTAAGGTTTGAACTTTGAAAAACTCTCCAAAATCACAAAGTAGAATAATATTCATTGCATAATTTCAAATGATCTTCCAATTTCATGTCATATTCCTCACTACTCCAAAAAGTGACTTTATTTAAATATATAATATTTTTGGCACATTAGTCAATTTACTTTATAAATAATTAATTTATCATTTAAAATTGCTTTTGTTCAACAACTTACAATTAATTATTTAATTATTAACTATCTTTTGTGCCCCCAACTAAAGGTACTGAAAATGCAACAATAGCTCTGAACTGAAAACCAAAGATACCGATGTATTCAAGAGCTCACTTGAAATATTTCTTACTAAAAAAAGCACTTTCCAAGAATAACCTTTCCATCCAAGATGTTTGGAACACACCTAATAGGAAGAAACTTCTTTAAAAAAGAATCAACAAACTTAGCAAAAACCCCAAAGCTCAATGTTAGCCAATAAATTCCCTTCTGATAAAGGAGGCACTCACAGATATTGTTGTTAATATGTTGACTAAGTACGTTGCATAATATGCGATGCATTCAATCTTTACTTTAAACAGTCTTTAAACTTATAAATTTCCTTCGCACTTTATCATTAATAATAAATGTGGCTAAATAAATAAATATATATATATATATATATGTATGTATGTATGTATGTATGCATATATATATATATATACGTAATATATATATATATAAAAATAGTCTTTAAACTTATAAGTTTCCTTCACACTTTATCATTAATAATAAATGTGGCTAAATAAATATATATATATATATATGTACGTATGTATGTATATATATATACACATACATTATATATATATTATGTATATATATATACATACATACATACATACATATATATATATATATATTACACACACACGCACGCACATATGGGTATTCCTTGGAAATAAATATGTATACATTTGATATTCAAAAGAATAAGATCAAGTTAACATTCCATATATATCATTTGTATATATATACCTATATACATGTATACATATGTTGACAAATTCATATATTTCCATTTGTCATTTACATACATGTATATTGATACATGTATGCATATGTATATATCTCACATATATATATATACATACATACATACATATATATATACACACACATTTGATTACACAATCACATACACAAACAATTACTATCTTATTGATAGGTATCACCATGCCCATAAGCAACTCATCCATAAGCATGCATAGGTATGTCTACCTATGTGCTCTCATGTACGTGCTCCTTTATGTGTATGGTCTATCATCAACATGTATATGTATACATATATATACTTTCAACGTATGTACATCTCATCAATCAAGTATATAAATATAAAGAAGTACTCACATGCACCAAGCACTAAACATAACCCAAGTATGCTCCTTAACAGAAATCAAGATCCTTTCTAATACAAACACATTAAGCTAAAGGATATCTTACCAATTCCCAAACACTATGACTTGAATCAACCATTCTATTAGTGAGTGTGTGTGTGTGTATAAGCTCACTTAGGTTTCATTACAGGTTACTTCACCAAGTTCTTCTCCTAAGTGATACTTCTCCTCGCTTCTGGAGGATTGATTTTGAACCTGCATCCAACTTAACACATTTTCATGGTAGTCAGTCGTTCATCAATACAAACATTTGCATTCTACTTTTAATAATTAGAATATGAAATTCAATAACCATATATTCCCATTTCCATTTCATTAATGTTTAAATGAAATAAACATTCATTCATTCTTTTCTAATAAACAAATACATTCATACACATATATCTAATCAGAATTCCAAATACAATCACATATGCAATAATTTACCCTAACATAGTAATAGTAAATAGGTAAATGCACACTGGGGTGTGACATACTCCCCCCCTTGTGAATCATCGTCCTCGATGATTTTATGTAGCAACATAAACTAAATAAAGCAAACAAAACATTGTTTTTCAAGCACTTTCAAAAGCACATAAGACATGTGGAAACTTTTGTTCTATTTTAGCATAGTCTTCCCAAGTGGCAGAATCTTCTACATACTGGTCCCATTGGACTTTGCACTACAGAACCTCCCTATTACGCAAGTGAAGCTAACATAATTCGAGCACCTTGATAGGCTCAATTGTTACCACTTTGAGGTCCTATACTTGTAAAGCATTCCAATCAGTTACATGATTATCTCCTGGTATATACTTCTTTATTTAAGATATGTGAAAGACATTATGCATCCAAGCATAGCGCAAAGCTAGTTTGGATGATTTCCCAAACTTGATGGAACTCTTATGCGGTTTTACCCTTAACAACACCTTATCACCTATTGTAAAATTCCTAGGTACTCTCTTTGCATATGTGTAGCTTTTATGCCTATCATTGGATTTAGCTAGCCTTTGCTTGATAATCTTAACTTGTTCCTCCATCTTAGCTAACATCTCTAGCCCAAGACTCACCTATCCTCAAGTTTATCCCAACTTATCGGGGTTTGACACTTTTGGCCATATAATGCTTCGAAAGAGGCCATCTTCATTGTAGAATGGTAGGAATTATTATAAGAAAATTCCACTAAAGGTAAGTAATCCTCTCACTTGTATTGTTGATCCATGCAATACATTCTTAGTAGGTATTCAAGTACTTGATTCACCCTTTTTGTTTGTCCATTCATTTCCAGATGATATGATGAACTTATAGCTAGTTGAGTCCCTAGCATGGAAAATAAGGTTTGCCAAAACCTTGAGGTTACACGTGCATCCCTATCCAAGATAATCTTCTCAAGAA
Organism: Sequoia sempervirens; assembly: GCA_007258455.2. Taxonomy (NCBI): domain Eukaryota; kingdom Viridiplantae; phylum Streptophyta; class Pinopsida; order Cupressales; family Cupressaceae; genus Sequoia; species Sequoia sempervirens. Next base: position 212,927,769 of record VDFB02075321.1, on the reverse strand, counting down.
TTTTGTGTAGTCTACACACCTCTTGCACAAATTTCTAAGCTATGACATGAGCTCCATCAGTTAAATTCCTAGGCATGAAATGTGCTACCTTGGTAAGCTTGTCTACAACTACTAAAATGGCATTGTGATTATTTCTGGACATAGGCAATCCTTGCACAAAGTCCATATTAATTACTTGCCACTTACTCTCTAGAATATCGTGTGGATATAATAAGCCTACTGGATGATGATGTTTTGCTTTCACCCTTTGACATTCCAAGCATTTAGCTACAAATCTAGCAGCATCTCTTTTCATCCCTTTCCAAAAGTATAATGGCTTCACATCAGCCAACATTTTTGTCACACCAAGATGTCCTGAGTATGGTGCTTCATGAACTTCTTTCCACACAAGATTTCTCAACTCTTTAGATTCAAGCACATGCATTCTTCCCTTATACCTAAGAAATCCATTGGGTTCAAAATGAAATCCTTCATAACTTGCATCTCGTGGATTATTTGTGAGTGCTTTCTTAACTTGCAAATAGTACTCATCCTCTTTACATTTCTATAATACTTTACCTTTAAAGTTGGTTTGGATTGTCACTATTGAGGCAATATTTCTTCTATGACTTAAGGCATTAGCTACCCGATTCTCTTTTCCTTTGATGTAGATGATATTGAAGTCATAATCAACTATCAACTCCAACCATCTTCTTTGTCATGCATTTAGATTAGGCTAAGTGAATAGATACTTCAACCCGTGATGATCGGTTTTCATCTCAAAGGGCTTCCTTAATAAGTAATGCCTCCACATCTACAATGCATGAACCATCGCCTAACTCTAAATCATGCGATGCATAATTTTGCTCATAGGGTTTCAAATTTTTTGATTCATAAACAATTACTTACCCTTCTTGCATTAAAACTCCACCTAATCCTTCTCATGATGTATCTGTGATAACAGTGAAGTCACCATCAGGATCTAGTACTTTCAAAATTAGAGCAATAGTTAACTTCTCTTTTAGTAGATCAAATGTTGCTTGGCATTTTTCTGTCCACTCAAACTTTTTCCCTTTCCTCTGCAAAGAAGTAATTGGAAAAGCTATTATGGAGAAATTTGCAACAAATTTCCTATAATATCTTGGCAAACCAATAAAACTTCTTACCTTGGAAACATTTTTAGGTACTGGTCATTCTAACACTGTTGTGACCTTGATTGGATCAATTGAGATACCTTTAGCTGATATCACATGTCCAAAGTACTGCACCTTCTTCTAGAAGAAGGTACATCTAGAAAGTTTTCCATACAACTTATATTCTTTCTGTCATTATAGAGCTATCTCCAAATGCTTGCAATGATCCTCCTCATTCTTTGAATAGATTATGATATCATCAAGGAAAACTAAGACAAACTTATCTAGGAAATCCCTAAACACGTTGTTCATTAGATTCATAAAAGTTGTCAATGCATTAGTTAGTCCAAATGGCAGGATTGTAAACTCATAATGCTTTTATCTTGTCTTAAAAATAATCTTGAAGATGTCTTCATCTTTGATTCTTAACTGGTGGTATCCATATCATAGATCAATCTTAGAGAACACAACAACTCACATTTGATCAAAAAGGTCATCAATGTGTGGCAATGGATACTTGTTCTTTACCGTAACTTTATAAGCATCTGATAATCTATGCACAACCACAATGTACCATACTTCTTTTTCACAAAGATTGTTGGTGCTCCCTAGGGTGATACACTTGGTCTTATCAATCCTTTAGATAACAATTCATTTAGTTGTGCCTTAAGCTCCATTAACTCAGTTGTTTTCATTTGGTAAGGCACTTTGGAAATAGGTTCTGATCCTGGAACTATTTCAATAGAGAAATTGAAAATTCTTTTTGGTGGTAGTTCAGGTAATTCTTCTGGAAACACATCCATAAACTTCTGCAAGATAGGATATCTTTCCATATCTGTCTTTCCAGTTTCCATCATTTCACTTTCTTCCACCTCCTGGTAATCTTCTAATCCATAGTTTACCATACTATCTTGTGAATCTATTCCCTTATATTCTTCAAGATTTTATATCTTTACTGCAAAAATATTACATCATTTCTTCTTATCCCTAAGCAGTTGCATAGTGAACATTTGACGTAACTTGACTTCCCTAGGTATCTCTTAAAGCATCACTTGGTTACCTAAATCATCCAAGAACTCTACAATTTTGGCATGACAATCTACCTTGGCTTTATGCTTCCAAAGCTAGTTCATTCCTAGGACAACATCATAGGATCCTAAGGGTGCTACATATAGGTTTACCTCTATAGAAAAACAAGGTAGCTCAATCCTAGCTTCAAACAAACATTGTTCCACCGTTACTCTTGTCTGGTTTGCATATTCTACAACCCATGATTTTTCCATGTAACCAACTTTCCTAGTTATTTGCTTTGCTATTCTAGGTGAAACAAAATTCTCAGTAGCTCCAGTATCTATAAGTATGGAAATGGGTAAGCCAAACAAAATACCTGGAGTCTCCACTTGGGTAACTTGGTACTCCGCTTGACAATCATTCAAAGCAACATGAATCTTCTGCTAGAACGCTTGCTGGGAAGGAATTGGATTTCCATAAGGTCATGACCTAGAAGGCTTATTGGGACAATTTGATGCATAATGGTCTCCTCCACATGTGAAGCATCTCATTGCTAGTCCTTTCTTCTTTGCAGATTCACTAGGTTTACTAGCATTGCTTCCAACATTGTTCTCATTACCACCATTGAACTTATTCCTTATGTGTTCCTTCCTTGATTCTCTCCCATTATTTCAAGGTACCTTATCCCCTTGCTTCTGAAAATATTGCACCCCTTCAAACTTCCTTGGATTTGGTTTAACTTGAGCTCCTGTGAACTTCTTATGGTTCCTATTCTCTTGGGAGATGGAGATGGCTTTGAGCGTCTTCTCCTACTTAACAACCTTCTCATACAATAGACCCATAGTGGTTGGACCATGAGCATGTACCTCACCCCCAATCTGACTATTAAGCCCCCTGATGAATTTCCTTGTGCGGAATCATTCATCCTTCTGATACATTGGTACATAATGTAACAGTCGGGTAAACTTTTCCTAGTACTCATTTACTGACATTTCTCCCTGTCTCAAATTTTGAAAATCAATGAGTTTTTGGTCAAAAAAGAGTTGAGGTAAGCATATTTTTCAAAATATTTCCACAAACTCGTTCCATGTAAGTTTCAGAGAATTGAGATCGAGTTCCATTTTCTTGTTCATCCACTAGTTAGAGGCTTATCCCACTAACTGATAGGTTCCCCATACTACTTCCATGACCTTTGAATAATTTTTTATCTCAAAATATTTCTTCATCTGGATCAACCATGCCTTAGCTTCTTCCCCGTTCGTGCTACCTTAAAATTTAAGTGGGGTTATTTTCCTCATGTCCCTAGAAAGTTCAGTAGCCATACGCTTCTTACTAGTTCCCTCAGATAAAGAAGGTGAATTCTCTTTCTCATGTTTGTGGGTTTGACCATGATTGTGAGAATTTTCTCCCTCATCCTCATTATTTGGAACTTCCTTCTCTACTCTATCTTTTATCCTTAAACTTCCTACTCAAGATTCCCCAACCTTGCATTGGTTTCGTGAATGATAGCCAAAATTTGATCCAATTTAGCTTCATCACCCATCGGACCTTGTTCGACTTCATGACTCCCTCCAAGATTGGTCCTAGTTCTCACCATCTTTGTAAGAAAAGGTTCATACCTAAAGTTTCATCTTTATTAGATTAAATCATGTTCTTAGTATCTTATGGACAACAATTAAAAGAGAATTCATTTGCACATAAAATAATTTTCACATAAGATTTGAGCACAAGCTTTTGATAAACACATGATTTTAATACTTTTGAGGATCTTGAAATCCTTTCAATTACATAGAGTGACTATTCAGATAGTCAAGTGTAGAGTATCCCTCATATTCACTCTTCGACACATAACTTAATGGTGTATACCCTACAAAATTTTGTTCATCTCTCATTTGATCTTCTCTATCCCAAAATGGATAGTAACCTTCAGATTTATCACCCGATACATAGTTGCAAAGCACATAACCCTTTAATTCATTACTTGAGGAAATTACAATCACTTTTGACATCAGAAGAACTCTAGGGTCTCTAAATATGAATGTTGGACTGACACTCCCTTTCGAGGGCATATCCCTAGAAAGTGACAAGGAATCAAACTTTGCTGGTGAAACTGGAGGTAGATAGTTGAAATTGGCTTCCTCCTTCGTCCTTCTCTTTACTTTACTAATCCAAGAAAGAGTGTATCTGAAGGTTTCAATATCGCTTAACTATACAACATTATCATAGTTGGTACCCTCTATCATATGAATAATGGCCTCTTTTTCCTTCTTGGCTTTTAGGTAGCGCTTGTTTTCGATTATTGACTTTCTTGCAATTAACCTAAGACGCACCATCCTAACACAAGAATTTTCAAACATTAGTCTTATTCAATGTTGGATGGAAAGCATGATGAGCACATAGGTTCTAGAGCTAAACCTGGTAGCTCTGATACCACGTGTAACATGCCAATTATCCATGCAAGTAAATTTCCTAAGTTTTCACTTCTAAGTAAATAAACTATGTTTCAAACCATCACAGTGAAAATTTTATTTTCCAAAGAGAGAAAGAATGAACAAAAATGACAAAAAAATTTCATCCATTGATTTCAGTTTCAATACAATATTCAACATGTTACAATATTTCCAAGATTGTAAAAAATTACATACATAGCTCAACCAAGGTTCAAAGCAATAGATATAGATGGTCTGAGAATCTTCTACAAACTTGATCACCAACTGAGGAGGAGAAGCATCATTCAAGCATTTTTCTACTAACCACAGACTCATATGCGGTCCCTCACAAATCTATCATAGAATAGATGGCCCTACCCTTTGACGAAGAGATTGGTGAAGAGACCTTGTAACTTAACCTTAATGAGCTTAGTGTTGTGCCCTACATAACAAGAACTTGTAGACCTTACAATCCTAATCTAGCATACATAAAAAGAAACACGTTGAACTGATAGTGGAGCCAAAGGTAAACACAATACTTTGGCCAAAGTATTCTCACTTAGTACTTCAAGTGATAGTCATCCTATTCACATACACTACCCTAGCTCATTATAACTTTGGAACATTATATCTATGCTTAGGTAAACCTTCAATAGGTAAACATTAACCTCAAATTTGACCTATTTCCTTTTCCCAAATCTTAATGGAATCTCTACCAAACACACATAAACAAAAGCATAATTTACCCCCCCTTCAATGGATAATCTAACCCTAGGTATAACTCATAAGCTTTCCAATTTTTAAAACAACTTCTCATAAAATAACTTAACAAGCTATTCAAATTTGTCATTCCTAGTATATACTACTATAGATGTCAATCAATCACTCCTTAATATGGAGTAAATACAAACACTTGTATGGAAATCATATCAACAAGACATTTCCTCTTTTATAAGCAAATAGAATATTACTCTTTTTTAAGCCAACTAGTGCAAATCCAAATAAACATACAAGGAAAAAAATCTTTCAAATTATAAGATAAAACAAAAAGAGAATAGTTTTCCATGCCTGCTAATCGCTTAATCCAATCGACTCTTTGAATCCCTAGCTTGGCCTCCCCTTATTATCAACTTAGCAATCAACTTCTCTTCACTAATCTCACTAAAATTCTCTCACACAAGCTCTTAGTAAACTAAGAATCACTCAATGAAAACTACAACATAAATGGAGTAGCATATTGTTGCAGATGAAAAGTGTGTTCCAAATGAGGTGAGTACGCCTATATTTATACTCAAAATCCAGCTTCTAAAGGCTATAAACAAGGATCATTCTATGCCACTTCTCAACCATAAACAATCAACTCGGCTTTCCAATAGTAAGGTGGAAGATTCCTATCAAGTTACTCAACAGAAGTCTACAACAAGTTGATTATATGATTGCCATAGCAGGTTTGAAAAATTCATAAAGTACATGCTTTATATAGCAAATCAGTTTCCAGGCTTGAAAGACTTCTAAAGTGATCAGATAATTCATAATATGGCACCAAGTTTACAACACATTCCCTATTCTTAAGCCTGCGATTTAATAGTGGAAATGGTCTATCATATTTTGGTTGCACATACTCAGTCGACTTAGTCAATGCATGTCTATCGACACATTACATTGGTTTGACCTTATTTATTTATATTGTTGTTAATACATTGACTAAGTACGTTGCATAATATGTGATTTATTTAATCTTTACTAAATAGTCTTTAAACTTATAAGTTTCCTTCGCACTTTATCATTAATGATAAATGTGGCTATATACTTAATAGTGCACTATTACATATTACGTTGTATTTCCTATTTGATTGACTTTAGAATATATTTATATGAATCGGCCTTTATACTTTGCATAATATATATATATACACACACATATATATATATATACATACACACACACACACACATATATCAAATAAATAGCTTTCAATTCTACATATATATTCCTTGGTAATAAATATGTATGCATTTGATATTCAAAAGAATAAGATCAAGTTAAAATTTAATATACAATATCATTTGTATATATCTACATATATATATATACCTATATACATGTATGTGTATGTATACATATGTCGACATATTCATATGGACATTTTCATTTGTCATTTACATATGTGTATATCGATCCATGTATACATACATATATATATATATATATATATACACATTTGATTACACAATCACATACACAAATAATTACTATCTTATTGGTAGGTATATATAGTGTATATATATATATATATATATATATATATATATACATACATACATACATGTCACATTGTCCTCTTGATATCACCATGCCCATAAGCAACCTGTCCATAAGTGTGCATAGGTATGCCTACCTATGTGCTCTCATGTACGTGTTCCTTTATGTGTATGGTCTATTGTCGACATGCATATGTATACATATATATGCTTTCAACATATGTACATCTCATCAATCAAGTATAGCAATATAAAGTACTCTCATGCACCAAGCACTAAACATAACCCAAGTATGCTCCTTAACAGAAATCAAGATCCTTTCTAATGCAAACAAATTAAGCTAAAGGATATCTTACCAATTCCAAAACACTATGACTTGACTCAACCATTCTATTAGTGAGTATATGTGTGTATAATCTCAATTAGGTTTTGTTATAGGTTACTTCACCAAGTTCTTCTCCTGAGTGATACTTCCCCTCACTTTCGGAGGATTGATTATGAACCTGCATTCAACTTAACATATTTTCATGGTAGTCATTCATTCATCAATACAAAAATTTGCATTATACTTTTCATAATTAGAATATCAAATTCAATAACCATACATTCTCGATTTCCATTTCATTAACATTAAATGAAATAAACATTCATTCTTTCTTTTCTGATAAACAAGTACAGTCACACACATATATATCCAATTAGAATTCCAAATACATTCACATATGCAATAATTTACCCTAACATAGTAATAGTAAATAGGTAAATGCACAATGGGGTGTGACAATCCTAGGGTCCCACTTCAACCTAGGAGGTTTGTGGTTCCATCTACTCAAAGCACTATCCTGTTGGACACTTGTACAAGTGACCTCCTAAAATCCACCTACAAGAATAACAATCAAATACTACAAAAAATCTATCAACTCTTCAGAGAATTGCTCTTTGAAAAAGCCAACCCAAGGCACCATAGGAGTAAGCTCAAGGAGGTTATCATTAGCTATCACATTTCCAACACCATGCATTCCTACATAAAAATTGTCATTGAAATCTAATCTGCTATCCCACATATATGTGCAAGTCAAAAATAAGCAATAGTAATTATTTGGTGCCTACGTCCCCATCCCATACCAAAATTGGTTAACTAAATCCATCATCCTCTCCATCTGAGACCCCAAATTAACCCTATCAATGAGTTGATTGGACTGAAATTGCTCTAATTTATAGTTGTTCAGTTTTGATTTTTCAAAATACATCACTTGTAAAGTGTAAGTGGAGCCCAAGATTACCGTTTGCAGGATAAACTTCCACATAAAAAGAGAGAAGCATTGCACACTATTTCACCAGAGAAGAGGAAATGACAAATGAGATATGATTAATTTACACAATGTTATAGCCTTTTAAAGGCATAAAGTATATGGTGGGTGTAAAACTACCTGATACGGGAAAGAAACCACCCAAATTAATAAAATTATTATGCCCGAGTTAACTTAAGCCTAAGGTAAATATAATTTACTCTAACACCCCCCTTAAGTGCAACTTAGGGAGAATGCAAATGCAAATATGAAGATGCAATATGGGTCCTGGCCACACAACCATGTTAGGTTCCCATTTACAACTACAAAAATAAATATCTCACAACTGGAGAAAAGGAGAAAAACCCTATGGGAAAAAACCCCTCTTTAAAAGAGAGAAAAGAAAACAAAAATGATGCATGGATGGAGGACTCAATCACATAAAGAATAATAATTTCTACAACATTGAATAACCTTGGCTAAAATAAAAAATTTGACCATTCCCTTGACTAGAAATGTCTCCCAAAAAGTCATCAGCTCGGTAGAATACTAGGTTTTGCCCATAATCTATCTCTAGTCCACTTGTAGGAGCTTAAATGGACTCACATGATGATCAAGGAGATAACAACATTATTATCACACTTTAGGACCATAATATTTGAGGGTATACTTTTTCCAGCATTACTAGTCACCAATAGCCCATGAAAAATATCTCGAGCATATACACTAACTTGAAGAGTAATTCCACCATGTTGATATTGCGCTACTCTGATTTCCTTGTGGAATCCACCAAGAGTATATGTGATGGTGCCCAATATTAATATGAAACACAAAAGGAATCGTCCCCATTGAGCTATAGACCACAAAAGAACTCCCTTCCTTGTGGTAACCCAAAAAGGTCAACCGTCAACCCATGATGATCCAATCCACAATAGTTGACTGTAGGAAGTAAACCAACAACAATCTTGGGTGACCCAATAGGAAATTCAACTAATTTCACATCATAATTACACACACCACCTAGATCCCATATCACATTTGTGTTACCAAAAATAGGAGATACCTCATCCTCCTATTCAAGGATTGTATTTTTGAAAGATAAATCAACACCCATCACCAATAGTGGGTTATCAATAGAGTAAAAATTATCCCCACCTTCAAAATTAGACCAACCCTCTTACCATCCCATAACTAAACATGCAATTTAGTACTCTATTCTAAATCAAATTCTTCTTGGATATGATCAAGCTCATCAATCACTTGCTTGAGATTACACTATGGATGTTCTTCCCCTAAATGATCATCATTTTGAAACTTTGTGGTACAAAGAGCGTTGAAATCATTATGGATTATTCCATCACTTATGCATTCTTCTTAATGTATCCAAGGGTTACTTGGCTCCAAAATGCAATTCCTATGAAATTCATCAATTTCATCAATTATTTTCCCGACTTCCATGATTCTTGTGTTGGATTCTTATTCCTTGCAAGTAGCTACATTAGATGACTAGTTTTTCAGCTTTATAGAGTGGAAAATGAGTCAAACTTAATTCTAGGTTGAGTTCATCAACCCCTCTCTCCTTATCTTCAACCAAGTTGATAGAATGATCCTTATTTGGCAACAATTGCAAGTATTTTGACTACATTATTTGTAAGACTTCTTTGATTACCTATAAATCTGTAAAAGAAGATCCCCTTTCAATGCCCTTTTGTCTCTTTTCAACCTAGACCTTTCAAAAGATCTTTTCAATGAATTTGTGTGAGTTATCAAAATGAGTTAGAGCTGCCACAACCTTATCTTCATTTACTATCAATTGATTCTTCAAATCATGTAACTCATTAAGCCTTTGATAAAAATTAGTTTCACAAAATAAATTTTCAGATTTATCTTCAAGAATATGACTCTTAAATTCACTTACCTCTATGATATTTTCTTTGCATATTCTATGTTTTGTGGTAAAGACAATGTTGTGTTTGAAAGAGAATTCATCATAATCTTTCTTTCCACTATATTTTAGTGTCAAAATACCTAGATCCCATGGACTTATGAGTTGATGGTTTTGATCTGAACAAGTATGCTCATAGTGTTCCCCATGAATGGTTGTTTCCTTAAACAAATCACCTTCCAAATCAAAAGGGTTGAAGCTAACCTGAACATTTTTCTCCATAGGTGTTGTTTGGAAATCAAACTGATATACATTGGACATTGGAAATTCTTTCCCAACATCTAAACTATCCTCACTAGAGTGATGTAAAAATTCTTCACTATATGCCGATTTAAAAACTTCAACACACTCAACTTCATCCTGCTCTTTTTTTGAAAAAACATTAGCAATATCAATAATTTTATCATTTGCATACCTTTCATTTGGATCATTTAGGAACTCCACCTTATAACTTTCTTGATTTGGAACATTCTTTTCATAATTTGATATGTCATAAGAATAGTCTATTTGAGCAACCTTTTCCTTAATTTTTTGTAAATGTTGTTTTGCTTGAGTATCTATCAACTTCACTTCCTTAGCCCTCCTTAGCCATTCATCACACATTTCCTATTTCCCCACTACAACTCGTGTGCTTGTATGCAATGTGATTAATTCCTTTCTCGCCTCATGAATGCTAAACTCTTGCACATATACTAAATTGCTATTAGTAGACAAACCAAAATCATAAATTTTTTCATACCATCCAATGTTGTCATCATAGGAGCCATTAGTTTCACAGGCTTTATTAGATTGATCTAAATTTGTAGCCAAGTTTACTGCTATAAAATTCCCATCATTTTTAGCTACAATCCTTCAATAAAATCATTTTGGAATTTGGTCATGCATGCCTTTTTAATTAAGGCATTTTATTGTAGCTTTGGCTTTTCTTTTTTCTCAATGATCTCTTTAATAACTTTTGATTTTTTTCTTCCTTTTTCATTTTTTTGATATAGTTATATAGCTTTTACTTTACTTGGATTTCCTTTTTCAAATATTCCCAAAAAATCATCAAAGGAAACTTGATTTTTAAAATCATTTGGTAATCCTTGGTAGTTAACAACAATTTTAGTGGGCTCTCTTTTCATACCACCTTCTCATCCTCTTCCTTTCGTAAGAATTTTTTAAGAGTACTTATCATCTCATTTTGATTTTCTTTAAGAGAGACAAGTCCACCCATTTGAACCATTGTTGGATAACTGGAAATTTATGAATCACATAACCCATACAAGATGGTAGAAAACCTTAAACTTATCAGAAAATCCTGCTACTAAGAACATGCATCAAAACCCACTGGTTGGCAAGATCTCCAACTTTAATACCACTATAATACACCGAGCTAATTTACTATGAATTTTTTTTTCACTTCCACCAATTTATGTGAAGAGGCATTTTGTCAAATACTTGGCTATAGACTGAACCAAGTTTGGTATTCATATTGTTTGATGGGTAGGAACAAAAATCAACATAATATTGTATCTCATTTTCCAATATTGATATCATTCATTTACATATGTGAGATTAAGATAATAAAAATATCCAACAACTATATGTCTAAAAATAATATTTCATAAAAGAAATGCTCAGAAATATTCACTCAAACTGTATTAAAATATTAATGAATGTCCACAATAATTTTTTGACCTAAGCCCTTAAGTAAGATCATAGCTATTCCAACGCTTCAACAACTATTATTTTTGGTTGTTGTTGATTTCCCTATGGTGTACGATGACCAATTAAGGAGTAAGGCAACATGGAAGAATCACAACTCACAAGGAAGAAAGGATTCATTGAAATCTTTGACTATGTTGATTCCATTATACTTGATGTCACCGTCTTACAAATCTCTATCTTTTATGAAACCTCAGACGATAGTTGCAAATTACTTATTGGGCATATTACTTTCTTAGGATAAGTTGTGATTGACATAAACTATTGTTGCAAATCCCTTGGTCTCAATATATGAGGTATTTAATTTACCATGAACTCATGAAAGAGTAAAGAGTTGAGGGAAAATCGAACCATTTTTCTAATAAATGCAACATTTTCCCAAGATAATTCTACTTTTAACTAAAATAACAAATTATATGATGACTAATAGTATAGACCTATTATGGAAACGAAAAAATCATCGACATTACTAAATATTATTTTAATACCAATATCTCATATGCCCATCTTCCAAAATTGCAAAAATATTAAAATGTTATCTGATATTCCAATTTATCCATACCACATACTTTGAAATTCGCCTCTAAAAGAGACTTCATGAATTCATAAACCTTCCTATGAAATCCAATGTGAGAAACTTGTATAATTTCTTGAACAGTCTAGCTAGGGTAGATTTGTTGCACCACCAAAACCATTTGCCCTTAGGGTTTCTATACTAGGATTCAAACTTTGAAAGCTCTCCAAAATCACAAAGTAGAATAATATCTAATGCATAATTTCAAATGAGCTTCTAAATTCACATTGTATCCCTCACTGCTCCAAAAAGTGACTTTATTTAAATATTTAATAGTTTTGGCACACTAGTCACTTTACTTTACTAATAATTAATTTAAGTTGTCATTTAAAATTGCTTTTATTCGACAACTTACAATATTTAATTATTAATTATCTTATGTACCCCCAGCTAAAGTTACTAAAAATGTGACAGTAGCTTAGAACTAAAAACCAAAGACACTGATGTATTTCAAAACTCACTAGAGACATTTCTTACTAAAAATAAGCACTTTTCAAAAATAAAATTTCCTTCCAAGATGTTTGGATCACACCTGATAGGAAGAAACTTCTTTCAAAAAGAATCAATGAACTTAGTAAAAACACCAAAGCTCAATGCTAGCCACTAAATTCCCTTCTGACAAAGCCGGTGCTCACCGATAAAGTCATAGTTAACTTTGAGGTTGAAGTAGCTGAAAATGGGGACACTATAGTCCTCCCTTCCCAAATATTGCTTGTCCTCAAGCAATTCCAACTCAACCCAAAAGTCACAAGATTGATCCCAACTAAAACTGATTATGATCCCAAGGTCCCACTTCAACCTAGGAGGTTTGTGGTTCCATCTACTCAAACCACTATCTTGTTGGGAACCTACACAAGTGACCTAAAATCTACCCACAAGAAGAACAATCAAATATTACAAAAACTCTATTAACTCCTTAGATAATTGCTCTTCAAAAAAACCAACCCTAGGGACCATAGGAGTAAGCTCAATGAGGTTATTATTAGCTAGGTCATATTTCTAATGCCATGCATTCCCACATAAATATTGTCATTGAAATCTAATCTGCTACCCCACATATAAGTGCAAGTCAAAAATAAGAAATAATAATTATTTGGTGCTTGCCTCCCCAGCCAATACCAAATTTGGTTAACTAAATCCATCATCCTCTCCATTTGAGACCCCAAATTAACCCTGCCAATGAGTTGGTTGGACTGAAATTGCTCCAATTTGTAGTTGTTCAAATTTATTTTTTTCAAAATACATCACTTGTAAAGAATAATAGTTGCTGCAATGTTGAATAACCTTAGCCAAAATAAAATTTCTGACCATTCCCTTGACTAGAAATGTCTCCCAAAAAGTCACCAACTCAATAGAATACCAATTTTTTTCTCATAATCTCTCTCTAGTCCACTTTTAGGAGCTCAAATGGACTCACATGATGATTTAGTAAGGAGATAAAAACAACATTATTATCACTTTAGGCCCACAATATCTTAGGGTATGCTTCTTCCATCATTAGTCACCAATAGCCCATGAAAAAGATATTGGGCATATACACCAACCCAGAGAGTAATTCCACCATGCGGATGCTACACTACTCTAATTTCCTTGTGGACCCCACCAATAGTACATGTGATGGTTCTTGGAGATTCAACACCAAAGGTATCCACCCAATCGATCTATAGGCCACAAAAGAACTCCCTTCCTTGTGGTAATCCAACAAGGTCAATCGTCAACCCATGATGATCCAATCCAAAATAGTCAACTATAGGAAGTAAACCAACAACAATTCTAGGTGACCCAATAGGTAATTCAACTAATCTTACCTCATAATTACACACACCACCTAAATCCAATATCTCATAAGTGTTACGAAAAATGGGAGATGCCTCATCCTCCAATTCAAGGAGTGGATTTTTGAAAGACAAATCAACACCCATCACCAATAGTGGGTTATCAATAGATTGAAAATTATTCCCACCTTCGAAATTAGACCAACCCTCTTGTTGTTCCTTAATTGAACATGAAATTTTAGGACTATGTTCTAGATCAAATATTTCTTGGATTTGTTCAAGCTCCTTAATCACTTGCTTGAGATTACGGTCTTGATGTTCTTCCCATAAATGATCATCATTTTGAAACTTTATGGTATGAAGAGTGTAGAAATCATTATGCATTATTCCATGACTTATGCATTCTTTTTCATGTATCCAAGTCTAACTTGGCTCCAAAATGTAATTCCTATTAAATTCATCAACTATTTTCCTAACTTCCATGATTCTTGTGTTATATTCTTGTTCCTTGCAAGTAGCTACAATAGATGACTAATTTTCATCTTTTAGAGTGAAAAATGAGTCAAACTTAATTCTAGGTTGAGTTCATAAACCTTTCTCTCCTTACCTTCAACCAACTTGATAGCATGATCCAGGTATCTGATAGCAATTAGAAGAAATTTGATTTCATAATTCTCAAGGCTTCTTTGATTACTTGTAAATATGCAATAAAGGGTCCCCTTTCAATGCCCCTTTGTCTCTTTTCAACCTGGACCTTTCAAAAGAGCTTTTCAATGAATTTGTGTGAGTTATCAAAATGAGTTATAGTTGCCACAACCTCATCTTCAGTGACCATCAATTGATTCTTCAAATAATGTAACTCATTAAGCCTTTGATAAAAATCAGCTTCACAAAATAAATTTTCAGATTTGTCTTCAAGAATAAGACTCTTAAATTTAGTTACCTCTATGACATTTTGTTTGAATATTTTATGTGCTATAGTAAAGAAAATGTTGTGTTTGAAAGATATTTCATCATAAGCTTTCTCTCCAACATATTTTAGTGTCAAAGTACCTAGATCCCATGGACTAATGAGTTGATGGTTTTGATCTGAACAAGTATGCTCACTGTGTTTCCCATGAATGGTTGATTCCTTAAACAAATCACCTTCCAAATCAAAAGGGTTGAAGCTAACCTAAACATTTTATCCATAGGTTTTGTTTGGAAATAAAATTGATATACATTGTACATTGGAAATTCTTCCCCAACATATGAACTATCCTCACTAGAGTGATGTAAAAATTCTTCACTATATGTCGATTTAAAAACTTCAACATACTCAACTTCATCCTACTCTTTTTTTGAAAAAACATTAGAAATCTCAATAATTTTATCATTTGCATACCTTTCGTTTGGATCATTTAGGAACTCCACCTCATAACTTTCTTGATTTGGAACATTCTTTACACAATTCGAGATATCATAAGAATGGTCCATGTGAGCAACCTTTTCCTTAATTTTTTGTAAATGTTGTTTTGCTCAAGTAGCTATCAACTTCGCTTCCTAAGCCGTCCTTAGTCATTTATCACAATTTCCCAATTCCTCATTACAACTGGTGTGCTTATCTGCAATGTGATTAATTCCTTTCTTGCCTCATGAATGTTAGACTCTTGCATAGATACTAAATTGCTACTAGTAGACAAACCAAAATTATAAAATTCTTCATACAATCCAATGTTCTCATCATAGGAGCCATTAGTTTCACAAGATTTACCACTGTATTGATCTAAATTTGAAGCCAAGGTTGTTTCTATGAAATTTCCATCACTTTTAGCTATAAATCCTTCAATAAAATCATTTTGGAACTTGGTCATGCATACCTTTTGAATTAAGGCATTTTCTTGTAGCTTTGGCTCTTCTTTTTTCTCAATGACCTCTTTAATAACTTCTATTTTTTTCTTCCTTTTTCATTTTTTTATATAGTTACATAGCTTTGTCTTACTTAGATTTCCTTATTCAAGTATTCCCAAAAACTCATCAAAGGAAACTTGATTTTTAAAATCATTTGGTAATCCTTGGTGCTCAACAACAATTTTAGTGGCTTCTCTTTTCATTACTGCCTTCTCATCCTCTTCCTTTTGTAAGAATTTTTTAATAGTAATTATCATCTCATTTTTATTTTCTCTAATAGATTCAAGTATTTTATTTTAATTTTCTCTAAGAGAGACAAGTTTTCCCATTTGAACGATTGTTAAATAACTCTAAATTTTTTTGAGTCACATAACCCATATAGGCTAGTAGGAAACCTCAAACTTATCATAAATTCTTGCTACTACAAACATGCATCAAACCCCATGAGTGGAAAAATATCTAGCTTTGATACCACTGTAGTACCTTGGGCTAATTTACTATACAATTTTTTTTCACTTCCACCAATTTATGTGAAGAGGCATTTTGTCAAACACTTGGCTGCAAACTGAACTGAGTTTGGTATTCGTATTGTTTGATAGGTAGGGACATAAATCAACATAATATTGTATCTCATTTTCCCATATTGATATTGTTGTCACTCAATATTTCTCCCTTGCTAAGTTGCAAAACTTAGCTTATTGGTGAAACATGGGATCCTTTCCAGATTTTTGGGTCACCTATGACGGAAAGGAACCTCTAGAGAAGGTCGGTTCCTTGGTAACTTCACCTAATCTAACTAAATTAATGCTTTGTTGAGGAAAAGAGTAAGAAGGAAAAATGAAAATGAACCTACTTTTCCCTAAGGTGATACACCAAATGATTTTTTTTTAAAATCCTACACTATTTTTTAAACACGCAATTCCCTCAATAATTCAGTTGGTTCTCACATAACTCAAAAATTTACACATATTGATGCATAAGTGTTTCATAGGAAGGTTTAAGTTTCATAGTTTAAGAGGAAAAGAAATGTTTCACACTTAATGGTTATTTAAATAAGCAACAACACCTACAACCTGCACTAAACATGAGTTTTTCTATTTGAAGGTGCTAAGATATGAGACATACAATAAAGGATTTGCATATAAATCACAAGATAATACATCAATCATTGTTGCACACAATAAAACAAAATATTGAGAAGGAAAAACTTGATTTTGTTGATATAAACAGTGCTTACACAACTGTACATAAGTTTGAAAATGAGCTACATTTGTTGCTCCAACAATGAAATAACTCAAGAAGATACAATATAATGATTGGAGAGAAAAGAACTAGTATCAAATGAGGATAAACCTCTCTTTATCTCCTATGTTAGAGGAAAGATTGGACAGGTTGTTAAAGATTATAAATGATCACTTAACTTTAGTTGACTGCTTCCCCTTCATTTGAGCATTGAAAACTATTGTCCCTTATTTGTCTCTATTGAAAACAAAAGATCTTCAACAAGGCGTGGAGGGATGAATTGTTTGAATTCATCAACTATGATGATGATGCTACCACATCTACTTTTGCTCTTGTTGGCCATTACTCTTAAAACTACTTGCTTCATGAATATAGGACATGTTTCCTATATCTCTGTAACTATCTTGAACTCCCTTAATGGAAAGAACAAGGCTCTTTATGACTCTTTCTTTGAAGATTTCCCCACTTGTTGACTATTACTCCATATCTTCCCTTTACTATTGCCTGCTCTTCATTGCCTCCATGTTCGGATGAAGTACTATCCACCTTATGGTCAACATAAATGCTCATTAAATCCTTTAAAGCTCCTTTTGAAAACTTGATAATTCTCTTCATAACTGTGCAGAATTTCTGCATGACTTCTTATGAATTTCCTTCAATTTCAAAAATATACATTAATTTTAACACTCTCCTTTGCATGGCATTTGGCACTAGTGTGACAGTCCTTTGTGAATTCCAATGCTCAGGAAGACCTTATCAATATGTCACAATAATGTGGAATACTCATTCTATAATGCAGAAATTTCTTTGAAAAGTTACTGACAACAAAAGGATAGCCATTCATACTTGGTAGACCTCCTCTATTTCCCATTGGCAATATATAGATTTCATGAAATCCTTGTTGTGGCATACTTGCGTTTGTACAATTGTTTTTTGCTTCTTGTATAATTTTTTCTCAAATCTTCTTAAACCCTACTTTGTGCATGATATTTGATGCTTGGATTTGTAATCCCTTTTATTGCTTTTTCCTTTATCATAAACCTTGTCTTTTGTTGATGGTCTCCTTTGGTGGCAAAGTTGAACTCTTTGTGGGTAGATCTTTGAGGCAATTTGAATGTTATAAAATCAGACAAATAGGAAACTTTTGACTTTCGCTTCATAGCTCTTCATAGATTTAAGTTTACTTGTATCACCAATGATGTATTCTCAAAATAGTAATTCATGTGCCAAATATTTTACTATGTCGTTTAGCTTCTGCCCACTCTCACAAAGTCTGCAAAACCATGCTTGGATCTTGGAATAATAACTTCCTAGCAGCAAGAATAGTCATTACAACTATTTTCTTTATTGATCTCAAAGAAAAAGTTGTTGCTACATGAAAATAATTTGTGTTATAATAATCTCTCTCAACTCAAAATGAGGAGAATAAAAAACCAACCTCAACAATGAGAATAGTTTGAAATATATGCAAAAAGGAGGCCTAAAAGGATCTTTAGTTGATTGGAATAGATGCTTCAGTCATCACCCTTAGTCTATGCATGTGAAAGATCCTTTCTCTGTCGTGCAAACTTGAAAACCATGAAAAAGGATCTTCAAAAGTGAAGCAAACTAAATGTTTAGGTGGCCAAACTCACCTTCAATCACAGTCAACCCATGTGGGACTCCAAAATTGATGCAAATTTCCCTTTATGCCTAAAAATCCCCCTCAAATGATGGCTTGAATTAAGAGAACTCCAAAATAAACTCAATTTGACTTAAGTCAAAATATAACTCCCTCTTTTGTCTTTGCATAAATTTAGGACAAGGATGAAGTGTTTGAATAAATATTAAAGGTAATGAATAATGATTTACTTTAATATGTATTATGTGAAATTCTATTCCTTACATTATATAATAAATATTAAGGTAACTTTCTTCAACTTTATGCAAAAGCATAAGGGGCAATCTTAATATATTTAATCTCTTGTGGACTCCATGCTCCTCTTTATTAGGTATTTGGAAAGAAAGACCTAAACAAGGCTAAGGTATTAATATGAATGCATTTTCATAAAATAAAGTGATAAAAATCACTTGGGGTGTCCAAAAGTTAGGGTTTCATAAAAAACCTAAAGAAAAGCCTAACACTACCCGTGAGTTCATTTGCATTTCCCATTGTATCAAGTTTGTTGTCCATGCTACGTCACCATGGAGTAACTAGGTTTTGGAGCTTCTGGATATTTTTCAAAGACTTGAAATTCATTCTTGTTGCTGGTAAGTGGCTCTCCATACTTGAAATGATGAAATTCTTTCATTCTTTGTGAAAAAGATGATTGCATACTCTAGTTGTGACAAAAAGTTAAACTGCTTTTTTTTTCCATGGTATTTCTCCTTGCTTTGCTGAAAATGTAAAATATTCCTTTACTTTCTAGAAGGAACGATGAAAACCCTTCTTTCATAGCTACTTGTAAGTGTGTATCCTTTGTGAATAGGTAAAAACTGAGTTTCTTTTCATTATTTTATCTCTGTGAAAGAAGCATTTCAGTTGTTTTGGATTTTGTTGATGACTTGCTTGATTTTGCCTTGAATCAGCCTTCACTTGTTATTATTTCTCTCTAGTTGCTTCAAGTCGTGAAACCCCGACAAATTATCATTTATTTCTTAAACTTCAGCTTTCATTTACAACCCTTCTTTTAGGTTTTTATTGGCATCACTACAATTCTTTTGCCTTCTTTAGGAATTTGATATCTCGAGCTTCTCTTTTTTAAAATATCTTACAACTTACATTTGATAGTTGATGAAACACTATTCTTTAAAAGTCCTTTATGACTATCTTCTAAAATCCATTCTTCATTATAGCTCATTTGGTGACCTTGATTGTGCATCTACTGCAACACTCATGACTCTTACAAATTGCAATTAGTAGATTTTGAGACCCTTTAGAACCTATGCATGGTGGTTGTTATGAGTATGAGGATTATTGTTCTTTTTTTCCCTAACCTCCTTTAGTTGTCATATAGATTTTCTTTATTGTGATTTCAAAAACCAAATGCTGCTCTTTATTGGAGATTTGTTCATTGTCCTTGAATTGATGCATGATCAAAATTGTTTATCTTCATTGTCCCAGACTAGTGAAGTTTTCTCTCAAACCATAAACTAGGTTGTCGTGAAATTTAATGGGTTTTTTCATCTAAAAGTTTCCTATTTTTTTTCAAAAAATCATGAAAACCCAGTTTGTAGTTTTCGAGATATGACTATCACTATCATGATTGTCCTTTAATTTCTTTGCGGCTGGCAGCATAACTTGATTGTCTTTTTAATCAGTAATCATGCATGAGGAGTTGGATTGCTCTTAGAAGATTTGTCATTTTATCATATGCTCTAGGATCAATCTCATATTGTATTCACTATTCTTGAATGTAAGATTTTGTGACTTTGGCCTTGACTATAATGACAGTCATTTTTCCTTAATGATTTGATGACTATACTATCTATGATTGCTCTTGATCTTGTAGTCATGTTTTATTGGTGCTATAACTGTCCATTGAATTAACTATCACTTGCTCTCTTCCTAATGGCTGCCCCCTTTTATTTTTTTGGAAACTAATGTGATTGTCCTTTAAGATTGATTGACTATGAGGATTAACTTAATAGGAAGGTCTCCACTATTGAACCACTGTGACTGCATTATTCTATCCTTGTATACAGAAATGCCATTTTCCTTTTACATTGTTCCCTTCATGCTATCACTTCTGACATGATTTGACTGATGACCTTTGTCTTGATATTGCAAACAATGTTGTTGCCTTTATAATGTATGGAAATCATGACATCATGTAGCATTGCTATGATTGAAACCCTTCATAATTTTATGAAATTTACTTTTTATTCCTCTTTTGTAGCTAAGAGGATAGTATGTTGGGATCAACCCTTGTGGGAGCCGCATTTTCCTCCACATACTATGATGTCAAATAAAGAAATCCTGTAATGGAAAATTTACCTATACCTGCACAATGAACAAATAAGTTAATAAAAATAATGAAGCTCAAAGCTTGATAATGATTGATGATCTTCTGCTTTTCCCGGATACTTGTGATGCTTTTATCTCTGAATTTTTAATATGATGCTTAATAATAAATATATTGAATTCCTATCTATTTGGTATGTAAGAGTGTTGGAATCCTGAGATCTAACACACTTCCTTTTGACCCTTTCAGGTGCTTCATACAAACAACAACAAAACTTTGAGGAGGGACTGAAGATGAAGTTGATCAACTGTGGGGTTCGTCATTCAGGAAATGACAAATCCCTTCTCTCTTATATGTCATTTCTTTCAGTTATTCAATCTCCTTTTCTTATTTTATCATATCAGTTATTCCCATGGCTTGTGTGGGACACTTTAAGCATACTTTTTGTAAAATGAATAAAAGACAACAATTTTATGCAAAGTCTGTGTAATATTTTCTCTTGTAAAACACTTGCATAATAAAACTACAATATTTCATTTTATGACATTATTTGCATGATAATGAGAATCTAGCAAAATTTTCTTTTTGTGTACCTTCACTCTTAAGCCTTCACAACAAAAACACCATTGTTTTCTCCACCTGACCAAATTGGGTTGAAAAACACAATTTGGTAACAACACCACACTCAACATCAAATATACATTATACTATTATGTGAGATTTGTAAGCTTCTAAAGGAAACACAATGGTAATACTAGCAACATTATCCCAATTCAAAACGTAAACAAGCTTTTGTTTCTCCACCAGTGACTCCATATAGAGCAACATTTCCACTAGCGATGCTCTTTTTGGGATCAAATTGACTTAGATTTGTGGCAAAAAATGCAGGAGTCTTGAAACAATCACTCACAATCACTTTCTCTAAAAACCCAATCTCTTAGTTTCCTTACTAACCCCACACATTCCATAACCAACAATCATTGTCGTCCATGTCTTTCACTGATCTAATCCATCACCTCCAATATTACAATTTTTTTTTACTCCATTTCCTCGCTAGAAACTTATTTGTCATTTATACCTGAAATGTACAACTCAATCTCCTCCACAAAGCAATATGAACCCACACATGTCAAGGTTCCATATGTATTGAAGACCTAATCATCTGTTTTGACATCCTTAACTAGAATTATTTCCAAAACTTCATTATCACTTCCCAAGTTGTGAGGATAAGAAAGTATCTTGAATTTCATTAATGCCATTCTTATTAAGGCGTGAATATAAATTAGCATCACATTCCTTGGAGACTGCAAAGTCTAAAATTTAATTGAGTGAATCGGCATTATGCTCTTCATCAATCAATATTAAAATCATCGACCTTCAACTCAGATGTAAAGTGAACATCCTCTTCTTTGACATCTTATGGTTAAATAAATCTACTTCTACGAAAACATACATCAACTCTTTATGGACAAGAAGACTTGTGCCCATATTCCAACTGTTGGATGTTGCTGATATGTGATTGTCATTGATGTCAACACTATTGGTATTAAGGTTGTATATGTCAAGGATATTGAGAAAATTGTAATAAAGTAAGTTGCAGGTTGCCAGTGATGTAGTGAAGTTCAGCATGTTGGCTAGCTCAGTGTGTTGATGATCAGAGGTTGTGGATTAAAGGGTTTATTTTCAAGTATATCTAGTTTATCCACATTAAGTTTCAGAGATCCGCATGAAGAATCGAGTTATGAGTATTTGTGTTCTAACAGTTATTTTATTGCTTCAGTTGGTGTTCCTAAAAGAAGATAATGTGATTCTAGTAAGTTGAGTTGTTGTGGATGCTTCTCTAGTGATTCATGATGCTCATGGATGTTTCTAGATTATGCTCTATCTTTTTTGCATGTCTGCATTGATCGGTGTGATCGCGATCGATGATTTTCTTTTTGTCTGTTCATCTTTTCATTTTCATGGTCGTAGGGTGATTGTAGCATGTTGTGGATCTTCGAGGAATAATTGTTCAAGGTGTTTTGTGTTCGAGGATGTTGTTTTGGGTCTTCACTATGTTGTGGCTGACATTGGTTGATTCGCATTAATAATTATTTATGTTTTGAGTTGATAGTTTGTATACATTTTTTTTTTAAAGCAGGCATGGAGTTGATGTAATTCCTAGTTGTGGATATATATGAGCGATTGTTTATTCCATTTGAAGGTATGAGATGCGTGAATAATTTCCTAATCATTTGAAGGAAAAAGTAGAGTGTGAAGAAGTGTTCATGTGCTTAACTAGAATTGTAATCAGGTATTAGTAGATGTTATTTTCTTAGTTCAAAATCTTGCAGATGTAATTCGAATATTTTTGTAAGACAGTGTGTTCCTTTGGGTAGTAAGCCTTGTTGTAATTAAGCAGTGAGTTGTAGGCAGTGTGCCTGAATGCATGTGCATTCCCCATTTATTCCTTTATACTTTTAACAAGGTATAATCTTGTGGACTAACCTCCACCGTGATTTTTCCCCTAACAGGGTTTCCACATAAAAAAATCTTGGTGTTATGTGTGTTTTTGATGTGGTGATGGTTTATGCTTTCTTGCTTATTTATCAAATATAAGAATAAGGTTAATAAGTTTAATAAGTTTAAATTTATGTGACAATTGATTCACCCCCCCTCTCAATTGTTTGCCCTTGTGTTTCCAGCACCAACACATTGGTATCCTTCTCTGAGATAATGGGTTGACCATTAAATCTAGTGAAACCAACAATGCAGAGAAAAGAAGTTATAAATCCACTTGAAAACAACCAAGACTAAACCCAGTGAAGTATCCTCATTATTCACTATCTTGCTTCCAAAGAGAAAACATTATTTCATTCTTCAAGACACCATCATAGCCCTTTGAAGACTGCTCCTCCCAAGATTTTATGACTATGATAGAATCCTTTTTTTTCTCGTTTTTTACCCTTCATCACTATTCCTTGCTTTTGCATGAATGAAAGTTAGATGCTCTTGGAGGAACAAACAATAATTTTATCCTTATTATTTGGGCACAAAAGGAAAAACCTATTACTCCTTATCAAAACAAAGTACACCCCAACTTTGCATCTCATTGTCCTTTCTTATGCAAAGTAATTTGAAGGGCCCTGCTTCGAAACACAAACTAGTATTGGAGCAATATTGATCGTGAACAAGAATTTCCCATCTTTTAGCATTATCTCTATAACCTTCAACTTTGGAAAAATGTGACAGAGTCATAATAAATCAGACAAAAACTTTTAGAACATGAGTTTCATAGTATTTTATAGTAACCATCTCAAACAACAAGAATGCCATTTTCTCACTTTTGTGATGTTGTCTCATTATTAGAGGATTATTCTCTTCATTATAGAAACTGTGACCTTTAGGCATGCTATGCTAATCTTCCATACAACCCTTGAGGATTCCATGGTTATCCTATAACCACAGTCCTAACCTTGCGCTTGATTCACCATCTAACTTGTTGTGGCCATACAAGCTCTTTGAAAACCTTTTTCACGACTATTACTATCATCTATGTGACATTTCATTTTACACTATTTCCTCATACACAAGCTTGCATTGGAATAAAACAGTAATATTCTCCGGACAAGATATCATTGCAATATACACTTCTTCCATCATGAATGATTTTAGATATGAAACTACCATTTATTTAGGCATTGGAACTGAAATAACAATATAAATAGATAGCATGCACTCTTTGCAGATGGCTATGAAGTTGAACCTAAGATTGTCAAAACAACATAACCTTCCTTGTAGCCTCCCCATCAATATATGAAATAGCCCTAGAAACCATCCTTTTCCTCTACACATGTCATGTATCATGGCAGATCATCTCCAAATCCTCATAAACAAGGAGTTGTTCATATTAAGTATTATCCTTCCACTTCATTCGTTTATGCATTAAATTCTGAGACATCTTGGGTAGCTGTAACATTTCTCCCTTGGACAAATATTAAGCCCCATTTCTCTACGTGCCAAGCATCCTTTGGTTTTAATTGAAGCATATCATACATAGAAAAAAGGAATATGCTCTCATATCCTAGAATTTGTTCTATTCAAGAGGATAAAAGATAACCTAAAAGACTTCTAAACATAGACTAGTAACATGATTTTCAACAAACCTGACTCTTTTAAATAAGGCTTCCTTCTCTTTATGGACATCAGTTGTTGGAGGGAAAAATACTATTTTAGAGATTTAAAGCTTAAAATGCAACATAATACGCTTCAAAGGAAAATATAGGGATATTGTTGAGATATGGTGTTGTGCACCATTGCATAAATTGATTTATCGTAATATTGTAATTAAATAATTATTTAGTTTTGATACCTTGGTGGTGTGGTTAATCACACTAGGTAATTATTTGGGGTCCACTTGATGTTGTATTGCAACATTGTATTATTAATTAATGTGTGGGAGACATGTGATAATAATTTAATATTGGGGAAATATTAAATAAAGTGAAGTCTTATTACCCAATATTAAATAAGAGTGGTTTTGTATTCACATGGTTTGTGGTACGTGGTTTTACCTTACCACTAGTTGTATTTTTGTGAGCTTGTGTCTATAAAAGCAAACACATGTGTAGTGGTTTAGGTTGGCTGAGTGGGTTGGCTATCATTATTGAGTCTTCTTGAGGAGTGCATTTGTGAAGCATGGCATGGGATGTGTGGATTCATGCTTGGACACATGGGAATGCATTGGAGGGCTTGATGCTTCAGAGGTATTCATTGTAACTCTTGTATTGCTTTATTGTTTCTTTATTGCTGAATAATATGATGAGTATGGATGCTTTTGGAGGTTGGGTTTTTCTCTCTTGATGGTTTTCCTACAGTATATCTTGTGTTATCTTGTGGCTTGTATATTTGATCTATGCGTTTTGGCAACTTGTATGTATGTTTATCTCTCATGGGTTATGTAGGAAATGGATTAAGATCATGGGTAAAATGCAATATTTTCTAACAGATACTCCTTTTTCCCTTTTATTGAAATCTCATTTAAACCTTGGAGACTTGTTAATGATTCTATAAGACATGCTTAAATGAACAACAAACCACTATTAGTTTCACACATCCTTTTTTCCTTTTTTACATCGGATTCAATTTGCTAGAAAGCTATTTTCTCTTTATAGGAGAAAATAGTCTAACAAATATAATTCATTTACATACACGAGATTAAGATAAAAAAAAATATCAAACAATTGTATGTCTAAAAATGATATATTTCATAAGAGAAATGCTAAAAAATATTCACTCGGACTGTATTAAAATATTAATGAATGTCCACAATAATTTGTTGACATGAGCCCTTGACAAAGATCATACCTATTCCAATGCTTCAACAACTATTATCTATGGTTGTTGTTGATTTCCCTATGAGGTATGATGACCAAGTAAGGAGTAAGGAAACATGAAGGAATCACAACTCACAAGGAATAATGGATTCACTGATGTCTTTAACTATGTTAACTCCATTATACTCCATGTCACCCTCTTACATGTCTTTATCTTATAGGAAACCTCAACCAATAGCTGAAAATTACTTATTGTGCATACAACTTCCTTAGGATAAGTTGTGACTGGAATAAAATATTGTTGTGACTCCCTTGGTCTCAATATATGAGGTATTTAATATGCCATGAACCCGTGAAAGAGTAAAGAGTTGAGGGAAAACTGAACCAATATTCATGCAATATTTTTCTCAAGATAATTATGCTTTTAAATACCAAATTGTACAATGATTGATAGTATAGAGAACCTATAGAAACTAAAAATCATCGACATTAATAAATATTATTTTAATACCAATATCTCTTATGCTCATCTTCCATCATTACAATAATATTAAAATATTATTTGCTATTCCAGTTTATCCTAACCACATACTCTGAAATTCATCTTTGAAAGAGACTTCATGGATTTCGTAAACCTTCCCATGAAATCCAATGTGAGAAACTTGTATAATTTCTCCAACAAACTGGCTAGGGTAGATTTTTTGCACTATCGAAACCAATCACCCTTAGGATTTTTGTCCTAAGGTTCGAACTTTGAAAAGCTCTCCAAAATCACAAAGTTAATATCTAATGCATAATTTTAAATGAGCTTCCAATTTCACTTTATATCCCTCACTGCTCCAAAAAGTGACTTTATTTAAATATTTAATATTTTTGACATATTAGTCGTGCTTTAATTTATAAATAATTATTTTAAGTCATCATTTAAAATCACTTTTATTCAACAACTTACAATTAATTATTTAATTATTAATTATCTTCTGCACCCCCAACTAAAGGTACCAAAAATGGGACAGTAGCTCGAAATTGAAAACCATATATGTCGATGTATTCTAAAACTCACTAGAAATATGTCTTAGTAAAAATAGGTGCTTTCCAAAAATAACCTTTTCCCTCCAAGATGTTTGGAATGCACCTGATAGGAAGAAGCTACTTTCGAAAAGCGACGATGAACTTAGCAAAACCCAATTGGTGCTCATTGATAAAGTTGTAGTTAACTTCGATGCTAAAGTGGCTGAAAAATGGGAACATTACAATCACCTTTGTAGTATTGTGAAATTTTCTTTGAACAACATTAGAAATGAGCAAAATGAATTATGACACAATTAAAAGTTTAAAATTATAATTGTTGAATATAATACTAAATATTTAGTTAAAACTCTATACAGATTTATTATTCCAATGGCAAAGGATGGATTGTATGATGTAGCAACATATTGCAATAGTAAATCCCATATATGCTTTAGGAAGTGCTTTAGACATTCTGCCTACTAAACCAAGCCTTAGAATTATCATTGATGTTGTCGTTCCCAATTGTTGTATTTTTAAGAGAATTAAGGATTACATTGACAATCATTTTTTAAACATTGGGTTTACAACATGATGAGTCTTTATATTGTGAATATAAATTATTCAAAATAATAGACCAAAATATAATTGGATCTAAGACTTAGATATTTAAGTATAGGGTTCTAAATTCATGGAATGTCATGTGTGAAATTGTCATTGTTATCAATAGATTTGCACCCTGCTGAATGCAAGATTCAACAACCTACTAGAACATGGAAACCTCCTTCAGATGTGGGTGATCTGAGCAAAGAAGGAATCTCCAGAGTGAGCTGGTTCTGCGAATGATAAATCCTATTATAAATAACTTCTGGGGAAAAGGATAGAAAGATGGACTGAAAACAAAACTTGAATCTAATTGGTATTTCACTTAAAGTTATGAAATTCAAACATTGACTCTCACAACAACTTTTCTATCACAATGAATCTCACAATCCCACTGGCACATACTTCCATCAGTATTTTGCATGAAGATTCCTAATTGAAATACAACAGGCAACCTGAAACTATGCAATTCTGAAACACAACTTACAACAACAAGACATAAAAGGATTCTGGTTTGAACCACAAAGACATCAAATTGCTATTATAAAACTGAGACAGAAATGAGAAGGATAATATTGTTGCTTTATTAAAACTGAAAGAGTGAATAATTCTGAACCGAGTACAAAAGAGTTCACAAGCTCAAAAATGTGTATGAGCAGGAACTAAAATCTGAACTGAGAAGGAGAGAAAAAAGACTAAGTCTTTTCAAAGACATAACTCTCAAGAAACCCTAATCTGAGCTCAAAAAGAAGCTCAAGGAAAAAAGCTTCAAACTATCTCAAAAACTACATAAAAGCAAAAAAAAGCATACTGCTTTTAGGATCAAAATTGTCAAGCCTCTAAAAATAGGCTAAATCTGCTTTAAAAGCCAGAAAAACACCTTATCTCTCCAAGATAAGACTCAAATCCGACCAAGAGAAGAAGTCAATATGAATTTGCTAAAAATAGCAAGAAATCATAAAACAATTTATAAAAGATTGCTTTACGATTCTGCTTCACAGGATTGCAGATTTTACAATTTGTCTATTTTTTGCAATTAAAGATTATAAAATCTTTTGCAAAAATAAAACATCTTATTTCTCCATTACAATGCTTTGATTTTCTCAAAAAATCATAAAAATATTAATACATATCATTATCTTCAATTGATTTCTCTAAAATCAATCAAAATAAAAACCCTAAGACATGCTATTATCCTAACCTTAAGTCATAAGATATTCATTATTCAAACTTTAATTGATTTTCTTCAAATCAATTAAAAAAATCAATTAAAAAAACAAATACTTAAGGTAAGACATCCTTCATTCTCCTCAAAGGCACTATCAATCACAAATAAGCCTAAACCCTAGGAAAATAACCCATCACACCTCTAAGCTTGACTTAGGCATATAAATTTTCAGCCACCAACATTAGCTTTAGATTTTAATAAATCATAATGCAAAATAACCTAATTCGAAATTCCCATGTGCTTTTAACAAGCATGAATATTCTAGATGATTATGACATAAGCTTGAATTAGGGTTTGAACAAAATAAGGTCAAACCCTAAAATGATTCATTTACAATTATCACTTTGGAAAAAATGGTCTCTGGCTAAAAGGAGTGTCGCCACCATGATTGAGTCTATGTCTAAGCTTGTGCGCTCGAGAATCTTCATCTTCTTCCTCAAATAATTAAGTCTTTGACTGGTAAGCTTAGTTTGTTTGCTTATGTGTGGCTCTTACTCCATTTTTGAAGAATAATAAAAGCCATTAAGGTCGCAGCCTATTCATGTTTATCTCTGACCTCTCTTTACACTCCTATGCGTTGCTCTTTACCGGCCGACCTGTATGAGCTTGAACTCAAGCTTTTGTTTGGAAAACTTCACAAGGGAACTTGCTCGAGGGTTTTGTTTTACTTACTCTCCACACGAGGTGAGCTTATTTTTTGTCTTTTTAGACGTTAGCCACGGCTGAGATAGTATCTAATGCATTTGTTTTTACTCTCCGGGCTTATTTTTTTGTTATCTAGGTTTTTCGGTGTTTTCCTCCAGCCGCCATGGTGAAAGCTCTAGAATTTTGAACCTTCTGTGAATGCTCTGGCCGCGGCCTGTGTGATCTCCTGTGAGCACAAAATGGTGAGTCACTGTTCTAAGTGTATACTCTCCTCTTCAAAAAGCTCAAAAACTTTCTCCTCCACTTCAAATTTAATGTAAAAATCACACATGGGTTGCTTCTGAAAGTTGCAATTTATGTGCTCAAAACTAAACCTCGAATGTGGGTATATGAGATTTAAAATCTGCATATTCATTTTATATGATTTTATGGGCTCGACCCAAAATACCAGTTGTCTTTTTTACACTTCTGAAACAAAAAAAAAGACATGGGTATTCGTATTTTTGAAAGAAAATGTGTCTATTATGATTTCTCTTGCAGAGCTCGACCACCACTACTTTGCATTAATTCCTATTATTTACTTAACAAACCCTCTCATGGGTATCATTGCAAGTTGAAACTTCATGGTTTTTATACAAACCCTGTTATGGGTATCATTGGAAATGGTACATTTTTCGTGTGTTTTAACATTTTGAAGCTCGACCCAAAATACAAAATTCCTTTTTCCTTCAAATATGAACAAGACCCTTCATAAGTACTATTGTCAATTGTATTCTTTGCTTTTAGAAATAAGACCCCACATGGGTGTATGGGAACAAAATCTGTATATTTGATTATGCATTCAAATTCTGGGTATACTTGAAAGAATAAGCAGGAAATTATATTGCTATTTTCAATTAGGCTGAACTCACCATGGCATTCCGCCTTCTCAGTTCTCTCCATATGAGCATTTGAAATCTATGAAAAGAATGCATCTTTGTTGCATCACTACTAAAAACCATCACAAGGCTATGACTGTATAGAACCCTATTCTGTTATTCTCATAAAACACCCAGCTGGAAACAATGAAAAACCTATCATTCACTTGAAACCCCAACATGGGTATATAAAAAACAAAAATATTTGTTGTGCATTCAATTTATAAGTTCGAACAATTATTTCTTTTGCACTTAATGTGAAATCCCCACCATGTAACTCATTTATGATATAAAAATATCTGCACATTCAAT
The DNA here is from genome assembly GCA_007258455.2 of Sequoia sempervirens. Classification (NCBI taxonomy): domain Eukaryota; kingdom Viridiplantae; phylum Streptophyta; class Pinopsida; order Cupressales; family Cupressaceae; genus Sequoia; species Sequoia sempervirens. The sequence continues at coordinate 212,896,561 of VDFB02075321.1, read as the reverse complement.
ACACCTCGTTGAATCATCTCTATATTTCTATACTTGTCTCTTTTGTGAAGAAAAAGAACCACAGATTCATAAAATTTTGGAAATGTATCCTTTGCTTGTATTATAGCCATATGAGTTCATTCATGTAATATGCAGAATTTAGCACCATAAATGAGAACCCCAATGTGGGTGCACGAAAACAAACAAGAACTATATTTCTATGCACAATCCTATCTCCCTTTGGCTTTCAAATTTTCAATAACCAGCATATAGATATTTAGAAAATTAGAAAAATCTGTGTCATTCCATCACACAGGCATACCAGATTACTGCTCCATGCTTCTTTCTTTGCACAATTTTTTTTTTGGATTCCTTCATTCCACCATACAACAACTCTTGCTTTTTGTCTTTGGACTTATGCAGAAACTTTAACTGAACATCGTAGTTCTGAGAACTGAATTTACCTGATTAATTCAATGCATTTCGAGTGCATGATTAATACTTCTGAAAAATCTTCTGGAATGAGCATTCTCACCTTGAAACCCTTAATGTTGTATTTATATTACCAGTCAAACTGGAACTGGTTATTCATTTATTACTTGAATGCATTGTCCGTTATTTCACACTATTTGGGCTTCAACCTGGCACTCTTCATGCATTTTTATGCTCCACTTAATAAACTATTCTTTAAATCTATTCTCTTCCGTGATGAAAATCAAAACAAATCCCTTCACTAAGGCATAATGTATGCCTGTTCACTGTCCTTGGTTGTGAAAATAACACTGATGAACTAAAACTTGCATGACATATATGATCATGACGAACAAATAACACAAAACTTCAACTATGCAGCAGTGTTTGACATAATGGTACTCAGTTGAATTAATTGAGCAAGTTAAACTCACTATTCACCTATAGCTTTCAAAAAATATCCATCTAATTGTTATGAATGCACAGTTGGTTTAGTAGCTCGACAAATAACTATGCTTAACTCTTTCAGTTATACATCACCTCTTTTGATGAATATATGATGATGTAATCTTTAAATCAGCCCACTTGTAATGAATAGGGCAGCATGTTGAGCTCTACCCTTATGGGAGCCCATTTTTCTCCACATGCTTGGTCTTTGAATAATGATCAGCTTCATGATTTTCCTTATACCTGCACAAAGAAACAAACAATGTTAGCATAAAAATAGAATATGATGATCATATTGATGTTTTTCTTTCAACTCATTTCTTCTGTACTTCTTTGATTGCTTCAGTGTATGATTAATAATAGGCTGCACTATTGTTGGTGACTCATATAGGTTTCTTCATAATCAGATCCACTGACACCCCTCTCTTTTCTCTTATAGGTTGATGGGACTCGAGAAGACAAAGGTGCACCATTCATCATCAACCATCGACCAAAATAGGCAATGATGATTATGTCGTTTACTTATGTGATTTTTTCTTTTGCATCTTCAATAGTGTAGTGTACTATTAATGGTACATTGTGATTGTCACATCCACAGCTTGTGTGGATTTTTTATTTCATCTTTATGCTTTTCATTTCAAAAAGAAAATGCATTTAAATGCAATGTTGTACTATCATTCTGATTCTTGCAATCAAATGAAACTATATCAATATGAACCTCTCCATGAAATAAACAAAAGCATTTAAAATGCTCTATTGTTTATATGCTCAATTTTGCACTTCATTTAATTCTGGAATATCTGAATAGCACTCTGAAACTCCATTTCTTCTTTTAGATGCACAAATGTCACTTGATGAATAATGATAAAAGATGCAAACAACACTTAAACTTAATCTGTAATTTCACCTCATGATATAACAACGTTCAGCCAGCTCCACCAATCGAGCTGTGGTGAAAATTTGGTAACATTTTGGTGACTTCCGCTAAATGCTTGCCTGCTAAGCATAGATCAATGACCTTAAAACAATTCATTGGGTGCGTAGTCAATTCTGCCCCTTCTTGAAACTCAGAAACTTGAACAACAACACTCCAAACAACAACAAAAGAAAACAAAACTGAACTAAAAGTAAACTAACAGGCCCTGATGGCTAATAGAACATGCACAACAGCGCTTAGGGAAAGCAAAACTACTGAAAGTAAATGTGTGGAACACACTTATTTTCAAACTACTCTACTATCTACTAGATAAATTATCTCAGAGGCAATGCTTGAGGTGGATCCCATTAACTAGGATAGACAGCACCTCGCCAGTCAACTTGGTAAGTTGGAATGTGTTGTGTTCCTTGCATTCCGTGATCACATAAGGCCCATCCCCCATTGCATCAAGCTTGGAATGTCATCCAGGTCTGCTTTTAAATTCATTCCACTTGAAAACTAGATCTCCAACAATGAAATCACGTGGTTTTTCCCTCTTATCAAAAGAATTCTTCATTTGAGCTTAATGTATCTCCAGCTGCCTTAGAGCTTCCTTTCTGGTTTTTTCGAGCTCTACTAGCTATGCAAACCTCACCTCAAGAGGCTATTCATTCAGCAACTCCAGTTCCTTAACATAAATTAAAGTTAGCAACTCAATTGAAACAGGTAACTTAGCTTCTTACCTATAAGTTAGAACAAAAGGTGAACAACCAGTAGCCCTCTTAGGAGTTATTATGTCATCCCAAAGGGCTAACTTCAACTTTTCATGCCATGTCCTTTGATTATCTTTGACAGTCTTCTTGATTATCCGAATTAGATTCTTATTTGTAGATTTCACCTGTCCATTGCCTTGCGGATAATAATTGGAAGACATGTTCAAATAAATATTATTTCTAATAAACCAATCAAAAATCCTTAAACCAATAAAAGCTAAACCATTTTCAGAAATGATTGAATCTGGAACACCGAATCTTGATATGAAATCTTGATAGAAATTAAGCATTGAAGTCTCGTTCGCTTCCTTTAAAGCAATAGTTTTGGTCCATTTTGTAAAATAATTTGTGGCAGTGAGAATCCACTTATGACCTGCGCTTGAAGGCAGATTGATAGGACCAATAAAATCTAAGCCCCACTTAGCAAAGGGTTGTTCTACCTGAATTGGGTGCAGCGGTAGTGGTGCAAGCCTCTGTTTACCAACAAATAAAGCACATTTCTCACACTTTCTGAACCAAGCAATAGCGTCTTAAACAAATCTGGCCAATAATAACCAGCTTGCATAATTTTCAGAGTTGTTCTTGTAGCAAAGTGACCTCCTGAAGGTCCATCATGAAACTCTACTAACAGCTTGTCAACTTGATTAGGCTGAATACATCTCAGTAAAATGCCTTAGAAATCTCTCCTATAAAGAATGTCATCAATGATTGCATAAGGAATGGCTTGCAATCTGTAATACCTTCATTTTGATCTATCTAAGCCTTTGGGGCACTCACCAGTTTGTAAATAATGCATCATCTGCTGCAACCACGTAGCAGGAGACACTGAAACAACACCTGCAACATCATTATTTAGCATTATTTTTGTATTTGCAGCCTCATTTAAGTTGTGCTCATTACCAGCAATCTGTTCACACAAACCCTTGCCTCTAACGAGCTTGGTTACTTTTATATCAACATTGAACTCCATTACTTTGGTAATCCAACCAGCACGCTTATCATTAATATCTTTGTTAAGCAAAAAATCCTTAATAGTTGGATGAGTTACTAGCAAGTGAATCTTGTTGTTGGATAGCAAATGCTGAATTTCTTTAAACTTCTTACATTAGCAAAAACATGCTTCTCAACAAAAGAGTATTTTACCTCATAATCGTGTAACACTTGATTGAAAAATGTTATAGGCTGCTCCAAGCCTTCAACGTTCTACTAGCATAACATAGCTAAAATAGTATCTACTCCTCCAAAAGCATACAGAATAAAGTCTGTCAAAATTTGGATTAATGAGAGTAGGAGTGGTTGCGAGTGCTTCCTTGATTTGCTCGAAGCTCCTCTTGCCTTCCTTGGTCCAACTAGATGGCATATTCTTCTTAAGCATAGAAGTGAGAAGTTGCAACAAAGCTGCAATATTTAGTATGAACCTCCTCACGAAAATTATCCTTCCAAGAAAGCTTTGCAAGCTTTTCTTATGAGCTGGTAATGGTAATTCAAGAATTGCGGAAACTCTTTCAGGATCAATTGAAATACCTTGCTTTGAAACAATGTGTCCAAGCAATTTGCCTTCATGTACTGAAAATATACACTTCTTCGGATTAAGAGACACTCTAAACTCTCTGCACCTCTAAAAAATCTACTCCAAATGATCAAGGTGTTCGTTAGCATTTTTTGGAAAAAAAGTAATATCATCTAGATATACTAGAACGAACTTGTTCATGAGGTCGTGAAAGGCCATATCCATAGCACGCTGAAAGGTTGCTCCAGCATTAGATAAGCCAAAAGACATATTCTTGTAGGCCATCGTGCCCCACTTGGTTGTAAACGCTTTTTTGAATTGATCTTCCTGCTTCACTAAAATCTGGTTGTAACCTAAGTAACCATTTAGCAAAGAAAATCTGTCAGAACTATAAACTACTTGTAAAATCTGCTCCATGGAAGAGAGTGGGTAATGGTCTTTCAATGATGCTTTATTTAAATCTCAAAAATCAACACACAATCTGATTTCTCCACTTTTCTTCCTGATTGGCACTATATTTGACACCCAAGAGGTGTGTTTGATAGGGAAAATAATACCAATTTCAACTAGCTTATTCAATTCAGCCTTCATAAGGTGTTCTAACTTGGGATTAAGCGGCCTCTGCTTCTGCCTCATTGGTTTTGCACCGGGTTCAAGTTCAATGGTATGTTGGGCTAGTTCGGGGTTAAAACCTCTCAAATCCTTGTACTCCCAAGCAATAACATCACTAAATTTCTGACATAATAGAATAAATACTTGTTGTTTGTCTTAAATACATACTTTTCCAGCTTGAGAAGCTTGCCTCTGAAGATTTTGATGGCTGCATAATGTTCCTCTTTAACAGTCAAGCTACATTTGTCCTTACGCACTTGGTCATCTGAGTTAAACACAGATTCCAAGGTCACCAATCCTTTTGACAACTTATTATTCTTCAACTACACAATTTGGTCCTCATATTGCTACTACAATTTTTGCTGATTTCCATCTACGAACTCAGCTTTAGCAATTAGAAAATTTACAATTTGCTCATCGCTGTCAAAAACCTGCCAGCTCACATTATTGTCAGGTACAGAAGGTCTAACCACTATTTTCACGTATTGACATACTTCTACCTTATGAATCTCTTTGGGAATATCAAACTGGGATCTTATGGCAATGAGCCTGTCAAAATGCTTATTTTGATTCTGAGGAATTGACATGATATTAAAAGCATTAAAATCCTCCATTAAATCCCATACACGATGCTTGTATTTCTTAAGCAAATCATTCTTGGCAGCATTTAAGTTTTTGATCTGATTTACAATCAATTCTAAATCACCATAAACTTCAAGCATTTAATACCTCATTTGTGGGCCCATTCAAGGCCATGCACCAACACTTTGTACTTAGTTGTATTATTCGAACAATTGAAAGCAAATCTGCAAGTTGAAAAGTATTTATCACCTTCGGGTGATATCAACATAGCTCCACCCCCGACACCAACACTGCTCCTCGAACCATCAAAGTAAAGCTTCCAAAGCTCACTCCCCTTTTCTGTAGACAGTTCTTCCTCTTTACAAAGATTAGGCATATCACTATCAGGCTCTTGAATCATATACACTCCTAATCCTATTTCATCTGTGTGCTAGAACAGATCAAGCTAATGATCTTCGGCTGCTCATTCATCTAGATTGATATTGTCTACATGGGTGCTACAGTTTGAGGTCATGGTTTGCTCCTCCAGTGCAGAAGTGGCATAGAGATTAGCATTTATAGGATTTGGTGAGTAGGGTTTGATATGGTCTTTGGCAAGAGACTCGGACTTTATGGTCACTTTCGTACTATACCTCGTTCTAAAAAACAAATGAGACCAATTAGAAGACAAAAACCCACCCAACTTGGATGTAAAATCCCTAGAGAGACAAATGGCAAAGTGTGGTGGTAAGTCTATGACATGAATATCCTAGTGAATAGTAAACTTGGGGATGCGTGCAAGGTAAGAGTTAAATTATTGATAATACTAGCAGTCTTAACAACAAACCCATCTAATTGCACTATGCCTTTATGAGGATTAAGCTTGTAAACAAGACCTAACTTATCAGCTAAACTCCTAGGCATGACTGAACTACTGGCACCAGAATCAACTATACAGTTATGAACAATTTTATTGCCAATGATCAGACTTAAATAGAATGGGGGGTTTTACCTCTTTCGCTTTCTGCTCACTCTTATCCTCTAGGTCATTAGCAAGCACGACCTTCGCAACCCCTTGACTAGCGTTGTCAGAAATAGACAACTCAGCCAAAGCACTCTGCAGTAAACCTTTCTGCCCTAGAAGGTGTAAAGCATCTAATATCGACATGTTGACAGTAGTTTTCTTGAGATGCTCAACTATATTGAATGATGAAGAGTTTACCTTTTGCTAATTTTTTGTGACAACAACTTCATTTTGCCTCTGCAAAAAGGTTGAGAATGTGTTTTTGATAGCTCCTTGTTAGGTATCTCTTGGCTCCTTTGTAGAATCTGTATTTTAGACTACGCTGCAGCATTGACATCTGATGACGTAGGTTGTTTACTGATTATAGGCTGCTGCTGTGAATTACTAGCTTGTTGTCTTAGATCCATAGCTCTCTTTTTTGACCTGGTATTAGCCAAAATAGGAGAATTTTGCTGACCTTGTCCATTCACACCACAAAATTCAGAGCTCTACCAGTTTGGCAAGGCAACCTCCATGTTATCTTGTTGTTCTTGATTCTAATCTGCAACATTTTCTGAACCAGCGTAGCTATTCTAAACCATTAAGCCTAATTTCTCATTCCATTGGTGCACGTTGATTGGTTATGGGGTTGATTGCATGGATAACACCAATCGCAATCTTGGGCAATATTATTTTGCGGTAGAAGTTCCTTTGACGAACTGGCTGCGTTCGGTTTGTATGACTGGAATGGCCTTGGGTTCAAATTCCTCCTTTGGGCTTGATAATCATTTTGAAAGGCGGGTCTATTTTGTTGGTTTTGTTGAGAAGGGGTTTGATAAGGCTTACTTTCTTGGCCAACATGTTTTTAATAGTCATAAGATCATTTTCGAAGGTTTTTAATATGCTTTTAATCTCTTGCATCTCCAGATTTGGGGCTGGGGCAACAACCTCTTGGGCTGTATTATGATAACCTATCACTGGAATAGGTAGGACAACAGCCAAAGGAGGTATAGCGGCAGGAATAGGTGGCTGTATTTCTGGAAACAAAGGCATAGCAGGTCTAGGAGCTATGTCTCCAGCTTGAATGAGGCAATTTTCAGTGTTAATAGCTATATTGTAAGTGTTAGGAAGCGTTAGCCCACCCATAGACTGAGTCATAACTACAATTTTACTATTCAAAGCTTTCAAATAAAACAGAAAAGCATGTGTTGGTAAGGGCTTTACCGTCGCATGAATCTTATCCCAGGTTCTCTGAAATCGGTAGTTGAAATCAGCCAAGTGCTCATGTGGCACCCTCTGAATGGTGCTCAACTGTTCTAATAAGGATAGGTTATCAAATTTATCAGCAAAATGCTGGTATAAGTCATTATCTAATGCATCCCATGTCACGATTGAATTGGATGTGAGGCCTCTGAACCACTGCAATGCTTTTTCCTTAAGTGATGCAGCTAACAACCTTAGCGCGACATTCTCTTGCATGATATTATGTACTGAGCATAACGTGGCTATGTCGCGGATGTGCTCAACTAGTGTAGTGTAATCCTCCCCAGTGAAGTATAGCAGACTTTTCAGGGCTGCAATTGGCATTTCATCATGTTGAGTGATATCTAAAGGGCTGCCTCCATTAAAGGGTGTGAATGGGTGTTGCCTTGGTGGTGGTGCCATTGGCGGTACTTGTGATATTGGAACTGGTACACCTGGTGATAACACCAAGGAACTGAAAATGGGAGGTGTCGACTTCGACCTCGTGGGTGCTTCGAAAATCCTCCTTACTGTCCTACCTCTTCTTCGTGATGGGGACAACTCTCAAAACTTGAAGTGTGTAGAACTTGATCTTGTCTGTATCTTTCTCATGCACGAGTTGTACTAGCATGAAAAACAAAACTAGAGTCGCCAGGTATATCATAATGGCCTCTAGAAGGTTGGAAAATCTGTTGCATACACCAAACAACAAACTAAAAAAAAAAATTATCTAAAAATAGCTTTCAGGGTCCCACTAGGTGTGCCAAAAATTGTTATCAATAGATTTGCACCCTACTGAATGCAAGATTCAACAACCTACTGAAACATGGAAACCTCCTTCAAATGTGGGTGATTTGAGCAAAGAAGGAATCTCCAGAGTGAGTTGGTTCTCCGAATGATAAATCCTATTCTAAATAACTTCTAGGGAAAAGGATAGAAAGATGGATTGAAAATAAAACTTGAATCTAACTGGTACTTCACTTAAAGTTATGAAATTCAAACATTGACACTCACAACAACTTTTCTATCACAATGAATCTCACAATCCCACTGGCACATACTTCCATTAGGATTTTGCATGAAGATTCCTAAATGAAATACAACAGACAACCTGAAACTATGCAATTCTGAAACACAACTTACAACAACAAGACATAAAAGGATTTTGGTTTGAACCACAAAGACATCAAATTGCTATTATAAAACTGAGACAGAAATGAGAAGGAGAATATTGTTGCTTTATTAAAACTGAAAGAGTGAATAATTTTGAACCGAGTACAAAAGAGTTCACAAGCTCAAAAATGTGAATGAGCGGGAACTAAAATTTGAACTAAGAAGGAGAGAAAAAAGATAGTCTTTTCAAAGACATAACTCTCAAGAAACCCTAATTCGAGCTCAGAAAGAAGCTCAAGGAAAAAAGCTTCAAACTGTCTCAAAAACTACATAAAAGCAAAAAAAAGCATATTGCTTTTAGGATCAAAACTGTCAAGCCTCTAAAAATAGGCTGAATTTGCTTTAAAAGCCATAAAAACACCTTATCTCTCCAAGATAAGACTCAAATCCGACCAAGAGAAGAAGTCAATATGAATCTGCTAAAAATAGCAAGAAATCATAAAACAATTTATAAAAGATTGCTTTACGATTCTGCTTTACAGGATTGCAAATTTTACAATTTGTCTATTTTTTGCAATTAAAGATTATAAAATCTTTTGCAAAAATAAAACATCTTATTTCTCCATTACAATGCTTTGATTTTCTCAAAAAATCATAAAAATATTAATACATATCATTATCATCAATTGATTTCTCTAAAATCAATCAAAATAAAAACCCTAAGACATGATATTATCCTAACCTTAAGTCATAAGATATTCATTATTCAAACTTTAATTGATTTTCTTCAAATCAATTAAAAAAATAGATACTTAAGGCAAGATATCCTTCATTCTCCTCAAAGGCACTATCAATCACAAATAAGCCTAAACCCTAGGAAAATGACCCATCACCCCTCTAAGCTTGACTTAGGCATATAAATTTTCGGCCACCAACATTAGCTTTAGATTTTAATAAATCATAATGCAGAATAACCTAATTCGAAATTCCCATGTGCCTTTAACAAACATGAATATTCTAGATGATTATGACATAAGCTCGAATTAGGGTTTGAAAAAAACAAGGTCAAACCCTAAAATGATTCATTTACAATTATCACTTTGGAAAAAATGGTCTCTGGCTAAAAGGAGTGCCGCCACCATGATTGAGTCTCGGTTTGAGCTTGTGCGCTCGAGAATCTTCATCTTCTTCCTCAAATAATTAAGTCTTTGACTAGTAAGCTTAGTTTGTTTGCTTATGTGTGGCTCTTACTCCATTTTTGAAGAACAAGAAAGGCCATTAAGGCCGCGGCCTATTCATGTTTATCTCTGACCTCTCTTTACACTCCTATGCTTTGCTCTTTATCGACCAACCTGTATGAGCTTGAACTTAAGCTTTTGTTTGGAAAACTTCACAAGGGAACTTGCTCGAGGGTTTTGTTTTACTTACTGTCCACATGAAGTGAGCTTATTGTTTGTCTTTTGAGACTTTAGCTGCAGCTAAGATAGTATCTAATGCATTTGTTTTTACTCTCCGAGCTTATTGTTTTGTTATTTGGGTTTTTCGGTGTTTTCCTCTAGCCGCCATGGTGAAAGCTCTAGAATTTTGAACCTTCTGTGAATGCTCTGGCTGCGGCCTGTGTAATCTCCTGCGAGCACAAAATGGTGAGTCATTGTTCTAAGTGTATACTCTCCTCTTCAAAAAGCTTGAAAACTTTCTCCTCCACTTCAAATTTAATGTAAAAATCACACATGGGTTGCTTCTGAAAGTTGCAATTTCTGTGCTCAAAACTAAACCTCGAATGTGGGTATATGAGATTCAAAATCTGATTATTCATTTGATATGATTTTATGGGCTCGACCCAAAATACCAGTTGTCTTTTTTACACTTCTGAAACAAAAAAAAAAGACATGGGTATTCGTATTTTTTAAAGAAAATGTGTTTATTATGATTTCTCTTGCGAAGCTCAACCACCATTACTTTGCATTAATTCATGTTATTTACTTAACAAACCCTCTCATGGGTATCACTGCAAGTTGAAACTTTGTAGTTTTTATACAAACCCTATCATGGGTATCTTTGGAAATGGCACATTTCCATGTGTTTTAACATTCTGAAGCCTAACCCAAAATACAAAATTCCTTTCTCCTTCAAATCTAAACAAGACCCTTCATGGGTACTACTGTCAGTTGTATTCTTTGCTTTTAGAAACAAGACCCCACATGGGAGTATGGGAACAAAATCTATATATTTTATTATACATTCAAATTTTGGGTATGCTTGAAAGAATAAGCAAGAAATTATATTGCTATTTTCAATTAGGCTGAACTCACCATGGCATTCCGCCTTCTCAGTTCTCTCCATATGAGTAGTTGAAATCTATGAAAAGAATGCATCTTTTTTGCATCACTACTAAAAACCATCACAAGGCTATGACTGTATAGAACCCTATTCTGTTGTTCTGATAAAACACCCAGCTGGAAACAACGAAAAACTAATCATTCACTTGAAACCCAACGTGGGTATATAAAAAACAAAAACATTTGTTGTGCATTCAATTTATAAGTTCGACCAATTATTTCTTTTGCAATTAATGTGAAATCCCCACTATGTAACTCATTTGTGATATAAAAATATTTGCACATTCAGTACACATTGTTGAATCATCTCTATATTTCTATACTTGTCTCTTTTGTGAAGAAAAAGAACCACAGATTCATAAAATTCTGGAAATGTATCCTTTGCTTGTATTATAGCCATATGAGTTCATTCATGTAATATGCAAAATTTAGCACCATAAATGTAAACCCCAATGTGGGTGCATGAAAACAAACAAGAACTATATTTTTGTGCACAATCCTATCTCCCTTTGGCTTTCAAATTTTCAATAACCAGCATACAGATATTTAGAAAACTAGAACAATCTGTGTCATTCCATCACACAGGCATACCAGACTACTGCTCCATGTTGTTTTCTTTGCACACTGACATTTTTTGATTCCTTCATTCCACTATACAACAACTCTTGCTTTCTATCTTTGGACTTATGTAGAAACTTTAACTGAACATCGTAGTTCTAAGAACTAAATTTACCTGATTAATTAAGTGCATATCAAGTGCACGATTAATACTTTAGAAACATCTTCTGGAATGAGAATTTCTCACCTCAAAACCCTTAAAGTTGTATTTATATTACCAGTCAAACTGGAACTGGTTATTCATTTATTACTTGAATGCATTGTCTATTATTTCACACTATTTGGGCTTCAACCTGGCACTCTTCATGCATTTTTATGCTCCACTTAATAAACTGTTCTTTAAATTTGTTCTCTTCTGTGATGAAAATCAAAACAAATCCATTCACTAAGGCATAATGTATGCTTGTTCACTGTCCTTGGCTATGAAAAGAACACTGATGAAGTGAAACTTGCATGACATATATGATCATGATGAACAAATAACATAGAACATGAACTATGTAGCAATGTTTGACATAATGGTACTCAGTTGAATTAATTGAGCAAGTTAAACTCACTGTTCACCTATAGCTTTCAGAAAATATCCACCTAATTGTTATGAATGCACAGTTGGTTTAGTAGCTCGACAAATTACTATCCTTAACTCTTTCAGTTGTACATCACCTCTTTTGATGAATATATGATGATGTAATCTTTAAATCAGCCCACTTGTAATGAATAGGGCAGCATGTCGAGCTCTACCCTTGTGGGAGCCTATTTTTCTCCACATGCGTGGTCTTCGAATAATGATCAGCTTCGTTATTTTCCCTATACCTACACAAAGAAACAAACAATGTTAGCATAAAAACAAAATATGATGATCATGTTGATGTTTTTCTTTCAGCTCATTTCTTTTGTACTTCTTTGATTGCTTCAATGTATGATTAATAATAGGCTGCACTATTGTTGGTGACTTATATAGGTTTCTTCATAATCAGAGCCACTGACACCCCCCTCTTTTCTCTTACAGGTTGACAAGACTCGAGAAGACAAAGGTGCACCATTCATCATTGACCATCGGCCAAAACAGACAATGATGATTATGTCGTTTAGTTATGTGATTTTTTCTTTTGCATCTTCAATAGTGTAGTGTACTATTAATGGTACATTGTGACAGTCACATCCACGGCTTGTGTGGATTTTTGATTTCATCTTTATGCTTTTCATTTTGAAAAGAAAATGCATGTAAATGCAATGTTATAATATCATTCTGATTCTTGCAATCAAATGAAACTATATAAATATGAACCTCTCCATGAAATGAACGAAAGCATTTAAAATGCTTTGTTGTTTATATGCTCAATTTTGCACTTCATTTAATTACAGAATATCTGAATAGCACTCTAAAACTCCATTTCTTCTTTTAGATGCACAAATGTCACTTGATGAATAATGATAAAAGATGCAAACAACACTTAAACTTAATCTGTAATTTCACCTCATGATATAACAACGTTCAACCAACTCCACCAATTGAGTTATGGCGAAAAATTGGGAACATTCATTTTGATCAAGGTTGTGGTGTGGGTCTTTCAATTTTATAGGAAAAAATTATGTAACGAAACAATAAAATTTTCTCTCAAAAATACACTTATACCCACTCTTATTGAGTTAATATACATTGTCATACTTATGAAAGATATATTTTGTTAGATATATAAGCAGATATTTTTTTTTATAATGGGAAAACAGGTTTTGATGGGACCAGAAACCCAATACATAACGGTTTTGAAAGGACTCGCAACCTTATCAAAGGAAGGAAAGTTGCAATAAAGATAAAACGCATACAATCAACAGCCCAAAAGTAGCTACAGGAATATGAAACACAACTATACTAGCTGCAACAAACAAACAAGGGTCCAAGAACCCTTTACAACCTAGTTTTAACTAGGACTAGAAACCCATAGATACATAAAGAACCCGCCTGCATCTTCCAGGCATCAACAAACCAACCGCTCATGTGAAACACCACAGAGCCAAGAGAGATCACTAGCTTAATGGTGTAGAACACCATCAGGCCCATAATAAAAAACTCTTGCAACTCCAACACACCCAACTCAGTAGGGGAGTTGAACACCACATGAAACCATAGGAGCCCATAAACCAAGTTGCAAAAATTGACCACCACAAAAGGGAAGGTAGCAGAAAAATGCAAGAGCTCAACATCCCTACAACACAAGCTCACCTAGTACCAGGAAACCAACTCAACCTCCACCTCTAAAGAGAGTTCCCCTCTATTAGAGAGGATATCACAACCACCTAATCTATCACAGCCTATAAACCCCACCCCCCTCAACCTCCACCTCCATAGGAGAAGTTACCACCTCAAAAGGATCAACAATTGAGGAAACCAGAGACCTTCACCTTCCAAATCCACCTCAAAAGGAAAGGAACCCACTTCCATAGGGTCTAAGGAGAAATCCAGCACAACAACTAGACAAGCAACTGTAGCATCCATCAGAGACCTCTATACTACGAATAGGTTGTGGAAAAAAATAATAAAACCAAAAAACAACCACATACACAACAAAAAAAGGCCAAAAAAACAACTAGGAAATTAGGATTAGCATGAAAAGAAGCCCATCCAAAATCCAAAAACCAAAACCAAGAGGAAACAACACAACACAATAAAGAAAAGGTAAGCCAAAGAAGGCCAACCCCACAAGAATAAACCAGAGAGGACCCTAGCCAGCAAATAAAGACCTCTGAAGGGAGGATCCAAATCAGAACACTAAGAACTCCACCAAAGAGGCAGGCAACACCAACAACACCATTGACCTAAAAGGGAACAGCATACCTAGCTGAGCCAAAAGAAGTAGCTCTGCCCAAAACCAAGAGAAAGAGCCACAAAACAGAAAGGGATGCATCAAAAGCTTCCCCTAGCAAGTCAAATGAACCCAAATGAAAGGAACCATCAAGATCAAGACGAGGAGAGACCAACATTCGCCAGCAGCCAAACATTCAGCAACTGTAGGTTCCAAAAAGACCCCTTCAACAGATGAGCTCAAAGTAGCTGAAGAAAGCCATTACACCCAAAATTTTGACCAAAGCAAAGGCCCCATAGACCCACACATAGAAAGAACAAGTGTAGCTACAAGGAAACACACACCAACAGAGGCATTAGAAGAGTCAAGCACGCCGACCCCAAAACCAACAAAAAATAGGGCCACACCCCCATGCGACCTCCTGCACACAATACAAGAGATAGGGACGACCCATCTGCAAAGAATGCATAGAGTGGAACTAATGTCCCCATCATCTGCATCATTCTCCTCCTTTGGATCACCCTCAGAGTCTCCCTCAACACCATTCAAACTCCCGCCCCTACTCATCTTTTCTGTTGAAATCAATGAAATTTTATGCGACCTATATAAGGAGATATTGTTAGTTTTCATGGTTTATTATATTTTACTAATTAATTAAGATAACCAATATTTTTTAATACTATTATAAGTTGGAATCCTAGAGTATATACTTAAGTCAATATAAAATATTTTATATTGTCACAAGTAGTTAAGCAATTTGATAACAATAAGGTCGTTATCATCTCTAATTGGGAAATTGAAAATAGACTAGCTCCATGAAGATGCATCATTTGTAATTGTGTTAATTTCATCAAAATTCTCTCATAAAATTTTTGTACTAGGTTGCATTCAATTATCACCAATGGAGTAAATCTAAGTTACTATGAAATGAATGAATAGACTTACATGAATTTGATATGTCAAAAAAATTATCACTAACACATTATAGGATACAAACTATTTTTTATTATACCTATATAAAAAAAGAAAAACCATAGCATGCAATCATCATAGTTAATAATAAAAAATATTGCTAGTTACAATTTTACAACCTAATTTAGTTCCAATTTGTTTCACGATTTCAATGATGGCTCTCTTATAAATTAATTTTGATGTTACAATCTTCCTTTATAACCACATGTAGATATTTTTGAGTTTAATTTTTTTTATTATCCATCCTAGCTTACATATTTTCCCCTTTTACCTATATTTGCATTAAGTTTGTAGACTTTTCCAATGACATCACAATATAAGGAAGCATAACAAGTT
The DNA here is from genome assembly GCA_007258455.2 of Sequoia sempervirens. Lineage (NCBI taxonomy): Eukaryota > Viridiplantae > Streptophyta > Pinopsida > Cupressales > Cupressaceae > Sequoia > Sequoia sempervirens. Next base: position 212,880,865 of record VDFB02075321.1, on the reverse strand, counting down.
TATTTGTTTGTTATGTAGCTAATTTCATTTTTGGAAAATATTTTTGTAGGGATATCATATACCTATTCCAAAATGGGGGCTTTGGAATAGTGTATGAACATCTTTCAAAGATTAAAACAAGACTCTCATATGAAAAATGTAAAAGAATAGACAAGAACCAATACTCAAACTTAAGATATTTTATATCCATGTCTTGCTAAAGGAACTTTTCTATAGAATTAGTTGAGTTTGGATGATATGTTTAAATTTAGCCAAAAATTTGAATATTGAATTTGTTATTGTGAGACAAGGAGATGTCAACGAGGGTCAATTACACTTGATTCATGATGAATATAAGCATAATTTTGCCAAACATACCTACATCTACAAACAAGATCATTCAAATTTGAAATCTAAACTAAGCATTTTACTGAAATTGAAAGCTACAAACTAAGAAAATAGTTAAGTTCCTAATCTAACTCATTTGAAACTTATCCTATTTTGGAATTGGTGTCGTGTTGATGTGAAATGATGACCCTTTCCCAATCTCGTGATTAGTGAGCCAATTTCAACCGATTCTATGGAAGAGAATCAATGAAACCATTGTGATTGATGTATGCAAACCTAGTTTATGCTCAAAATGCACTGATTATGCTATTGCTAAGCTAATCTAAGCTAAAGCTATGCTAAAAGATGAAAAACCATAATTTATAAACAAGCTAAGGTGGATTCATGGAAGCCACTAATGGATGCTCTAAGCTATTATGCAATTAAAAGCTAAGTAAAATAAGCTAAAAGTGAGTAAATATGAGTGTGAGTGCATATGAGATTCAACAACATAAGTTTGTAATTGAAAGATGGATCTATTTGTCTCCAAATAGTGTTCTATTTATAGGAGAACAAATGAGAAATGAAGGGTTGAGATCAAAAATATTAATCCACGGTTCAAGATGAAGGAGATGAGAGCATGGACCATGGATTTTCATCAATGGATGAGAATGCATGATGGGATTTTAATCAAGGGTTCACACTTTCCTCAAACAAACACACTTTTGACTTGCTCACACAGTTCAAAGGTGACTTGTTCAAAAGGTTAAAACTTGCTTAAGAAGCCAAGTGAAAATATCCCTTTTTCAAATGATGAAGGAATAAGAATATTCTTTTGGAATATTCTCATGGGTGAGGAAAAATTAATTTTGCAAATTAAAACAAAGTTTTAATTGTGCAAAAAAGGGGATACGGAATATTCTATGGGAATATTCCCTTTGTTTAGAGGAAAGTTAGTTTAATTGCTAATTAAACAAGATTTAATCATGCAATTAGGGGATTGGAAGAATTAAAGTGTTTATTCATTAAATTAAATGATTTAATAAATGTGGGAGAGATGAAATGATATTTAATATTTAATTAAGTAAGATTACTTAAGAAATTAAATTAAACATTTTGATGTATTTAATTTAATGAGATGAAATGTTAGTGTGAAGGGGGATGAATTCACATGATTAAACTAATTAGGCCAACAGATGAAAATGATGCAATTAATTAAATTAGCTAGGTTAATTTAATTAATGAAGCGAAAAGAGGATGGATTAAAGAGGAAATGATGTTAATAAACCCTTTTCAAGTGTATGATATCAATTAGGACATTTTTAGTGTCTACATTTTTCCCCTCTTTGAAGCGAAGTACCTGCTACTTTGGTTCAAAAAATAATGTTTTTTAGATCAAAACTATTGCTTAAATCAAAAAATCAAAAAATTCTAATTTTTTAGATGCCCCAACGGAAGGATAAAGCTGACTCCCTGCCCCCTCAAGAAATCGGGCAAAAATTTCAAATTTTGGGTTGATTTCTTGACAAAGATGAAAAGCTACCCCAACGGTTTAGAAAGGCTTTGAGATGCAAGAATTATGCCAAAAATAGAAAAAAATGATGCAAAATTAGATCCAGATTGGCAAAATTAGTGAAAATGATGATAAACCCTATCTTCAAGTTTAAATTAGGGAAAAAAGCCCTAATTTTCTAGCTTAAATAAGCCAAGAAGGGTCACTTTCAATTCATTTGTGCATTCACACTTAATAGATTCTTATTTTTTTGAGCTCTGAACCTTTGATGAAATGGCACGCTAAGAGCTTCCCAAGCACATCTCTGACCAAGTTCGACAGTTTCGATGCCTACCACCGATATGTAACTCCAAACTTGATTTGAAATTTGACTTTTTGATGTGTTTATTACACTTTAAAGTTTAATCTTTGGCACTATATAGCGATACCCAAATTGAAATCGACAACGCTTAGATGAATTATAGCAACGCATATTTATATGGTGATGTTATTCATGATTTAAAATTAGGGTTTCTAATTTTAAAATGAGATGCATGCTTGTTTAGCGATGCTTTAGCTAATATAGAAATTAGGGTTAAGATTTGTCGAAGGTTAAAATTGCAACGCTAGTTTATTTGGTGACAAATTCTCTGATTTGTAATTTTAAATGCCTTGGGCATCTCAATTTGAAATTTGGATATAGTGATGCTATTATGATTTTTGATTTGTAAATTTCAAACTAAGTCAAATTTCCTCAATTTCCTGATGTTGTGCACTTTGTGGATGTAGGAGGTCTTTCCACCACTGATGTCACAAGAGCATAGGCCCACCGTTCTGGAGAGATTAGATGATTTGTTAGAGTTACGCCAGGAGCACCTGGGAGAGGTCGGCCTCTAATATGTCATGTATGCGCCTATGATTCAGACACACTTAGTGATGATGATCGCTTTGTGCGAGAGATGGCACAATGAGACCTCGTCGTTTCACCTTTCGAAAGGCGAGGCGATGGTGACTTTGGAGGATGTATGGTGTATATTATGTTTTCCCATACACGAAGATCATGTGATATATGACATGGGTTTGATGTCTGCCTTGAGGTTATGGAGATGGATTAGATTACTTTGGTTACATCACAAATTGACCTCGAGTCATACAAAGGTCACATGCCAACCTTCAAATTAATCATCGCAACCATCATTTCGGGTTTGGTTGCCCCAAACAAACACAACAGAGGATTCGGCCTAGGATGGGGGTTGGTGTGGCGTCGCATGCTATATAGGAGGACACTTTTTGTGTGGGGGCCTATGATGCTAGCCTCCCTGTATCATGATTTGCATGATTTTGTCTATTGTGATGGGAGAGCCATTGGTGCAGGGGTGACTTTGCTACATATTTGGGCATGGGAGCACATCGTCGTGCTCTGTCCTATTGTTCAAATGGTAGATGTGGAGCTAGATGATCCTGTCATTTATCTAGATATAAAGGTTCTATTACCCTAAGGCACGCTGGATAGATTGAGCTATCGTATTGGTGACGAGTGATTAATGATATGAAAATTTTTCAATGGCACCCATGGATACAAATGCCACCATGGTTCAATAATATTCAACAACTATATTTTTCTAGGAAGAACCGATACATGCAGGGTTGAGAGCACTACATTATTGAGAGATATCTATCAAATAGGGTAGCCCAACAGTTCAGAGAGGTCTAGGAAAAACTTAATGATGCATATAGGGCCATTTTCATGAGATCAACATGAGAGGTTCCCACATGGGGACCAACTATCCCAGCTCCCAAGGCAGTAGATAACTTTAGACAGTTGGTGGCTTAGCCTTGGGCATACAATCAGGGATAGATGGTAGCTCAAACTATGCTTGCATATGATGCTTGGTTTGTCCCTCCTCAATGATTGATAGATCTAGTGGGTGTTCCTCCTAGAGGGAGACCCAGAGGTAGAGGAGCAGGGAGAGGCAAAGGATAGGGTGCCCAGGATGGTCAGGTTCTAGGGCCCCCACTAATTATACAACAACAACCTCCTTAACAACCATAAGTACAACCCCAAGTATAGCCTCAGCTAGGACCACCACCACCACTAGATGCTTGGGATGCGTAGATACAATAGTAGGTACAAACATTGATCAGTGAGCAGATCAAGCCTGCCAACAGGTTTTGGTTATTATTGTTGAGCAAGACCAGGCTCGGCCGCAGGTGGTTGCAGTCATAGCTCAAAGAGATGAGGTGTTACAATGAGTACATGTTGTGATGAGAGAGAGAGACTAGGATGTTGCTCGATGTTAGAAAATTGAGGCGATGATGGTGGCCACTCATGGTAGGACCATGTCAACCAGATTTTATAGAGAGGCAGTTACCGAGGCTACATATCATAGGCAACACTATCATCGTGATGTACCAATGGTACTAAGACATCTGAATTTTTCACAGCGCAATGATGCATGACCGCAAGAAGAGGATCAACCTGAGAGGTAGGTTGGAGAGGGTAGTAGCCATCAGGGCTAGCTATTATGCATAGAAACTTTTTTATTTTTCCCCATTCTTTATCGCAGATATACATTCATGGGCTCCTTTTTTATAGTCTCTTGGATATTGTACTTTTGATCGATGTTCATACACTGATCTAGATTTTATACCATGACACTCATTTTTTTATATATATGATACAAATACAGATGGTTTATAATGTAATGTGTTCACTTTATTTTATGTATGGATGGATATGATATGGATTCATTGTATTTATTCCTATGTGATATATGATGATCATGATACAAATGGATGCAATGCTATGTTCTTTTTCATTATCTTTTCGCGATATGATATGGATGGATGATTATGATATGCAGATGTTATGGATGAAAATGATGTGGATGTATTTATTTTTGTATATTTTCTATGTATTTTATGATGATGATGTATGCATGTGGATGTATGGATGCAAATTTCTATGGTATGCAATGATTTGAGATGCTTAAAATAACAAATCTCTATTTATTCATCAGAACTCAAATGATTATGTAGAATGTATGATGTGATATGCAATGATTATGCTGATGGATGTTTTATTAATATGTTATGATTATTAGATTCATGTATGTTGATGGTTTGTGGATGCAGGGCGGATGCATTGATGATGTTTTTGTTGACTGTCATGATACCAGGTTAACGCGGAGAGAGGATAGAAGAATAAAGAATGAATGACCGCTTATTTCAATGACTACTTCAAAAAATCCAACAAGTCCTTGATCCATTGAGACTTTATTAGAGATGGTGACGAGACAATACATGATGCAGGATGGAAATGCAAGATGGGGAGATGCTCACATTTCAGGATTGGGATTTTTCATTGTTCTTTATTGTTTGATATAACACATAGACACGATGCATCAAGGTATTAATAACCAGGACAGTGTTGTATATAGTGTAATGGAATTTGACTTGATAAATAGATAGGATAATTCTTGTTCACACCTTGAAATACAGAAATGCCATTGGAATGCAAGTTAGAAGCTTAGAATATATTGGACCAAAGCATAGGAAATAGTCAACAACATACCCTAAATGACCTCCCTATACACAACTAAGCAAGTTTATGCCAAAATTATTTTACAAGAGTACTCACAAACACAAAAAATGAAAGATAATGATCGATGCCCCATTCCTTTCTCTCTAAATCATTTTTAGATAGACATCATTGAGAGGTCCTTGGAATGGGTCATTAGGATAAATCATAAGAAAAGATCAAAGACAAATAGTCAGTGTTATCTATAGCTCTTGCCTAGTTTAAGTTTAGCTAAAGTGACATCTGATACTGATGTCCATCATAGGAAGGATACATCCTACGAAATGTTGATCAGAGGGTTGTTTGATGTTAGGACAATGATACTAAGATGAGTCATTGCTATAAACTTTATTGATGCATTTACTTGTGATCTAGACTTTAGATTTTGACATTTAGGTTTGCACTTTATGACTTGTGATACTTTTTTTCTACTTGTTTTTCCAAAGGTTAAGGGTGACAATTGATTTATTATGGGTGAAGGTTTATTTCAAGTGAAAGCGAAATGTGATGGACGGGTTTTTGATTTTCTATAATATTTCAATGTTTTTGGTTATTTTGAAATGTTTTGAGGTTGTTTTTGGTCTTTTTGAAAGTTTATATGAATGTTTATGTTTTTGATTTTTTGAGACTGTTTAGGGTTTTCCAAGATATTTTGAGGCTTTTTAGGTCTTTTGAGTGTTTTCTAATGTTTTTGGATTTTCAATTTTCTAAATGTTTTTGCATTTTCTTGAGATATTCGAATGTTTTATTTTTTCGAATATTTGAATGTTTAGGAGTTTTCTAAGTTATTTGGATGTTTTGGTATTTTTAAGGGTTTTACAAATGTTTAGCGGTTTTCTGAGAATTTCCAAGTTTCAACCAAAAACCTAACCTAAAAGACCTATCCTAGGGGCCTCGGGGACTAATCAAAGATAAGCCTTTCCTACATTATACACGTAGAGACCACATAGTTCGATTGACTCAACCTATTTACAAGATGAAAATATGAACAAATGAAAGACGTTAGTTTATTATGATATAATCCTAGAGGACTAACCTAGGGTGTCTTGGGGGCACATCAATGATGGCCTTTCCTACATTCAAGCTCAGAGACCCGTAGTCCGACTAACTTGACCTATTTACAAGATGAAAATATGAATTGATGAAAGACATCAGTTTATTATGAAGGACTCCTAAAGGACTAACCTAGGGTGTCTTAGGGGCACATTAATGATGGCCTTGCCTATGTTCAAGCTCAGAGACCCGTAGTTTAACAAGAGGACTCTATTTTTTAGATTTTTTGATGTTCGACCTTTTTAGGGTTTTTGATATTTTCTAAATGTTTTGAATTTTTCCTTTATAATTTTTTGCATGTTTTTGGATTTTAGTTGTATAGGATTTTGCAAATGTTTTTGGATTTTCTGATAAGATTTCCAATGACCTCAAGATATACAAGAACCCAATTGTGACCCATAAAAAAATTCCCCAGTGTGACATGTTAGACTACCTCAATATAGGCAGGACAGACTGACCTTTGGAATATGCCAAGTAGTACTAAAGGGGTCATGATACCTTACAGTGTCAAGCCATGATAAGGACGTGAATGAGGGATAAATGGTGATGCAAAGAATGATAGGACAAAAGAGCCAAAGAATAAATGGAGATGCTTTATTTATGCAATGCGCTTTTTTGCTGGGTTTTCACAAAGGTACTTGCCCAAAGCACCACCGTAGTGGTTTTCACTAGAAGACCACTACGGTAAGTTTGAGATGAGGGTTTGTGGAATACCACAACGGAAAATTAGGTAATTCAGGATAAACTTAGCAATCTATTTTCCGTTTATGTAGGTCATAGGATGGCTTCAACCCACTTAATAAAGTACTCAGTGGTGGTTATGATAAACTTGTGGCCATTTGATGAGGTTGGAGTGATTTTTCCTATGAGGTCAAGTCCCCACTATGAAAAAGGCCATGGTGTGATCATTGGCTGCAATTCTTGAGATAGAGAATGAATCAAATCCCCATGTTGTTGACACTAAATGCATTTTTTCACATACTAATGAGCTTCTTTTTTCCATGGTTGGCCAATAGTACCCCATCCTCAACAGTTTCCTAGCTAATGTCATACCACTAGAATGGGACCCACATATGTCATTGTGTACTTTTGTTAAAGCAATTAAAGCTTCCTCTTGGTTAATAAATCATAGTAATGTCCCTTCGATGCTTTGATGATAAAGGGTATCACCTAGGATCATAAATCAAGATACCTTTTTAACAAAGGTATTTTTAAGGTTTGGGGTGATATCCGATGGGAGAATTCCTCTATTAAGGTAAGTAAATATTTCATGGTACCATGAGGATCCAGGACCAATAATGACACACATGAATTTAGATTCAGGGATTTCAAAAGTTGGTACGAGAAGTTGTTCTACAAAGAATTCACATTTGAGGATGTTGTTCGACATGTCTAGTAGTGATCCAATTGTTGCCATGGTGTCTGCTACTCTATTGTTTATGCAAGAAATTTGCTCAAAAGTTATGTCTATGAAGAGATCCTTGAGATTCTCCACCATCTTCTTGTAAGGAGTGAGCTTGTCATCTTTAGTTTGATAATCATCATTGACTTGGTTGATAACCAACTGTGAGTCTCCATAGACTTTCATCTCTTGGATCTGCCACTAAACTGCTATCCGTAGACCTGTGATCAAGGCTTCGTACTCAGCAATGTTGTCAGTACAGGGAAATGATAGCCTGTAGGATTTTGGGATACAATCACCTTGAGGGGTGATGAAAAGAATGATTTCTCCTGATCCATGTTGGGTGAATGACCCATAAAATTACATCTTCCACTAAGTTGTGCAGTTGATAAGGAACACTGATTCATCAGGAAACTCGGATATTAAAGGGTTCTCAACATAGATGGGTGCTTCTGCTAGTTGGTTTGTGATCAATTATCCTTTGATTGCTTTGCACTCCACATACTCTATGTCAAACTCTGTTAAGATCATCACCCATTTAGTCATTCATCTTGTGAGAGTTGCTTTGGATAATAGGTATTTTGATGGATCAATTTTTGCAATGAGCTTGATTTGATGTGCCAACATATAGTGCCTAAACGTTTATGAAGCAAAAACTACTACTAGGCATGCCTTCTCAATGGGTGAATAGTTCATCTCATAGCCTACTAAGGTTCTACTAATGTAGTAGATAGCTCTTTCCTTTCTATTTTCATCATGTTGTGCAAAAAGAGCTCCTAGTGCTGCTGGTGTTGCTGAGATGTATAAGATCAATGGCTTGTTCAATATTGGTGGCATGAGCACTACAAGTGTCAGTAGATAGTCTTTGATTTTCTAGAAAGCTTTATCACACTTCTCATCCCACTTGTAAGTTATCCCTTTATGGAGAAGATGCGAAAAGGGGTGAATTTATCTGATAGTTATGCTATAAACCTTCTGATGTATTGCGATATGCCTTGTAATCCTCTCATCTATGTTTTTGGTGGTTCCATATCTAGGATGGCTTTTATCTTTTTTGGATCAATTTATATCCCTCTTTGTGAGACAATAAACCCAAGAAGTTTCCCTAATGTGACCCCAAACATGCATTTTTTTGGATTCAATTGTATCGTGTATTCTTCAAGCCTATCAAAGATAGTTCCTAAGACTTGTATGTGATCACTTCTCTTCTTTTATTTTTCAAAAATATCACCCACATGATCTTCAACTATTTTTTGTATCAAGTCATGAAAGATGAGGTTCATTTCTCTTTGATAGGTTGCTCCTACATTCTTTAACCCGAATGGCATCACATTCCAACAGTAGGTTCCCCATGGACAAGTGAACGTAGTTTTGTGTTGATCCTCCTTGTAAATTATCATTTGATTATAGCCTAAAAAATCATCCATAAGTGACAACATTTCATGCCCAGTTGTTAAGTCCATAATGAGATCGATGTTGGGAAGAGGGAAATCGTCCTTTAGACATGCCTTGTACAATTCTTTGAAGTCAATACAGATTCTGATGCCCCCAATGGGTTTTGAGACTGGTACTACATTTGAAACCCACTTAGGATAATCTATCGGTCAGATGAATCCAACATCAAGAAGCTTTTGTAATTCTAGTTTAACCAAGAGTGCTATCTGAGGGTGCATCTTTCTTAATTTTTGCTTAACTGGTTTGGCTTTAGGATAGACTGCTAAGTGATGCACAACCACTTCTAGATCAAGTCCTAGCATATCTATGTATGACCATGCAAAGTTAGCACTTATCTCTTTGAGGAATGTTGCTAGGTTCTTTTGTTCTTCATCCATTAATGATTCAACATAAAAAGTGATCTTAGGTACTTCCTCTGTTCTGAAATTTACTAGAGTCACATTTTTTGCTAGTACTACTGACTTCTCTGGATGTATTTCACTAAGGGGGAGATTGAATCCCTCATCCTTAGGCATCTAAAAGGTTTTCACCATCAGATGCATCCTTTGTTTTTACTACTTTAGGATCAGAGAGTGCCACTAGGTGGTTTTCACTCAAGGATCTGCATATTAGTTGCATTTCATTTATTTTGCAATTGAAGGATTCAATTGTCTCCCCATAGTATTCCCTTGTATTGAGCTCTATGTCGAAGCCTGATTTGTGATCTACCCATGATAATTTGTTGTGGAGTCCCATGAATTTTGAGATTGCTTCATCATTTTCAAATAAATCTAGAATTAGTGGTCCTTGTTGGTCCATGTCAATGAGTTGTGGGTATACTAGGCATATTTCAGTTGGTTGGTTGTTTGAGACAAAAGGATGTTATGGATATCATAAAGAGGGTGTTGTTCTCAAATAGGTCAGCAACATCAAGAGGAAAGTCATCTAAGGTTGTATCATGTGATGTAGGTGACCAAGAGGAAGCCTCAACTCTTTTAGCAGAAATACCTTTGCCTATAAGTTTGACCTTGCTAGTAGTACAACCTAAGCCAAGATTCTTTATTCATTTCTCAAGAAGGATGGGTTCTAGTAAACCATTGTCATTCTATCCTAGCTTCTCATTCTTGTTATATCCCCAATTCTACATGAGTTGTAAGTCTTTGTTATCATCTTCCATGGGAAGAATAGGAATAGGTCGTTCATCTTGATAGAGAAGTTTAGATATGTCTTCTTCATTGATATCTTCTTGGTTCAAATCTCCCCATTTGGTGAAGGTAGTAGTTGCCATCTTGATTGTTTCGGGTTATTTGGTGCTAGATGTGTGTTTCCCATGTGACTAAGGAGAAATAGGTAACTTTCCTAAGACAGGTGTCTTTCAATAGTTTCTAGTTTCCACAACCATCATCCTGGATCACTGCTTTGACGTCGGGTATACTTTCCACAATGGGAATTTTTGTTGCTAAGGTAGAGGCTAGAGATGATGGGTCAATAAATGAGCTTGATGGTGTAGGCCCTTCATCATTTTTGGGTATTTGGGGGATCTTATAGAATTTGGCTTCAAGACTTTTACAATAGTAGAAATGCTTAGGATCTCCATGGATAGTGATTTCTTTGCCTTAAAAAGGAAACTTCACACACTGATGATAGGTTGAGGCTATAGCTTTTAGAGCATGGATCCATGGTCGACCAAGCAACATGTTATAGGGAATATCAAGATCAAGCACTTGGCATGTAGTTTCTGAAATAAGAGATCCCACTTGTATTGGAAGTGCAATGATTCCTTGTGATACTCGTTCTTGGTCACCATATGCTCTGATGGTGATACTCTTTGTCTTCTCAATAGTATCTTCTGAATAGCCCAAATTTTTCATCAACTATAAGGTACAAATGTTCAAACTAACACCTCCATCTACTAAGACTCTTTTGACCTTATTTTTATGAATGACAACCTCAAGATGTAAATCACGGTTATGAGATGGTTGGGATGGTAGATCTTGCTCAAAGAAGGTGAGAAGATGGCTTATGATTTTCCCTACCATAGATTGAAACTAATTGGTATTAATGTTCTTAGGAAAAAATGACTTAGACAAGGCTTTTTCTAGTATTTCCTTGTGTGTGGGGGATAACCTTAAGAGTTCTAAGATTGATATATGTGCGGGGGTCTATTTAAGCTGATCTAGAAGATTGTACTTTCTAGGATTACATGTGGAAAAATTAGGTTGTGTCCTAGATTGAGATAGGACTCCTTGAACAATTATTTTTCCACATCGTGTGGTGACTCCACATTTTGTACTAGCTCCTTTGATGGTGACAACAATAATAACGCTATCATAGGAGGTAGCTACATTGAAATAAGTATGTTGCACAATGGTTGATGTCATACAAGGAGATGTTAGTGAGGGTCGATTACACTTGAATCATGATGAATAGATGAATAACTTTGCCAAACATACCTACATCTAAAAACAAGATCATTCAAATTGGAAATCTAAACTAAGCATTTTACTGAAATTGAAAGCTACAAACTAAGAAAATAGTTAAATTCCTAATCTAACCCATTTGAAACTTATCCTATTTTGGAATTGGTGTCGTGTTGATGTGAAATGATGACCCTTTTCCAATCCCATGATTAGTGAGCCAATTTCAGTCGATTCTATGGAAGAGAATCAATGAAACCATTGTTTATGCTAAAAATGCACTGATTATGCTATTGCTAAGCTAATATAAGCTAAAGCTATGCTAAAAGATGAAAAACCCTAATTTATAAACAAGCTAAGATGGATGCATGGAAGCCATTAATGGATTATCTAAGCTATTATGCAACTAAAAGCTAAGTAAAATAAGGTAAAAGTGAGTAAATATGAGTGTAAGTGCATATGAGATTCAACAACATAAGTTTGTAATTGAAAGATGGATCCATTTGTCTCCATATAGTGTTCTATTTATAGGAGAACAAATGAGAAATGAAGGGTTGAGATGAAAAATATTAATCCATGGTCCAAGATGAAGGAGATGAGAGGCATGGATCATGGATTTTCATCAATGGATGAGAATGCATGATGGGATTTTAATCAAGGGTTCACACTTTCCTCAAACAAACACACTTTTGACCTACTCACACAAGTTAAAGGTGACTTGTTCAAAATGTTGAAGGTTAAAACTTGCTTAAGAAGCCAAGTGAAAATATTCCTTTTTCAAATAATGAAGGAATCATAATATTCTTTTGGAATATTCTCATGGGTGAGGAAAAAGGCATTTTGCAAATTAAAACAAAGTTTTAATTGTGCAAAAAAGGGGATAAGGAATATTTTATGGGAATATTCCCTTTGCTTGGAGGAAAGTTAGTTTAATTGCTAATTAAACAAGATTTAATCATGCAATTAGGGGATTGGAAGAATTAAAGTGTTTATTCATTAAATTAAATGATTTAATGAATGGGGGAGAGAAGAAATGATATTTAATTAAATAACTTAGGGTTATTTAATTGAATAAGATGACTTAAGGAATTAAATTAAACATTTTGATGTATTTAATTTAATGTGATGAAATGTTAGCGTGAAGGAGGGTGAATTAACCCGACTAAACTAATTAGGCCAATAGATGAAAATGATGCAATTAATTAAATTAGCTAGGTTAATTTAATTAATAAAGTGAAAAAAGGATGGATTAAAGAGGAAACAATGTTAATAAACCTATTTCGAGTGTATGATATCGATTATGACATTTTTCAGTGTATATAGTTATGTACCCCTTTCTACTTTATGTTAGCTAGTATTAGTTCAACACATGCTCTATGAATCACCATTAGGTAGATTTAATAAAGGGATGCACATGCTTTGTCAGTCATTATATTAGGAAATAATGCATCATAGCCATATTCTTAATCCATTTCCTACATAACCTTATGAGAGAAAAATATGCATGCAAGCTTACAAAATAGCCATAATGCATGGATCAAAATAGACAAGCCAAAAGATAACTCAAGATATACCCTAGGAACACCCTCAAGAGGGAAAATCCTAGCCTCCAAAAGCATCCATACTCCATCTATTATTCAACAAATAAATAATACATGCATAGTTTGTACAAGAGTTACCATGAATACTTTTGAAGCAGTAAACTTCTCCAATGCATCCTCCATGCGTCCAAGCATGAATCCTCACATCCCATGCCATGCTTCACATATGCACTCCTCAGAAAGACTCAATGACAACCCAGTCACCCAGCCAACCTTAACCACTAAACATGTGCTTACTTTTACAGATACAAGCTCACACAAATACAACCAAGTGGTAAGATAAAACCATGCAAATACAAGACCACTGATCCCTCATTTAATATTAGGTACTAATTTTTTAATTTATTAAATGTTTTCCCCAATATTGAATTATTATCTCATGTCTCCCACGCATTAAATAACAATCCAATGTTGCAATACAACATACAAGTGGTTCTTAAATAATTACCTAGTGTGATTAACCACACCTCATAGGTTCATCACAACTAAATAATTATTTAATTAAATTATAATAAACATTTTATTCAATGGTGTACAACACCGTATCTTAACACATTCCACTAGTCATTAGAATAAAGTAATCAACCTACATGCATAGGATGGTAGTAGTTGCCATTAAAAAAACTTTATATATTGTAATGAATTCTTGTTTGAAAGACATCTTGGAATATTTATAATTGGAGTATTGGTTTATTTGGAGGTTTCTCCCTTGAAGTGGCATTACAAGGATGATAAAATAATTTCTATAATATTTTCTAGTTGTTTAACATATTTTGTCTTGCAAGTTCATTACAAGTGTTAGTCGTTCTTTTTTCTAGGACCATTTTTGTAATCAATTTTACTAATTTAGGGCCATATGTGTCCATCCATCATATGCTCTCAACTCACCCTGGAGGGATCTTGGTGACCACTTTAGACACCTAAAAATGGAGACCTTCCTAGCATCACCTATTACATACATATTTACTATTAATTAAATAAATTATCATAATTTATTTAATTATTTAAATCACTTTCTCATTATTTCTAACTCAATTTCCTAATTCCTTGTCCTATTTTTCTAAGTCATAATCACATATCCTAAGTCCTAATAGCCTAGTCCCCTTCCCACTTCACACGATTCAATAAATTTTATATACTAAATCCTACTCAACCACATAAAACCAATAAAAAAACTGTAAAATTATTTTTATCCTTCACCATCCAAAATCATAACCATCTCCCAAAATAAAAAAAGGAAATACAATAATTCCCTTTTTCCTCCACCATCCATCTCCTAAATACACAACCAATACGATCTCCACTATTGATCTCTCAAAAGATCTCCACTGTTGATCCCTCTACTTGGAAGTCTATAAACTTAGTCTCCATAGGCAATATTAGGACATAATAACCCGACCACAATAACCCTAGACACAATAACCCCGTCATAATAACCCAAGGACAAAATAACCCAGGGTCATAATAACCCATGGATAGAATAACCCATGGTCAAAATAACCAATGGAAAAAATAACCTGTGGTCCTTTCTCTATATTCTTACGGGGATATAATGTACATAGGTTATTCTAACCATGGGTTATTTTGGCTTGGGTTATTATGACCCTGGGTTATTTTGTCCTTGGGTTATTGTGACTAGTGATGAGTCTAGTTTATGGTTTAATTTTGGTAGAATTTATGATCTATTTGTTGAAATTGTCATGAACCTTGATGTTTGAATGTTGATATTCCCTCAAAACCATAGACATTGGGCCTAGTTTTATCTTTGAAAATCTTTAATGACATTGACATGTTATTTGGACTATCTGTGTTAATTCTACATGTGGATTAATGAATGTTCTTTAAGATAGTTATAGATATGGGATTATTGTGCGTACTAATATTGCCATGCAGATATGATTCAAGACCACTAGATTGAGAATATTTTGCCAGCTAGTCATTCACCATAATGGATAACAAAGTGGTCATCCAAAGGTCAACGGAGGGAATCATTCAAAGAGGTCAACAATAGAAGATTCCTCATGCAAACTGAGTTATAACCACCTTGTAAATGATCTTTATTAATGTTGAGAGAATATAGGCATTACTGTTGTGCTAAATCTGTGTTGAGACAAGCACATTTGACTAGATTCCATGCATGTGTAACTGCCTCTCCACTTTCTCTGCTTTCCCTAAAATGGTGTCCTAGTTCATGGAGTTGACCGCCTTGCTTAGTTAGTTGCTTCTTTTCCTATAAATAAGAGTCGTATGCTCCTCAAAAGGTTGCATGATCTGATGATGTACTTGCATTCTTAGTTTTCAGCAATATAGTTACACTGCTCTATTGTACTCATGTTTTCCAATGAATAAGTTGAAGATATAAGTTTGTGCATCTAAGTTTACATTAGTTTTAGAGGATACTCATCCAAGGGGGCCCACTTGGTGAGAATTTCGTCCTCATTTTAGTTCAGTTTAGTTATTACTTTTGTTCAATAATTAGTTAAGAATTTGGCACTGACTATTCCTGTAGCCACTAGAATTACATTTTGTGATTGTTCTTGCAGCCAAAGCAGATAGAGTAGTTTATTGTTTGTTTGCTCAAATTTTCATTTCTATCATGCACTTCAGCTTAGCATAGTTGTTGGTTGATGTTCAGTACTTATGTTATTTCCTTCTAAGTAGTTTACCTTCAACATTACATTTTTCTTAGTTGTAGAATGAATATGGCTACTTGGGATCCTTAGTGCACATACTATGCTGACCCATTTCAAGTTCACATCCCTAGATTGACAAGTTAAATGCACCTTCATGATGATTGAATGGCTATTCAATTTAGATGTTCAATCTCTGAATCATAGCTATAAGGGCTTAGTTGTTAAATCATTGTAGGAGGCCAACATTTTTGGCACTGTTGCGGGGGATGGTGTCAAACTAGGGAGTTCTTTGGAGTCATTGATAGTTTTCTTGTTGTAGTATCTCTAAAATTTGTTCTTAGTATACCCCTCATTTAAGAAGTAATGACCCCCTTATTCTTTACCAATTCTTTGTGTGAGTTGGTTGATAGTGAGTTGATACTGCATTCATAGAGGAAGGAGAAGAGATGCTTATGGGAGATTCTTTCCTAACAATTATGGTCCATTCTAGCTAGTTGAATATCAGAACTTGCTAAGAGAAGAAGAAGAAGATCCACACCTCTTTGTTGATGCATTTCATGATCTGACTAGCTCTGAAGTTTCCTCTGAAGACCAAAGTCAGCTTGAGAATCCCTTTTCTTTGGAACTACATCAAGCAGGCATGGGTGATGCAAATAGAAACAGACCTAACCAACCAGTTTTTCCTTTTCTCATTGCTCATCATAATGAAGTAGACAACCTCAAAAATATCCCTACTTCAATCCTTCCCAAGTTTTATGGACTTGTCACAAAATATCTCGATACCTTCTTGTTCGAGTTTGATATACTCTGCAAGAGTTATGACTATACCACCGATGCCCATAGGCTTAAACTATTTCCTACCACTCTAGAAGAAGCTGCATTAAGATGGTTCATGAGCCTAGGCAGAGATACTATGGATACATGGGATGACATCAAGACAAAAATCCTTGAGAAATACAAGGAGTATTGTAGGGGTAGTGACATGAGAGGAGGTGACATTTTTAGGATGCAACAAAAGGAAGATGAGAGTCTAGAGGATTACATTACAAGGTTTTTGTTTTTCCTACAAAAAATTCCACGCCATACACTTAATGACAACTCAAAAAAGTTGTTTTTCCTAAGAGGAATTAATGACAACTACACTGATGCCTCGTACTTGATGGGAGGAGGAGATATCTCACAATTTCCTTGGGAGGATATCAAGAAGATATGCCAGAACTACTCTAGGGAAGCTTCAAAGAAAGGGAGAGCTTACCAATCTTCAATGGGTAAGTCATCTACCAGTGGCATTTCAACAATGGAGATTACTCATTTGCTGAAAAACTTCAAGCAAGAAATTATAAATAATCTAGCTACTCAGTTGGATGCACTTCAGGCCAAAAAGAAACAAGAGGAGGTAGAGGCAACATTGGTAGAGTATTTCCCCCATTGCAGACAAAAGAAGGACTGCAGATGCAAGATGGTAGTTAATATTGAAAGCAAGTAGATTGCACCTAATTTCAAGCCCATTTAGATTAAAGAAGATCAAGTCTACTATGTTGCACAAAGGAGGCCTTAGGCTCCAAGGCAAGATATGCCACCAAATCCACTCTCTTTTGTTGGGTCATATGTCAATTCGTATTCACTTGGTAACTAATGGAAGCCCCCATATCCATCCAAATATGGAGGATATCCACCACAAATTTGGAGTAACCCTCCAAATAACTGGCCTAATTATCAAAAATCTCCACCCCAATGGCAGCAACCTCAGGGAAATTGGCAGTAGTTTCAAGGAAATTGGCAGCCACCTCTAGGAAATTGGCAGTAAACAAATCAATGGAGGGGAGGACAACAATGGCCAAACCAACCAAATAGCTACATGCAGCCACCTTCTCAGCCCCAACAGCCTACTATAATGCCTCCTCTTGCTAATTCAATCTCAAATCCACCTAAACCTACTCAGCTACCAGCTCAGCCCACACCCAATCCAAATAACAAACCACAACAACAACTTGTATACTCTATTGATTCAAATCAATTCCCTGGATATGTTGTGAGTGTAAGTGATATCCACTTGCTTTTAGGAACTACTATACCAGCTCCTTCCACACCCATTTTCACTAAGCTTCTTGTGGAAGAAGAGGAGCCTTTGAATATCTCCATTCAGTCCAGTGCACCTAAAAAAATTTGAACCAGTCCCAGTCAGGCAGTCTGAACAAGAACCACCATTTCCTCTGAGATTGGAAGTTGCCAAGAAGAAGAAAGAAAAGGACACAATTTTTGACATTATAGATCAACTAAAGCATATATATGTCCAAATACCCCTATTTTAGACCATAAAAGATGTTCCAATCTATGGCAAGAAAATTAAGGAAGCATGCCTCAAGAAACCAGGCAAAACTAAAAAAGACCCCACTACGATTCATGTGGTGGGATAGCTAGCTAACATCATGCTTGGAAAAGTGAGTGTCCCTAAGTACAATGACCCAGGTAGTTCTGTGGTAGGATTTTTCATAAATGGGATCCAAATAAAGAATGCTCTAATTGACTTGGGAGCAGCAATAAATGTAATGACTAAGGATATCCTACAACAACTAAATGTTGCAAGCATGAGACCTACTCCTACTGTCCTGCAGCTTGCTGATAGTTCTAATGTTAAGTCTGATGGTATAGTAGAGGATCTTGTGGTAATTCTAGACTCATGGGAGTACTCAACAGATTTTATGATTCTCTTTCCTAAAGCCACACTAGGTAGGTATCATATTATTCTTGGAAGGCCATGGTTAGCAATAACATATGCATATGTTGGATGTAGGACAAGAGACATGACCACTTCTGATTGAAAGAGCACCAAAAATCTTTCTCTTTATCCTCCTACTCAGCCATCCCATGATGAGGATAATCCCGTATGGCCACATATTGGTGAAGAGGCCAAGGAAGTTAATTATGTGGTACAACTTATGATGTTGGGTAGAAGCTCTTTTATGCAGCTTCAAGATGAAGATGAAGTATTGGCTAACATCATTCATAATCATTTTGAAGTGGATGAAGCATCATCTTCTCATTTTTTTGTTCCAGTCAAGACACTTCTGCCTGCTCTTCCTGCAGCCGTTTTTCTTGCAGACGCACTTCCTGCAGCCACTCTTCATGCAACTGCTCTTCCTGCAGTCGGACTTCCTACAGCAACATGTATGTCCCATACATTTCTTCCATATGAACTCAAGCTACAATGTGTTAATGAAGTAGCTGTGATAGAGTTAACTACACAAGTATAAGTGTCAGAAGGAAAATATCTAAATATTAACAACAAACTGAATGAAGAACAATAGTTGTTGTTGGAAAACTTATTGAGGACCCACCAGCATGTGTTCATGTGAGACTATCAAGAGATGAAGGGATTGGACCCTAAGCTTTGCACTCATATAATTTACATCAGAGATGATTGCACCTTAGTTAGACAACCACAAAGAAGATTCAACCCTGCACTAAGAGAAATTGTAAAAGGAGAACTGTAGAAATTGCTAGATGCAAGGTTTATCTACCCCATTTCAAATAGCCAATGGGTGTCTCCATTGGTGATTGTACCCAAGAAAGGAGGGAAATGGAAAGTTTGTGTTGATTACAGGGAACTTAATGTTGCCACCAAAAAGGACCATTTTCCTTTACCCTTCATTGATCAAGTTTTGGACTCACTTGCAAGAAAACAATACTTTTCTTTTCTATTTGGCTTCAGTGGCTATAACCAGATCCAAATTTCACTTGAGGACCAGGAGAAGACCACCTTTACTTGTCCATGGGGAACATATTCCTACTCAGTACTCCCATTTGGCTTATGCAATGCACCTGCAACTTTTCAGAGGGCAGTCATTAGCATATTTTTAGATATTTCTCATGATTGCATGAAAATTTATATGGATGATTTCACCACCTATGGTGTTGATTTCAATGAAGCATTAGAGAATCTCAGGAGAGTCCTACAGAGATGTGAAGATCACAATCTATCTCTAAATAGTGAAAAGTTTTTTATGATGATGTAGGAAGGTGTAGTTCTTGGACACTACATCTCTCACAAAGGAATTCAAGTAGACCTTGCAAAGATTGATGTGATCACAAATCTACCCACACCTACAAAAAAAATATATGTTAGGAGTTTCTTGGGACATGTAGGCTATTATAGGTAGTTCATCAAGGATTTCAACAAAATAGCAGCACCATTGTATACTCTTCTCACCAAAGATGTTGAATTTCAATGGAAAAAAGACTGTGACAAAGCATTTTCTGATTTGAAGACAACTTTGACTCATGCTCCTATACTCAAAGGACCTAATTGGGAGCTTCCTTTTCACATCCATATCGATGCATCAAACTATGCTATAGGAGCAGTTTTAGGAAAAAAATAAGGAGCTATTGAAAATGCCATTTACTTTGTCAACAAAAAACTTACAAGGAGTTGAATTCAACTATACAGTGACAGAAAAAGAAATGTTGACAGTGATCTATGCCCTGAACAAATTTAGGCACTACATAATAGGCTATGAAATATTTGTGCACACTAATCATGCAGCCATTAGATATCTCATGAATAAACCTTTGATCACCGATAGGTTGGAAAGATGGTTATTGTTGATGCAGGAGTTTGACATAATCATTATGGATAAACCAGGGAAGGCCAATGTTGTTGCAGATTTTCTTTCAAGGTTGACTACATCATAGACAATCAAGCCATAGATGACTCTTTTCCTGATGAGCATCTATTCTCCATCACCGTGTAAACACCCTGGTATGCTGACATGGCTAATTATCTAGTCACTGGGAGAGTTCCTCCTCACTTCTCTCCAAAAGAGAGAAGGGTGCTCATTGAAAAATATTTTCCTTTTTCATGGATTGTTGGATGTTTGTTTTATACTGGACTAGACCATGTCATGAGGAGATGTGTGAGAGAAGATGAGACATATGATATTTTGCATGCATACCACAATGAACCATGCAGAGGACATTTTGTAGCCAAGAGGACAACAATGAAGATTTTGAACACAGGATATTACTGGCCAACACTCCACAAGGATGTAGGAAGGTATACAAGAAAATGTGATCGATGCCAGAGGATGGGCAGACCAACCAAATATGATGAGATGCCACTTTTCCCTCAGTTAGTAATCACTCCATTTGGAAAATGGGGACTAGACTTTGTGGGACCCAGTGACCCTCCATCAAATGGTAAGTCTTATATCTTAGTTTGCACTAATTATGTAACTAAGTGGGTAGAAGTTAAGGCCATGAAGCATGCAAGAGACAATAAGGTTGTTGAATTTATTTATGAGGAGATTTTCACAAGGTATGGAGTTCCAAGAGAGATAGTGACTAATCAGGGGCTCAATTCACATCAACCCTTGTTGCAACACTAGTCAAAGAGTACAACATAAAAAACAAGAAGTCTACTCCTTATCACCCCCAAGCCAATGGCCAAGTTGAGGTGACTAATAGGGATATTGAAGCCATCCTGACCATACTAGTTGTTCATAAAAAGGATTGGGAAAATAGGCTGCCAGAAGCTGTTTGGGCCTATAGGACAACCTGGAAGACAACTACAAGCTTCACTCCATTTGAGTTGTTGTATGGAAAGATAGCTATGATGCCCACTGAATTTGAACATAAGACTTCTAGGACTGGAGTAGACTTGGGGATGGATATCTCTGAGGTACAAAGAGAAAGAATCCTGCAGTTGAATTCTTTGGATGAGATGAGGACAGCAGCCTTGCATCACACTAAGGTAGTGCATAATTAGAGAATCATGTGGCATGATAAATTCATCAAGGACAAGAAATTCCAACTAGGAGATTGGGCCTTGCTATATGATTCAAGATATCAATATAATGCAGGAAAATTGCAAACAAGGTGGCTAGGACCATATGAGGTTGTTAAAGTATACCCCAATGGTGTTGTTCAAATCACTACTATTGACCCAATCATATTTAAGTTGCTTTTCAATGGTCATCACCTCAGATTGTATCACAAGCCAACTTCCAAAGAGGAGTTCCTGCAACAATTCACTCAGCATGCAACACCTGAGCTTCCTATAGCCAAGGGAAGTGGACCTAGTGTCCCTCCTTCTGACTAATTAAGGTATGTACTTGTCATAATAAAGACTTCCACTTCAGTGGGAGTCCACTTATTCACCCATCCGCCCATCCATCTCCACCTTTCTCTCTCTTCCATCACTTCATTTCATTCCACTCCACCTCATTCCACCTCATTTTCATTAATTTATCAACTTATTTCTTAAAAGGCTATCGGTACTTTCTCCACAATCTTTGCAATGAATCTTCCATGAATCCAGGTATGTGCATATTAATTGCTATCTATTAATTATCTTTAGTGCATTCATTTAATTGTTGTGAATTAATATGGACGTTCACCATAGCATGTCATTATTTCCTCTCCCTATCAAATCATCCTTTCCAAAAGGTAAAAGAGAAAGAAAGAAAAGGTAAAATAGAAAAGGAAAATTTAGGCGACATTAACGTTGGAAATTTGGCAGTATTGCAAAAAGGAAAATTTGTAGAGTGATTGTTGATTGCAAACAATGGGAGGTGGGTTAATCAGGAATGAACCCACCATTCATGACATATTACTATAGGATGCACCTTCACAAGTTGAATTCAGAAACTGTGGCTGGTTAGACTATTTCATGAAGTTGAATGGTTTTAATGAAGACATTGCATTAGAATTTTCCTAGACATTGTCTGAGGGAAAAATCCATGGTAAAAGGGCTGGAAGTATTGGTTATTGAAGAAAGAATTGCAAAGGTATTGATGATGAAAATTACCCTACTTCCAGAGATGCCAGGTCAGCTAGGGCCGAATTTATAGAACCTGGCGACCCTCCATTGAGCGTGGACAAACAAGGTGCAAAAAGAACCTCTACTCGAGACATGGAAGCAAGTAGTCGTTCATGTCATAAAATATATCACTTGTGAAGGATGCCAGTCAAATCTACATTCCATGCACTTTAAACTCTTGAATCACATGAGGCACATGAGGAGGATGAATGTACCGAGTGTTCTTTACCACCTTCTTTCAATCATGGCAATCGAGACTTAGAAAGGTAGGGACAATTCTGTTTCCCACCATTGTTTGATTGTTAGTTGAGAAGTCTTTGCATGATGTATCTGAGATGACTTGGGAAGGATTCATAAATATCGATCAAATTAGATCTAAGCATTTGTGACCTAGGGTTTTACCTCAACCTCGTAGGTCTAGCAGGAGATTGAGTGTGATTGAAGCCACTCTTAGTGCTTCAACCTCTGGCATAGGCCCTAGTGAAAACCCTCCTGTAGCAAAATAGACCATAGAGATTAGATCTTCTGAGATAGAGCACTTAGATAAAGGAAGTTCCTCCCTAGATTTTGATGATGATGTTCCACTTGGAATCCTAATGAAAACTAGGGCACATAATAGAGAAGCAGAAATAAGAAAAGGAAAAGCTAAAATGCATTCAATGGAAAAAAGAAGTACCAAGCTCTAAGAAGTGGAAGATTGACACTATTTATCCTGCAGCCAAAGAAAAACGTGAAATCCCTCCCAAGAAATCAAGACCAGTCAGGCCAACTTTTGATATGCCTTCGCAGGAAAGCCCTAAGTCTAGAGAAATATCACAGGGGGACACAAAAGCTCTAAGTCAAGCCAACTTTTGATATGCCTTCGCAGGAAAGCCCTAAGTCTAGAGAAATATCACAAGGGCGCAGGTGAATGTTGAGGAAGAGGATATATTTGAGAAAGCAACAAACATAACACTGGTAGATCTTGTTGATATTGCAAAACAAGTTGAGAATCAAGGGTATGAGGAAAATCAGGATTTCCTGTAGCATGAGCAAAAATAGGAACAAGAGGCCCTGCAGCCGAAATTGACTGAACAACCTGAATCCTTGCAGCTGGTAATATATGAAGAGTAAGCATCAATGCCAGAAAGAATGCTAGTAGGAATACATAACCCCCCTTCTTTTTCAATGCACATGGTAGCTATGCATTTATGGAAATAGATGCAAAGAAGATAAGAGGAATGGAAAGAAGAGAAATGTAGGTTGAAGAAGGAAATTCAAAAGAAAGATGGGGAGATTGCAGACAAGGATGCATAAATTGCTACTTTAAAGAAGAAGGTGGATGGTATGATAGCCTTGGTACTCCAAATAGTAGAATGCAGGGCCCCTCCAAGGGTCTATGCTTCACATTTGAAGGAGAAATATCTTTTTTTTAAGCTAGCAAGGATTGTCTCAAGTTTGAATCCTTCTATTGAGACTCCTATTGAATTTTTCAATGCTTATCAAATTGCTTCCCATGAGATGAAGAATTTTTTGTGTGAATTTTACTTGCACAATTATGTTGTGACTCAAGACCATGATTGGAATCCACTGTTATATGTTGGGGATGTCCAATTAAGGGAATTTATGTTCTAGGTACAAAATGAGATCAGTTGGGGACAACAATATGGGGCTTATAAGCAATTGGAATCCAACATCCCTTTACCTGTCAAGGTTGAATCAAGAAATCCAGGGGACATTTACAAGGAGTGGCGCATAATGCTTCTTATACTTAGCTATGGTAATAGGATTATGCCTTGGATAGAAGCAGTTTACAGTGAATATGAGGTGGTGGAAAAAGCAAAAGAGGAAACTATGAAGAGATACCTATCACAAAGATGGAACAACCTAACTGATGAGCTAAAGCAATCTGAGCCCCACTCTATATAGAACTATGTTGCAACACTTAAAAGAATTGATAGATATATACAAATTTGGAGGACAAAAGGATGATTCTAGCTTCCACTAACATTTCAACCACCCATCCTAATGTGGCCTGTGCCAAATTACAAGTTCTACAACTATGATATTGTTGCAGAGAGACAAAGATAGAACTGATTGGACAAACAACAAGGGTTCTATTGGGATCCTGATTCACACACAACAACCACTGATGTGGGATAGTTGGCGGTTGTAAATTTTAGGCTTTGACTAAGCAGAAGAACAACCCTTCCCCTGTTGGAGGACCAGCAAAACCTTAGGTTGGGGGGGATGATGAGTCTAGTTTATGGTTTAATTTTGGTATAATTTATGATTTATTTGTTGAAATTGTCATTAACCTTGATATTTGAATGTTGATATTTCCTCGAAACCATAAACATTGGGCCTAATTTTTTCTCTGAAAATCTTTATTGACATTGACATGTTATATAGACTATCTATGTTAATTCTACATGTGGATTAATGAATGTTCTTTAAGACAGTTATAGATATGCGATTATTGTGCATACTAATATTGCCATGTAGATATGATTTGAGGCCACTAGATTGAGAAGATTTTGCCAGCTGGTCATTCACCATAATGACTAACAAAGTGGTCATGCAAAGGTCAATGAAGGGAATCATTCAAAGAGGTTGATGGTGGGAGATTCCTCATGCAAACTGAGTTGTAATGCCTTATAAATGATCTTTATTGACGTTGAGTGAATATAGGCATTACTGCTATGCTAAATTTGCGTTGAGGCAAGCACGTCTGACTAGATTCCATGCATGCATAACTGCCTCTCCACTTTTTCTGCTTTCCCTAAAATGGCATCCTCCCAGTTCATGGAGTTGACCGCCTTGCTTAGTTAGTTGCTTCTTTTCCTATAAATAAGATTTCAATGCTCCTTCTCTGAAGGTTGCACGATCTAATGATGTACTTGCATTCTTAGTTTTCAGCAATACATTTACACTACTCTATTGTACTCATGTTTTTCAATGAATAAGATGAAGATATAAGTTTGTGCATCTGAGTTTACATTAGTTTTAGAGGATACTCATCCAAGGGAGTCCACTTGGTGAGCATTTCATTCTTAGTTTAGTTTAGTTATTACTTTTTGTTCAGTAATTAGTTAAGAATCTGACACTGACTATTCCTGTAGCCACTATAATTCCATTCTGTGACTGTTCCTGTAGCCAAAGCAGATAGAGTAATTTCTTGTTTGTTTGCTCAAATTTTCATTTTTGTCATGCATTTTAGCTTAGCATAGTTTTTGTTTTATGTTTAGTACTTATGTTATTTCCTTCTAAGCAGTTTACCTTCAGCATTATGTTTTTCTCAGTTGTAGAATGAATATGGCTACTTGGGATCCTAAGTGCACATATTGTGCTAACCCATTTCAAGTTCACGTCCCTGGGTTGACAAGTTAAATGCACCTTCATAATGATTGAATGACTATTCAGTTTAGATGTCCAATCTCTGAATCATAGTTGTAAGGGCTTAGTTGTTAAATCATTGTAGGAGGCCAACAACCAGGTTATTTTGTCTAGGGTTATTTCGGTCGGGTTATTATGTCCTATAACCTTCATAAGCCATTTTTATCTATAAACTTGATAATACATCATTATGTTGTTAAAGTGGGCAACTACATACCAACATTGCAACAATATTTGAGAACAACTACTTTTGTGGTAAAACAATTACTATTTGGTAAAATGCATTTGTTTATTTCATTTATGTTTGATGGTTTCTTACTCTAATCTAGGGTGCCAATTAGAATTAAAATAAGGGTTTAATATTTAATATTTATTCTTCATTTACATTTCAATATTTGTTCATGTTCTTAGTGTAGGATTTTATGGTGAACTCCTCAACACCCCAAGATCACCTATAAGACAACAATAACTTTCACAAGAGAGAAATGGAAAAAATATCATGCTATGATTATGGATGCAAGATTTCCAAACTAAATATAACAATGTACATATGGTGCCTTTCTTTTAAAGGTGAGTTGTGAAATAGGATTAGACAAGATCATGACATGTGTCTTAATCTGATACAATGAGACAACCACCTAAACAGATATTAAATGACTTAGGACGCAAGCATTAAATGCCAAAAGATGAGATAATTAGATCTAGTGAAAACTAACACTAACTATAAAGATTCCCTTGTAGGACCTAAGTGGACTTAACATGTAAATAGGACCTTAGATAGGTAAAACATCTATTTACACAAACACCCCACCTTAAGTATAACTTAGGGAGTCGTTTACTATGCAAACGACACAAATATGAGTCCCAAGTATGAGGCCATGTTAGGTACCCATGTACATATGCAATGCAACTCTCATAAATAGAGAAAAGGAGAAAACCTAGTGAAACAAAACTCCTCCCCAACAAAGAGAAAATGTACAATAATGCTCTCCACGAAAAATGAGAGGATAAAGCCTCATTTGAGGAAAAAGACCCCACATAAGAGAGATCAAGAGAGAACA